>KK119907.1:473602-492433 GCA_000611955.2 Stegodyphus mimosarum | reverse complement strand
AAAAGGAAAGGAATATGAACTTAAAATAAATGTTAGTTAAAATAAATATAAACCCTACAAGTTCTTTAAAAACAAACGTCTTTAAAGAACTCTTTAAATCTCTTTAATCTAGAGAAGAGATGTTTTAAAGACATACGTCATTAAAACACCTCTTCAGAATCCATTTTAAAGCAAATTTTTTTTCGGTGAAAAAGAGTTCTTTATTCTGCCCTTACGTACAGATGACACGCAAAAACATCGTTAAATTGCATTCGATAGTGGTCAAAATGGATATTTTCGTTAAAATATGATACCCGAATTTTTTTAAGATTTCAATACTTCCTTTTTACTTCGTAGAAGGACGTAAAAATGCTCTCTTCGTTAGTGAAAAATCATAATGTTTCGTAAATCTTTGCCTAAATACTACAATTAAAGTTGCTGTTAAGGCAATGAGAAGCAAATTTACGTGTAATATGAATAATAATGTTTTACTCTCTTATAACAATTGACAGCTTTAACATTTCTACCAGGTAAAGTATTTAAAATTTGGATTTGAAATTTAAAGATATGGTTTTAGTTTATGTAAGTAAGATTTTCTGCACTTTTTAATGAATTTACACTTACAAAGTATGTACCACAAAAGTATGATGCAAAACTTATCAATGTAAATTACATATATTTTTTGTATGATCCCATCAAAGCAATGGTTTAAAATGCAGTGAGATAGGAGAAAAAAGTATATTGTGAAAAGCAGATTGCGTGTGAGAGTATGTTGATTTTCTAGTAGCGAAACTTTTCTTTTGTCTTGGCAGGAAATGGAACAACAGTGAAAAATAGGCCCTTTAAACTCCAACTTCTTACAGTGCAGGAAAGAAGTGACAATAGTTCAACTAGATTTATTGATTATTCAATTACATTTATTGATGTGTAAGTATTGCAATTAAAACTGCACCATGATACATCAGTATAAAGTTAAGTATAATAAAAAGACAGGTAAATTTATATCTCGGCTGTACAATACAAAAATTTAAACACTATGAAATATTGTTAAGATTTCATAACTAAAACTATTGATAATCTTTAAAATATAATAGAATGATCATATTAGGGAAAAAACTGATTCTATGAAACAATTTATAAAAACATTACATATGTATTCTACCACACGAGCAACAGAAATCTCCTTTGAAACATGTAAAAGTTAGCAGACATATAAGGTATCTTAAACTAGTTTTAAATCTGAATAACTTTTCTCACCTCAGACGATTATATAAAAGAGTTCAACTAAGAAAAGAAACTCTTTCGGTAAGTATAAAAGTAATAGATTTACTGAAACAAGTTATATTTATGGTCAGAGCCGTATCTAGATGTTTTTTCCTGTCTATATTCGACAAAGGTAATTATACAAATTCATATTATAAATTTTCTAATATTTTTTACTCCAACCTTTACGTATTTAGAAAATTAACAAAATAATTTAGAGTTATAAATGGAAACCTTAAAAAGTACTTCTTTCACAAATAGTAAATAGACTTGAAATAATGGAAATATTAATACTTTTAAAGTATTACATCAACCCATATTTCCCCACCGTCCTAAAAATAGGACAGCACACATAAATGGTCTTTGTATAAAATCTTTGAAATAATTTAATTCAAATTAAAGATGATCTATTATTTAAGAGTCATTTAACTATATATTTGTCTTTATCGCAAGTTATGATTAATTTAGATATTTTTTATTAATTTTTTAAAATGGATAATTTGCCGATTTTTTTGCTTATGTTGTTAATGTACAAGTTTATTAAAATTTTGAGCTCCAACAAAAACATATATATAAATTTAGAGATAATATTCCATACTTTTACGCCAGTAAATTTGCCTAAAAGATAAATTTTCCTTGCATTTTTAACTGTCCTAAAAATAAGAGGACGGTAAGATCCACTACTACCAAATCGCCTTCAGTTTGTAATGGAGATAATCCGTTCTGTCGCTTATATTCCAAACATTGCTATTATACAACTAACTCAGGCACTTTAGCTGGCAGGTGCATATCACGTAATAGACAGGTGTGTGAAGTGTGGGGGAGGG
The DNA here is from genome assembly GCA_000611955.2 of Stegodyphus mimosarum. Lineage (NCBI taxonomy): Eukaryota > Metazoa > Arthropoda > Arachnida > Araneae > Eresidae > Stegodyphus > Stegodyphus mimosarum. The sequence continues at coordinate 490,364 of KK119907.1, read as the reverse complement.
GGTTGAGTAACTGTTTCAAACACTGACTCATGAAGTCAGTTTGTATTCTGATACTCATCGAAGTAGACTAACTTTCTCTCGTTTTCGCATGCTTGAATTTTAAAGAAGAATAAAATTCCAAAGACACAAAAAAAGAAACCAACTAAGAAACTCGTTAATAAGCCATTATCTCATACAAGTGTCCACAATTTGCTGTCAATAATTACAAACCATGAGACACATAAGATTTATATGGATAATCTCTTTATTTCCCATGAGTTATTATCCGTTCTTGGAAATAAAACCTTCTCCGCTACAGGTACTGTTAGAGAACACAGAATGTCTAAATGACCCTTTATAACCTCTAAAACAATATCAGAAATGGAACGCGGCTCTCCAGGTAGCAGTTTTGATTCAAAAAACAAAGTTGCAGCAGTTCGATAGAATGCCAGTTGTGTTGTTTCAGTGATGTTCAATTTCAAAGAGGCAAAAAGTGTATCAACCATAGAAAGAAGAGTAAAAGGTGGCAGAAAACGAGTAAAGATACCAATGTGCATTGCATTCTACAATAAGTATAAAAACGGGGTTAGCCTATTTGATAATCATGCAGTAGCCAATGTTACTTCAATTCAAGGAAAGAAAAGGTACTGGCCTTTATTTGTTAATGCGTTTGAAACAGCATTTGTTGCTTCATGGAAGCACAATCAGTTATTTTGTGATGATAGTCTGAGCAGTCTTGATTTTCAAAGATACATAACAGTTGCCTATTTGGGACTTTCTATTCCGAGAAAACCATATTGCAGAAAACTGAGTCTTCAACAGGTTAATAAAGATTTTCTAAAGTTTTAAAATAAACATCTTATTGTGAAAAACCATTAAAATAGACAAAAAAGATGCCAGCTAAAAATTTGCACATCAAAACCAACAGCTATCTGTAAAACATGTAACGTTGGACTATGCTTAAGGTGTTTTCTCTCATTCCACCTATGTAAGAATGCTTAGCAGTGGATTGTACCATTGTTCTATTTTTAGGACAAGCTGTACTGATCAAACTAATGAAAATTTGGTATGTTTTTTTGATTTTATATGTATACATAGACATAGAGAAACACATATTTAAGAATTCATAAAAAAATATTAATTTTTTCAATGCTTGGTATGATATGCGTTAATAATCAAACTTATTTTTGCAATTTAATATATCTTGCTTTTAGTGAAATGGCTATTTTTTTTTCAAAATTTACTTCATTATTGAATTTACGTGCTATACAGTAATATTTGAAAGTTTTTTCTGAGCCAAGAAAAGATTTTGCACACATTTTTATTTATTATCCTAAAACGGTTATTAGTCTCGAAACACGGTTTTTCGTTCTTTCATTTTAATGTGTTGATTCGCTTTTCATTCCAGACAGTTGCTGTTCGGAAATACGTAAAATATTATCTTTTTATATTTAATGTGCCTGTTACTGATTAACAGAATAAACTATTTAAAACCAAAAAATGCAGTTCTTAAGAATATTATATTTTTTTCCTTCTTAATCTAATTGATTTGAATAAAAATGCATTTAATTCATGATATATTTAAATAAAAACATTAAATATTTTTATAGAATTACATTACATATTTTTCCACTTTTTAAACATACAGAATATACACAACTTTCACATCCTATTCTAAATATACATTCATCTAATATCCTATAAAATGTTTCTCTGTTCCACCTGAGTCTTCTCTACCGATAATCTCTATTGCTAAACCACATCAAACTTTAAAACAGCCCTTTTGGACGATCGTTAAAATCTAAACTCTTTCAGACTTTTTTATTTTTATTATTTATTTTCATTATTTTGAGTTTTTTGAAGCTTCTTTCATCCTTACACTAGAAACTGACAACATTAAAAATTTTCTTAACGCAATTTCCGAATTCAAATATGATTGAATTAAACTGCATTCCTGAATTAGCTTTAAAAGTACATGGTTTTCTTTAGCTCCCAAAACTGTTGAAATACCGTGATATTTTAAACGAGATATTTCTAATTCGATAGCTGAAACATTTATATTCTTTGGATATTGAAATACTAAACTGCTTATTTTAAAATTTATTAAATATAACGATATTAGTTTTTCATTAGTTAAAAGCAAAAAATCGGAAGTTGTCTCGTTTACTTTTTGATATCTCTATTTTAGTTGTGAAATTAAAATATCTTCTATTCCTTCATTTCTACAAATGAAAAAAATATTTCGCTAACAAACTTAGTTCTTTTACCAATTCATTCTTGACAATCTGATTTAATATTCTTTCATTTTCACTTCCCTTTATATTCCGTTGATATATTTACTTTTAAAAAATTCAAGAAACTTCCATCTTATTTTTCGTAAAGAAAGAGATATTCCTTGTTTAATTTAATATGTAAAGCATATGAAGACTTTTATCTAAAAAAAGGAATACCTTTGTGGAGGACTTTCTAGCGGAAAATAGCTCGTATTTACGTTACACAAAGGGAAATCTTGCAGTCAACTCATTCGTCGGAATTCATCATTAGTTTAACCCCTCTGTGAAGCATGAAAATTTTGTATCCTTAAAAGTTTTGGTTGCAAGGACCTATTTACTTTTCCCTTTTCTTGAAGCATTAAACTGCACTAAGACATGTGTAAACTTTTTAATTAATTTACTGATATAGGTTATTAGTTTCAACCCATACCATTAATTGATGTCTTAAAAAATTTGAATTGTGTATGAACAAAAGTAATAATAACGAGCTGAAAATTATATACAATACATGATAATGACGTTTCTCTCTCACTTTAGGTATCTAATCATTAGCATTAATTAAGCTTTGGATATATTTTGGTTAACTTATTAAGGAAAAGCACGTGAATGAGCAAGTGCTGAAGAATTAATACGCTTTTTATTTCTTTAAGTGTGCTACTTTAAAACGATGCTTCTCGATAGGTTTCAAAAATTAAAGTTAACAAGACTAATTTACTATTTTTAAATGCATTTCTAAAATTTTGAAGCTAATTTAGCGCTTTCCTTAGCCGTTCTTCTGAAACAAGTGCCTCACTTCCTTCACCCTTGATTCAGTTTATGGTAGATCCAGCTTACTGAGCGAGCAGTGCCCTAATAGCTATTAAAAATTTTGCTTGATATGTAGTTATATTTATGGACGTTCCTTGAGAAATTTTAAACTTCATGTGTACGTCTTTCGCCTTATCATTCAATAAATATATACAAAGGAGAATGACGTATAATCGAAATTTCAGTTTGAGAATGTACAGGGACAACGTCTGTGGTTAACACAAATTCGCGGTTAATCCGAGGGCAGTTAAAAGAATACAGGAATAAGGAATAATCCACATTATAATTAAAGAATATTTTAAATAATTTATTGATATTTTCTAGCTAAGCAGAAGCATAAACATCCTTAAAAATGAGAAGCTAAGTCAGAAAATAGCATTAAAAAATAGTATTTACAAGAGAACGTGAAAAACGGCTTTGAATTCAAGCTCTTGTAAAAATGTCGGAACTTTTTGTTTTTTATTGTGCAATGTTAAAATATTCCAGGTCACATACAATTAAATTATATGCTACTGAAGATAAAAGCAACTCCCCAAATCATCTACTCTCACTGTTGTTTTCCCATGTGCTTTACATTTCCATTTTGTAATTTCCGTAGACAGTTTTGTTTCATTCTAATTTATGGTAACTTCCGAATTATTCCTCCGTAAACAAATCAACAGGGTCTAGTTAATTTGGCCCTTCATCAGTTAATCAGGATTTCACTGTACTTATATTTCAGCTACAGAATTCTAATTCTTCTACTACATTACTGTTACTATATAAATTTAATTTTATCATTTTGATTTTAGTTTGCTTAAAATAATATAGGCATTTTAAAAATGTTAAAATACTTCATTTTTAAACTCATGAGCATTTAAAACGTATAATGTTTAATTTGTGAATAAATGTGATCATTTCTTGAATTAAATGAAAACGATCATTCCTGAACAAAATTTTTTTAGGAAGATTTTAACATAGATAGTGCAGTCTGTTGTGCCGTTCGATTCTGAGTTTTAAGCAAAGCACGAAGATTCAAATAAAGCGTCCCTATCAGGAAATGTACCTGGCTAGAAGACTCCCATTGCGTAGTCAATCTTTTCAAGAGACTACCTTTCAGTCTGTTAGCTGAATTTGTTTTCCTCTGTAGTCCGGCATACCATGCTTTTTTTCTTTTCATTGCCCAATGCACAACTTTCAACTAACACTAATATCTTCATGTTTTATTAGCTAATACTTATTCTGAACTAAGTTATTCATCCTTTTCGAAGAGGCAGAAATTTCTGCATTACGCAAAAGAACTTCACAAAGAATACGCGTTGGTCCGAAAGAAAGAAATTATATTGGAGAAATTGTTTGATCTTCAAAAAGAAATGGTGACGGATAAGCCAGAGAGGAGAAAAAGACATATAATTTTAAGTTATACGTCGCATAAATGAAATAGTTTATTGTTAATATGAATATGAATGAATCCAGACAGACAAGTCCTGCGTCGCATTAATGAAATACGTAATTATTAATATGAATAGGAATGAATCTAGACAGACATGAAACAACTTACAAATGTGAAAATCATGCAAAGAAGATATGTATAAGCGGTGCTCTACAACAGTTATTAGGTGATGTTCCTAGATTCTCATCATTATTATATAGGTATTCATATGAAACCTAAAAAAACAGCTGGTTACACTTTGCTATTATATGATCAAGAGCAGCTCTATTTTTATTTCGATCCATAAACTATAGGTCATGCATTAATTGGCTTTACCTGTGTCTATGTTGCTTCTTTTTGCTACTCGTAAGAAACATCCCGACGAATGATAACTCGTTAAAAGATTAATAATCATTAATCTGTTAGATTAGAAATTTTCAGATTTAACAGATTAGAAGGCCAAAATGCAGAAAATAAACTTCACAGTTATTAAATGTATGGATTTTAAGATTTCGGTTATTGATTATAATGTTAGAAAATTTGTAGTAATGAAAATATTCAATAAAACTTAATGAAAATTTGTAATTAAAAAAAAAAGAATTCTGAAAACTTTCAGATTTTATGTTACGCCCAAAGGGGCGTTTTTTTAACGTTTGATATGTTACCTTTATTTATTTAATATCATGTTCTTCGCACTTGAACCATAAAATTGAGTTCAACAGCAATATTGCAAAATAATTTTAAAATAGCACATGTTTAGAATTTTCGATACACAGTTTCGCGCGCTGGAGATAAAAATGCTTCCCCCCTCCGTATATTGTTGCCTTGCTTGCCTTGAAATCGTTGAATTTCTTAATCAAAAACTCATAAATGCTTTACAAAATATGAAATAGATAATAAAACAAATTCCAAATGTGGGCTTCCAGATCCCCATATTCGAGTGGAGACGGACGTTATTCAAAATGCGATGGCTCTAGGAACCGTTGTTTTATCACATTGCAAGAAACATACATACACTTATGCATGCATATTCTTTGTTCTTTAATTTCTTTAACTATAATACAGGGCGATAATATTTGGTGGCAACAATTTCAAAAGTGATTCGCCGTTTTTAGTGAATCGACGTAAACTGTCAAAACGAAATTAATAGCCCTTCTGAGCTAATGCTCCTTTCAACTAAAATTTATACAATTAAGCTTGAGAAATACATGTTAAGGGACTTGAGAATTATTCGCAGTTTTCAGTATCTTCCCTAATCGTATGATTATTTGTAAAAGCACTGCGAAAACCTATCGTTAAACGCCTTTTGATGACTTTAAATTAAATGTATTTCTTTACATTCAACCAAAACATTCTATGCTAAATTCCTTTGTCTCAATTTTGTCAAACGAATTCAAATTACTGAACAATAAGAATACAAAACTGTCACAGCATCTGTGATCAGACTACTAATGTTATCGGTTCTAGACATAAAGTCCTGTTTTTCTAATCCAGTTTCTCAGTGCAAATGACTTCATCATTTCCTAATGAAAGACGTGAACACCCACATAGGTGCTGAGGCCACACGGGGCTCCTGTGCAGTCAGCCATGCCATCGGACGCCGCTAGTGCGAAAAGCAACAACGACATTGCTGGATGGCAATTCACTTGTTGCACACTTTTGTGGCTCTGTGCAGCCAACTGTGTTAACCGCAATGAATACTTGCCTTCTCTGCACATTACCGCTCCCGGGATTTTTAACGCAACTATTGCGCATTTGAAAATGACCTTAAAGATGACCTTAACTCTGCAGCGGCTGAATAAATGTAAGCGACTAAAGCTTATACACAGAAACGGTAATTAAGAAATTATTCAAAACTGACTGTCTTAAGAAGATTAGGCTATAGAGTTGAAGTGCCGTATCTTTCTAGAAAATCTGACTGAAGTTTCAACAATGTAAACAATTCGTTTGCAGTTGCAGTGAGGATTTCCCGCATTTAATTTTGAACAATATAGAAGACGTATCATAAATCCGATAAAAAATTTGAAGATCTTTGGAGCTTTTGTCCTATTTTATGATATGCAAAAGCCTATATATTAGCAACTAACATAGCATTAACATCATGAAAATAAAATTGTGAATGAGTATTAAAAATGCATTGTGAAACTTCTGAAAAGCGGCTTTTTGAAGAGCTCAGTGCATTTAATCCTGGATAAATTTTCATATTTAATTCTCTTGAGCATTCCAACTTACGATGCAAACATACCGAACTTCGATTTATTATTATTATTATTGTTGCTTGCGTACAGGTTCGCAATAAATTGAATGCAAAAGTCCGATAATAGTTTAATAAAACTATATCAGAACATATATCAGAACTCTGGAATTTTCCTCATAGATATTCGTACAAGTGTTCACAATATCACGCAGTATAATCAGTAATTATACTTCAAACTGCTAAAAACATGAATGTGCTAAAGACAATGTAAAGCGCATTTAAAGAGAAAGCTAATTCTGTCTCAACAATAACAACAGCAGGTTACTAAACAACTCACAACAACAAAAACTAAGCAACTGAGAGCAAATTCCAGATTCCAAAGTCCGCTGTTGCAAGGTCCGCGGTCCGAATAGCAAGCATGTTTGCTTGCTGTTTTTTGGCTATCATCATGTAGTTGCTTCTTAGAGCACTTAAGACAGAGAAATGTAGAAAGATGACCCAGCGGTCAGAGTAGCAGGTATGAAAGGGTGCGACCACGTCACGTGAGCATCGCTGAGGCTTCTGTTTGATTAGGTAAATCGAGTTGAAACTAAGAATTTATAAGCAAATACAAGAAAGTAATACATAAAAAGTTGACAAAATAAGATGAAAAGGTTGTCTCCTTTCCTATTAAATACTGTATACATATTTACAAAGTTCAAAGTTGAATAACGAATGCAGGAAAAATAGCTCAAAGTCAGAATGTCTGGTGACGTGGGAGGTCACCCTCCCAGGTGCAGACTCAAAGCATGCTGCTTGATATAGGTCAAAGTTCAACACCAAATTCATAAAATATCATGTACAATACCATTTACATTACACTCTAAAGTTTAGGTCGGGAAATTCTGATTGTTGCTTAGAATATGAGCAGTAAAGGGACCAAGGTGTCTATAATCATCAAGAATTTCGTAATGAAATACACAGTCCAGTCACATTAATGTGACCACCACGTACTTTCCATGTCAGAGTTAAATAACCAATCACAGAAGGCAGGTGGCAGCACAGTGCAGTTGAGCGTATATAAAGGGTGTGTGAGGGCTTCGGAAAACATTTCAATCGTTGGCGTAATGCAGAAACGAAGCGATTTATCCGACTTCCAAAAGGGCATGATCATTGGCTTTCGGGCCAAGGGTGGAAGCATTTCCGAAACGGCTGAGTTTGTGAACTGTTCGCGTGCCGCCGTGGTAAAAGTGTACCGTGCATGGCAAAATGGGACTGTCCAAAATCAGCGACGTGGCAAATGTGGTGCACCACGGGCCATAGATGACAGAGGCGAACGACGGTTGCGGAGATGCGTTCGGGCAGATAGACGGGCTACCGTTGAGCAACTGACCACCAAAATGAACCAAGGGGCTACCAAAAGTGTCTCCCAAAGTACTATTCAGCGAACATTGCTGCGTCTGGGCCTCCGAAGCAGACGCCTGGTTCGTGCACCTATGCTGACTGCTGTTCATCGACGGCGAAGGCTAGAATTTGCACGCCAGTACAGCAGCTGGACGTCCACTGAGTGGCGACAGGTTGCGTTTTCGGATGAATCGCGTTTTATGCTCCATCGGACAGATGGACGTTGGCGTATAAGGCGTGAAACCTCTGAAAGGAACCACCCTGCAACCATTGCCGGAACGGTCCAAGCTGGAGGCGGGAGCATTATGGTCTGGGGAATGTTTTCCTGGCATTCTCTAGGTTCACTGATCATTGTGGAAGGCACAATGGATCAATACAAGTACGCATCTGTCCTTGCGGACCATGTTCACCCCTACATGCGCATTGTTTTTCCTCAGGATGATGGCATCTTCCAGCAGGACAATGCGAGGTGCCATACAGCTGCCAGTGTACGTGCGTGGTTCGAAGAGCACCAGGATAAGTTTACCGTCCTCCCCTGGCCAGCAAACTCACCTGACTTAAACCCAATCGAGCGTCTGTGAGACCATCTCGATCGAGTTGTTCGCGCCATGGATCCTCAACCGCGTAATCTAGCGCAGCTGGCCACGGCATTAGAGTCGGCATGGCTCAACATCCCAGAGAACACCTTCAGGGACCTATGTGACTCTCTTCCTGCACGTCTCGCAGCAGTCCGCTCTGCGAAAGGTGGTTATTCTGGCTTTTGACAGATGGTCACATTAATGTGACTGGACTGTGTAGATTAAACTGTTGCATATCATCACATTTAGTAACTCCTTTGAAAAATTTGTCATTAGTCTTCATAGTAAAACTATCAAGTGGATCAGTTTTTAAATCATCGTACAGCACTTTATTACGTACAAAGTAAGAGCATTGCTGATAATGTGGAGAAATCTACTTTACACGACCTGGAGTTTTTTTAAGTCTGTATTAGTCACAGCAGCCCAAGCAGGAGACGCATAGCTCATTATTGGCCGTATTGTAGATAAGTAAATTAATTTCTTTTTCTTAAGATCTTATTTAGAGTAACGTTCTATGACAGGGAATAAGCACTTCATCACATAACAGAGCTTTATTCCTCACATTGTTAACGTGGGAAGTCCAAGTAAGTCTGCTGTTAAGAATCACTCCTAATAGGCCTAGTTTATTACTGGCCTAGTTTATTATTGGCCTAGTTTATTACTGGGACTAAATCATTGAAGAGGAGCAAATGTATCTTTAATCTTGCGTTTCATTTCCTTCGTCTGATAATAAGTAGTTGCATTTTCTGCGAGGTAATTTTTATTTCCCAGTTCATGCACCATTCTTTACTAAGTGGAACTTGATCTTGCAGGTTCTTTATTGCGTGATTAATGTAACATATTTAATTTCTATCGTGTGTCTCATATATGACTTGCGTTCATTTCATATACTGCGTAGTTTTGAGGAATTTTTAACAGCTTTCGAAATATTTGTTCTCTCGAGTTATACTTTTGCTCTCAAATTATGCTAGTTTTATATACTAGTATATTATACTAATACTGATCTAAGTTTCTGAGTCATAAATTAAATTACGTTATGAATTTATCAAATTTTAACTGACTTTGTCTTTGACATTTAAGAATTCAATCTATGATACTGATTGCTTTTTAAAATGATTCAGTTCTTTCCAACATATCTGTCTTCAATATTCAATGAAATACGTACGGCAAACAAAGACATTAAAACTATAACCTTCTTGTAAAGTATTAATACGAATTTTATATGTATGTAAATAATTTTAGTGAAATTATATGCTAAAATCTAGTATCATTTGTATATTGTAACATGGAAAGTCTGAATGGAGCTAAGCTCTGACAGAAAATTAAGATTACAGGGGCAAGTCTATTTAACATTAAGGTAAATAGCTATCTCGCTAGGCGAGATATCGCCAAGCTGACTAGGGTCAAATGGCTTGGTCAACGAAGGTGACAAGATGAGGTTATGGAATCCGCTTCGACGCAGGAAAAGCACTTTCTCCAAAACTACAATCATCCTGGAACAGTCTTTGCGCAGTCCTAAACAGGAAAAACGACGTCATATTTCGGATCGGTAAGGTACCAAATTCGAATCCTAAAATCGTTCGTCACGACACGCTCGCCCCTTATTATGGTCATGGTACATAATTCCCCGTCTTGTATGTAATGTAAATAGTATACTAAGACCATGATCCTATTTGTATATAAATTTCTAAATTTATGTATTTATTTGTTGATTTAGTATTTAGTTTATTATTTTAATGAAATTATTTTTTAGTATTACACTGATTTTTCTTCGTTTTTCGTATGGCTTCCTGTCTAATGTTTTTACTGCCCACGAGATGCTCTCCTTGGGAACCGTGCGCATGTAACATTATGGTTTTTTCCCACAATTCCCTTTTGCACTGTAAATATAGTACTTAATATTTCGCTTTGAAAATTTTATTCTCTCTCACAGGAGAAACTTATCTCAGTTTATATACAAGAATATCTATTCCGAGAAAATGTTTTAATTTCGATTATATAAAAAACGATAGAGGTAACTGAATTTCACTTTTTGGGGTAACAATGTAACACTACGTTGACTAACGTAGTGTCAAAATTTATTTGTTGGGTATGTTGAGTTAAAGGATTTATTGCATCTTTTCTTGATCTTTGATTAACAAATAGTATCATTAAGCACTGTATTAGTTGTACTATGATCTAATTGAGGAATGTGTTTCGAGATATTTTGTCCAAGATACCAAACATTTATTACATTAATAGTTTTCTAAAGTTTTTGAACAGTTGGAATTCAATTTGAGTACCTAGGTTGAAATGATTAATCTATGCCGAATTACGTAAATATACGGCGTTAAAAACCCTTTTTTAAGTGCTACAATAATTAATGCAAGTGCTTATAATGATCGCTTTTAGTTACGCTAAGTCTCATAAATTAAATGTATTATGAAATACTAATCATTATTTTAAATTATCAGTTACAGATATTTTAAAATGTTAATTGAAGAAAGGAATTGTTGATAACTAGTATGTACTTTTATGTTTTGGCCAAATAATGAACTGCCTTCATTTTAAGATAAATTAATGATGTTACGGAATATCGTAAGGGAAAATATCTCTAAACTAATTTGTCAAGCCTCTGAATGATAACTGAAGAATTATTATGCAACACGGATTCGCAGCAATTGCTAGTCACGTGGAAGATGAATAACCTCGTAAAATGCAACGTAATATCACGTTATGGTAATAAAAATTCAAAATGAAACTGCAGACATTTCTAACATCAGTATTCTGAAGTTTTTGCCTAATGAATAAATAAAACTGTCTCGACATGCTTACATTATTTCTTCGAAATTAAAACCGCTGCCAAGTTTGTTTTTTTGAAATGAACCCCAGTTTAACTGAAGTTAAATTTTACCTGCTTTTTAAAATGAATGTCTTCCATTGCTTAGTCGATTTCGATTGACAACGCAGCTTGAAAATTATGTTAAGTTAATATATCATATTAGAATAAGGATGTTTCAAAATTATTAAAAATGTGCAGACTGATATTTCTGCATATTATATTGACTTATTACTCTACCGGTTCCAAGAAATAATTTAGGTACTACCGATTGGGATACCATACCACCCGTTGTTCTATCAATCTTTTTTCAGCGGTCAGGCGTCTTTCTGTGTTTTTCTCTCGTTTTTTCCCTTCCTCTTTTTTTTCCTTTTTTCCTCTCTTTTCAAATTTCATTCAGACAAAAATTACAAAAATTCTGATTAACATAAAGTTGTTAGCAATTATCTTATCCTATGATTCCTGCATATAGAAAAGTAAGCGATAATAGAATGAGGTAATCTTTAATCAACTGTGTCGTTTTACACTTTATTGAGGTTTTCAAACAACTTGCAAATGAAGTCATACAAAGTTTCCTTAGTAACGCACTTCTAAGGTATACCGATGGCAAAAAGTATGATTCAAATAGATCAGAAACAGAATTTCAATCAAGGTCATTAAACATTTCTCTCAAAACTCAAAATTAGGAAATATCTTCGAAACTTAAAAAGTTGTCCACATATTACAGATAAAAATGTTGAATATATAATTACTCAGCTACCTACAAACACAACATTTAAATTATTTTACTTTCCAATAAACACCTTTCTATGCTGCCTCAGTCAGAAATGAAACGTTTGTTTTGTTAATCAGGGTTGTATAAAAAGTATTTTATCCAGCACCCAATTCACTTTCTCAGGTTTCATCTATATAAAGCAATAGAATATACTAAATTTGAAATATTCACCTATTCTTGATTAATACCCACATAAAAATTTCGGATTTTTACTCCTCTTCAGAGGCAATGAAATTTTAAAGATCGCTTTGACGAACGGTAAAGAGAGCATACTCTAAAACTGTGAAATAGGAAAACACTTTTCTTTGTTTTTCTACCTCTATGAAGCATCTTCATAGTTTCTTATGTACTGAAATCTCTTTAGAAGTATTCGTCAAAAATCAAGGAAAAGCACATTTTCTTCCACTTAACTAATAAAGACTTTTAAATTTGATCTAACACTTTCTTGAGCAATCAATTTATTAGTAGCGACAACAACAATACACTTGGCAACGCAAGACAATAACTTATCACTTCGGGTGAATTCATAGTGGGAAATGACACATCTAAAATATTACTTCAATTACTTCATTCTGACGTTCTCTCTTTGCTTCTTGATCTCATATTGAAAAAAAAAATGAAAAGAAAAAGAAATAACTTATTGGCTAAACTTATTGTAGATAACGTGGGATTAATTGTTGTATAAGGACATAAAGAGGTATTTCCCATTTTTAAAAGTGATGTAAGATTTAAATGAAACTTATTTACATGCAAGAATTTTGACTGTAACTGAAATCAGAACTAAACCAACAGGTATCATATTTCCAACTCTTTAGGTGATATTTCTTCCTCCGTCATGAAAATTGCTTTATAAAGATTTACTACTTTATAAGTACTTATACTAGGATACACTTACTTTATAAGTTACTAGGATATACTTACTTTATAAGGATTTTTAGTTTTACGAACCAATTATTTTTTGTTAATTTCCTTTGAAGTGTTTCTCGCTCTCCATTTTCCTGCCAGTGTGCAAATTTCGAATGTATTCACAGGAGGCAGAAAGGTTTAAAGCAACCAAGGGTTTAGAGGGTAGAATTACACACACAACTCTGAAGTTGACGAACGTCGTTGTGGAACATACGATTCTGTTGTTGTTTTTGTGTTGTGACTTATCTTACTTGTCTGACAGTAGCATCATAAGCTTACGAAATTCATCGTGGCAAGGAGAGCAAATTTGCGCCTGTCGCAACAGGAGAGCATTCTGGAGGGGACGGGTCTGAGAGTCTCCCACCCCTCTTCCCCTACCATCAACCTCTCGAAAGGCTTTTCGGTTCGCCGTGTATTTCGAGTGCCCCCCATGCCGCGAAGACACTATACATTTACAAACATCCATGCCTTCTCCGGGATTCGAAACCGGGCTTTAGTAGACGGAAACCTTCGGTATAGTTCGACCGTCTGAAACGCAACCTTGGCTAGCATTCTGCCAAAACACATAGACTTGTCCAAAAGGGGCGTTATTACTTTCTGCGGCGTGAAAGGTCACGTGTCTTCTGTTCTCCGAAAAGAGAGAAATTATATGCTGGAGGGAAAGAAAGTCCCCATCTTTCCACCCTATTTTCAGAATAATTCGGTCCGAATGGCGCATACGTGTTTGCGGTGATGGTCGCATATTAGACGGTCGAACTACACTGGTGCGCAAAAATTAAGCACGAAGACGAAAAATTAGCATATCAGCTGAGCGAAGAGGCAGAGCGGACAGAAAGCCCAATCAGGAGATTAAGTAAGGTGATGTACGGTAGCACATGCGCAGATATGCAGGTAGACGTAATGGGGGAGTGTCTGAGTAGCATAAAGCATGTTGTCGGTGTAAGATCAGTATTTCTGGCAAAGAGATTGCACGCCGTATAGCAGTTAAAATCACACCGAGTTGCTGCCTCAGCGAGAAATGGCGAAAATCAATCTGTTAGACGACATCTGGATGCTTTTACCCGAGGTCGAATCATTGGGAAGTCGGAGGAAGGCCGCAGTGTGACAAGTGTAGCTGCAGAGTTCGGAATTGCTCACAGCATCGTTTCACGACTTTGGAAACAATTTCAAACTACAGGAACAGCTATCCGGGGGTTTAGTAGTGGTCGTCCACGAGGAACCACACCCGCAGATGACCGGTATATTGCTTTGCGGGCCAGAAGAAACAGGCGGCAGACAGCGGGAGAAATCGCTAGACACACGACACAGGCGACTGGACTACCGATATCGCGTTTTACCGTGGCCAGAAGACTGCACGGTGGTGGTCTGTTTGGACGACGCCCTGTACGGTGTGTACCTCTAACGCCTGCCCATCGGAGAAGGCGTTCTCTGTGGTGCCGGGAACACCGGAATTAGAGAGACATTGAATGGGGACAAGTACTCTTTACAGATGAGAGCAGATTCAGTCCGAGTAGCGATTCTCATTGCATACTCATCTGGAGAGAGCGGGGAAGCCGCAATCATCAATCGAACATCATTGAAAGGGATAGGTATGGAGGTGGCGGTGTGCTCGTTTGGGGAGGCATCATGCTTGGTAGTCTTACAGACCTTCACATCTTCGACGCAGGTTCAGTCAACGGGACCCGTTATTGTAACGAGGTTCTTCTTCCATCTGTGCGTCTTTTTAGAGGCGCTATGGGTCCGCAGTTCCTTTTCATGGACGACAATGCACCATGTCATCGCACAGTAGCTGCCGAACAGCTCTTAGAGAGTGAGGATATTGACTGTATGGATTGGCCGGCACGATCTCCGGATCTCAATCCCATCGAGCATGTATGGGATTTTCTAGGCAGACGCTTGGCAGCTCGTACCTTACCACCAGTAACGATTCTGGAGCTTCGATTGGCGCTGCAAGACGAATGGGCAGCAAAGCCTCAACAACTCATTGACACCCTCATTCTCATTCAACAGCTCATTTACAACCACATATCCAGCATGCACAAATGATGTGAAACCTGCCTAGCAGTCAGGGGAGATCATATCCCCTATTAAAGACCGGATGTTTCTTGCTGGACACCCATCACAGGGATGTTTCGGCCTTCAGTCGCATTGCGCTCCATGCTACGTTTTCAATAAAGCTTCTTTTTATCCCTCTGATTTCTCTTTTAGTAAGTGTTGCTTACATTACTCATGTCCTTACGTATTGGGGATCTTACGGTATTAAATGTGTTGATTTGGAAAGCTTTTGTACAAAGTTATATTGAAAAACCGTCTCGTCCTTAATTTTTGCACACCAGTTTATACTTCAGTAAGCTCGCCTAACCACTATGTCTTCCGGGCGGCTGCATGATTTTACTTGAATTTGCTGTAAGTATTACTTTTTGCTCCTTCTCCTGATGTCAGCTAGACTACCGCCAGATAAGGGCAATTTTTGGCATACTTCAAATGAAGAGGAAATGGATAACGAGGCTGATCGAATATTAATTTTTCGGCTGCTAGTAATTCTAGTGCAATGAGATTTATGCGAAAACTCAGAGAATTAAATGAGAATGAACTGAAAAAGATACTGAATGCCAAAAAGATGAAAACTACAGAATTTAATGACTTAGTAGATAAGCATAGGAACTTTCTCCCCACCTTACTGGGGAACTTAATAACAAAGGAGTTAAAGTAGTTCACGAAAAACAAATGAAAGTTACCACATTTGCGTTTACCCTCCAGCTAAAATCGACAATGATTGTAATCAAGAAAATTGAGCAACCCCTATCGAAACTTGCAAGCATTCTACGGAATCTTTGATAAAGTAGAAATCATACACAAAAATACATTCGAAGAATTCTCTCAAAATTCAGATATTAATGACCAAGTTGATGAGTGAAGAAGCAAACTCTAATAATCATAATAAACAAGACCATTTCTTATATCTGAAGAAAGCGCTGAATGGTTAAGACTTGACAAATCCGTAAATGACTTGTATAAAAGCGTTACAAAATCCAGATGAAGAACAGGGACACCCAAACCTCAGAAGATTACAAGGGAATTGCTGATTTCCTAATAAAAATAAGATAAATTTCCATTCGTACCAACCGGACAGAGAGAAAAATATCAAAGCAGGTATCAAAAATCTTCCCTCCTCTATCTAAAATGAAGAAATTTTACAAAATATTACGGTTAAAAATCTCCAAATAATTAAGGTCAAACAATTCCCTAAGAAAATTGAAAACACCATTGACAAAATCCCATTTATTTCGCAGAACTTGTGCTTACACATAAAGGAAAATCCATCCTACAAAAAGAAAATCTTTAATTTTAATGTACATATCGAACCGTATGCCAGGAAAACATAGACGCCCGATCCAGTGCTTCAAATAGCAGCAGCACGGACACACGCTGCATA
The DNA here is from genome assembly GCA_000611955.2 of Stegodyphus mimosarum. NCBI lineage: Eukaryota > Metazoa > Arthropoda > Arachnida > Araneae > Eresidae > Stegodyphus > Stegodyphus mimosarum. The sequence goes on along the minus strand of KK119907.1, from coordinate 473,801 downwards.
TATGTTTCCATGAGCAACGTTGTTGCAAATGTGGGCTAAACCAAGCAGAAGAAAAACCGAAATGTATCTTCTGCGAACAGGAACATGTTAGTTCTTACGGTAGATGCCTGGAATACCAAAAACGTTTCTCAAAACCACGCAAAACTGAAGAAAAGACTCAACTCCCCAGCAAACCTGAAGGAAACTTTCCCTCCCTGCT
>KK119907.1:442559-470291 GCA_000611955.2 Stegodyphus mimosarum | reverse complement strand
TGGACTTCGAGCTTGAAAAGTAACTCTAAAATGTCTGTTAGCAGATCATCCCAACATCCGGTAGATTTGACTTGAAACGTAACTCGGTTATTTAACGTCCATCTATACATCCTGCCTCAAACACAAAAATTTTTCACATCATCAATGCTAACGAGTCAGTTAAGAAAAACTACCGATTCTGTTTACTTTTTCCTTAAGTAAACAGCTCGCGGCAGAATTCTCTCTGAGACTTTTACTTTTCACAAGTAATTAAATATATTCGTTTGCTTCTGGTAATTCCAGAAGTATTGCGGAATTCTGTCGTTGCAGTTGAAGTAATATCGGCAAGGCGTGTGTAATGAAGACCTTTGGAGGTAACTAAGTTACGCTCACTGTGTAATCTTTTTGCGTAATGTAGGGTGACCGGGACTAGAGGGGTCATTTAACCCCTGACCACACAAGGAGAAAACGACAAAACGGGTCATTAAGATAGAAGGGGGAGTAAAAAAGGGGTCGTCAGGGTTGAATTCTTCGTTAGGGTTCAAATTTGTCTCTTTTTTACGGTTTTAAGGAAAGCGCAACGTTAAAGAAGGAAAAAAAAGAATTCTTAGATGATTTAAATTTAATACTATTTTAATCAAAGAATGAAAGAAATGAGTGATGGCATTTATTAGGACTTCTTTAACGAATGCATATTTAATATATGAATTTTATATCTAATATGCCTTTCCGCTATGCATAATCACAGGCTATCACTCTGTTTGTTACGGTAATTAACGGTGACGACTGCCTTGTTTTTCAGCCTGAGTTCGAATCCCACGTAAGGCATTAATTCTTATAGCTGTCTCTTCACTTCTTCGAAGATATAATATCGATTTACCCCTTACGATGCACCCTGTGTAATATCCTAGACGCCTAAAGCCCAGTTCACACCAATCACGTTTTCGGGCGGAAAGCGTTGACCAAATGGAAGGGAGCTCAGAGCGTCACCATCGAGATAGATCCTCGATGGTGACGCTCAGAGGCGGTATTTTCCTGACGACGGGACTTCAACTTTCTCCGCTTGACGCGCCAGTTTCAGGCATCCCGTTTCAAATGTCCAGTTTATACCACGTTTTTGACTTTCTCCGTGACTGTCCAATTTATACATGGAGACTGCACTTTCAAAAATTCTTCTTGAGGAAAAAAAAAGTCAAATGGACTAATCTTAATAAAAATTTCAAGTAATAATAAAAAATGCATATACTAATAGAATAGCTTTATGAAATATTTAAAGGAAAATTCTCAAATTTATTTGCAGTAATAAATCTTAATAATCAACCATAAATGATATATCGTTGATAATTTTTACAAAATAATCTAAAGCAATAGATTGTTACGAGAAAATAGTGATGGATTTCGAAATCCCAGATTTTGAATTTTTCTTGAAATCTATCTATACCAATTTAAGGTTGCTCTTGTTGCCTAATGGACAAAACATTGGCATCTGCAGCTAAAGATTTTGGATTCAAGCGTCACCGGGGGTGGTGCTGTAATGGAGGTTGGTATTTTTGTAAAAATATTTACAGAAAAATTTATCGCTAGTTTCGCTGGTTAGCTGCACGCTAAGTAGAAAATTCAACTGGCTCTAGGGAATTGTTCTGCGGGTTCAGACTTTCCTTTTTCTCATCTGTGATGATGGTAACACTACACCATTTTTTTAATCTACCGCGACTTTTGGGGGGAGCGTACAAGAAGCTTTGCATTTATTTTTCATTGACTATAAACGTAATTTTCGCTCGGCATTGTATGCATTATCCTTCTTTTGGCAACGAGCCTTTGGCACAATTCATAAGATGATCCGATTCTATTTCGGTTGACGCGAGACTAGCGAAATCATTACTGTTATTAATGTAAAGTTAGTGTTTGAACTAATTAAAAAATTTAGTGAGTTTTCAGTTTTAAGCGAGTGTTGACGAATAAACCAATTACTTGAAAAAATTAAGAATACTATTATTTATACAGAAAGGAAGCTCGCTAGTTATGCAGCTGATTATGTGGACTCCTTCTAGATATATTAATGGCTTCGTGTTTGTTTTTCTGAATGCGCGTAATCACTTTTAGGACAACTTATACATGAACTTAATCAGAGGTTTAATCTTGATGATAATTTTTCATTAATTCAAAATCTTTTGCATGAGAATTAGTCAATTTGCTAATTGTGGAATGCAATTTTTAACCCAGAAAAAAAAAAGTTTTATAAAAAATGTAGTTACTTCAATGAGTTTTAGATAAAAGTGACTTTATAAAATAAACCGTTAGATAGCGGTTCTTCATTAATATATGAATGACTAATTGAAGTAATTACAGTTGTATTTAAGGTAAAAATATGCACATAATAAAAATAAAACATTTTTTTAATTGCTGTTGCTCATTAACTTAAAAATAAATGCTTCTTTTAAGTGTGATATTTAATTTACTAATGCTATAATTCCTACATATATTTAAACAAAATATACTTTTTATTGCATTATTTAAATCAGGAGTCTCCAAACTACGGCCCGAATCTGGCCCGCGAGTGCTTAAAAATAATTTTGTAAAATTTAAAGAAAAAATTACGTACACTTTAACTATTTTATATAACAGCCAATCCTTTGTCTGTCCTGCACGTTCTTTACAAAACATATTATAAACACTATAGAACTCTTTCTAAATGTATAACGAGTGAAATACATTCACTCTCTATATAAAAACTCTCATGTGGACACACACGACTTCCTCATACGTCCTTTAAATTACACATTTTTGGTCGTTGGTCGCACTTCATTTAAAAAACACCTTCAAATAAAGCAGGAGTTTATAATGTAAACAAATAGCGGCTTCATTAGGCTTAATAGCACTTAAACAACTTTTAAATTGTTGACCATTCTACAACTATTGCATGCAGATTAACTAAAGTTTAAACAGATTATGCAGATTAACTAAAGATTAACTTAAAGCTTCTTAAAGTCAACTGAGCTCACCGAGACGGGCAATAGCGCGGTTATATATAAATATGCATATTCCCCACGCAACCGATTGCAAACAAAAAGTGGCTTCCTTGGGCTTAATAACACTTAAACAAATTTTAATTTGTTGATAATTCTACAACTATTGCATGCAAATTAACTAAAGTTTAAACAGATTATGGACATTAACCGAAGTTTAAACAGATCATGCATATTAACTGAAGATAAACTTAAAGTTTCTTAAAGTAATATGAGCTCACCGAACGAGCTATAAAGTGAGTATATATAAATATATATATTTTTGACGCAGCCGATTGCAACCAAAAAGCAAGGGGCATATCTAGATATTATAGCATTCCCAAATACAAAATTTGAATGCTTTGAAGCTATTCGTTTTTGAGTTATATGAGATACGTACATACGTATAGACGTCACAAAAAATCTTCTGAATCCCTTTGAGTGGATTCAGGACAGATTTTTTTCGTGACGTCAATTTTTTTAAAGTACAATGAGAATTTTTTACTTAATACAAGGAAGTAAAAAATTCTCGTTGCACATTTTACAAAAATAAAGGTTTCGTGTGTTACCTTTCTTACTTTCATAATAGTATTCTATGTTGTTTCATAGAACTTTTCAGTAGAGATTTTATTTAAATCTTAATTTTCGTTCTGTGTTTGATGTAATTTATTTTAAATTGGGAGATGTATTCTTCACACAAAATGTGCCCAAAATATGAAATACTTACGAGCGAAAGTTTGCGCCTGATCAAAATGTAAATAAAATGCGCTGATAAAATGTGACAACGGGGAAATAAATCCATTGAAAAATGAAGAATATACTAAACCAAAGAAATCTGTAATATTCCGCGACAAAAATACATTTTTGGAAATGTTTAAAAACAGTTTTAAGAGACTTTTGTTAGCTGAAATTGCATGAAAGTCTGAAAAACAAGGCTTTACGTAAGATCCAATCACAAAAATCTCATTGCCTTCTTTAGAAACGTTATGTTCTTCATCATAATTGCATCGCCGTGATAAAGTGATTTAATTGGATCTTGGCCCTCGAAGTTTCGTGAAAGAACCAACATGGCCCGCGTGCTAAAATGTTTGGAGACTCCTGATTTAAACCAATTAAGGGAAGTTCATACATCATGCAAAAAAAATTATGGTATTCTACCCTATGAAAAATTCACTCTCTAAAATGGAATAATATGCAGTTACGAATTTTTAATTATCATTCAACAAAATTCATAAATAAAGTAAATTGAATATATACAACGATCCTATTCTGGAATATCCTATTCCTATCTTGCAAATAATTCTTTTTTGCGATATTCTAACGAAAATTAATGTTCTGCTCTTCGATAAATGGTTCAATGAGGGCTAGAAATTCATCGAATTGATGAGGTGTCATGCGAATGTAATTAAAAGAAATTACGATGTGTTCAAGTGCATTTCTTCAATTAAATTATTTGCATCTCCTTGCTGCAATCATCACTCGCATATTAATATAAAACCACTGCTTCTCTTACATAAAGCAAGATGTAAAATAAGTTTTAATCTAGCAGAAATTAAATTCATTTTAATTAAAAAATGTAATCGTAAAAAGTCAAAATATTTCACAAAAATTCACAGAGCCATCTAGTGTACACATGTCACAACTTTTAAAGCTAAAATTCCGCGTTGGTGTGAATTGACGTACGCGGAAAGCGTTTTTTTCCGCGGTGCCGCATTTCGCTAGAACGGGCCGGTGTGAACGCAGCTTAAATGGCTAATGCGTATGGCAATTCCTACCCATCCCCGAGCAAACATACGGCCATTCGGGAGGAGAAACAATATTAACAGAAGAATGCTTATAGAGGCATACATTTTGTAAATCCTTGACGCATTCGAAGTTTTATTATCAAATAACTTGATGTGGAACAATTTCGACCACTAGTAGGCTAAAAATATAAGACCTCTCAGCGTAATTAAAGTGACCATGCTAATTTACTAGGAGGTGTCACATTCGTCCTTTTAAACTCTGTTGGTGTAACTGGTTAGCACGACTAACTAGTAAATGTGATTTGAAACCTGGCGAGGACACAGTTGAATTTTCAGATTTCTATAATTCGATAACTAATAAATCTGTACAAATCTATGACATTTTCTAAATCATGCATATTCGATTAAATATCAAATTATGTTTCTAAATTTCAAAAAACTTATTAGGGTATAATTCTGTTGTAAGTCGAGAAAACGTTGTGTGTAAACGTCATCGTATAATTATTATTGTTACAGAAAGATTTAAGAATAAAAGTACAAAATTGAAGCACTTTTTTCTTAAATTTCGTCTCCCTTTCTTCTGTGTATAACATTTTCTTATAAGCCAAAAAAAAATATATCATTGTTAATATATACACTTGAATAGTGTTGATAATGTTTCTGCTACTCATGGCATCTCTCGCGCGTTACAAACTGCATAAAATATTCCCATTTTAAGATTTTAATAGAAACATCTATGTACAATGTGCATGCAATAAAAATTGTGCTTATTTTTGTAAAAAGAATAATCAAATATAGCCAATAGAGTACTTCTACGAAGTTTAATTTTTATTTAGCTAACATTTTATATGATAAAATAAACATTAATTGGTCAAACTGCAGCTCAACTTGATTTTCATCTGCAAGATATCGTACATATGTATTACGAATAAATTAGAGTCCTAAATTATTTGTCAAATTTTAAATAGATAAGCAGAACTTAAAAATACCTGAAAATAATAAACTTTAATAAAAATGTAAAATAAAAAAAATTGGAAAATTTATTTAAGTGAGAGGATATCATAATTTCAAAGTTAAAGCAAACTAGGCAAGCTAGATAGCACATACGATTTCCTAACAAAGTTTTCTTGGAAGAAAGAAAAACAAATCTTCCCTAAGCAAGCAATTCTAATTCATTAGTACATTTTTTTCTACCCTCTTCGTTACTAACAACAACTTAAAATATTTTCGGTAAATCATTTTCCATTACTGCTAAACTCTTTCAGTTAGATTTTAATATAAATGTAAGCAAATTTAATCTTTTTCAATGAATTTTCATCAGAAAGGAATTAATTTTTAGTTCTTAACAAACCGGAACGATTGCATGTAACATTAAAATCAAATTCGTTAAATAAATTTCTTTTTCTGTTAATTTGAAGAGTGGCATTGAGTATTTTTTTCAACAATAATTTGATGATTTAAATACATCCAATCAAGCCTACCTTAGAGGAGAATAGATACTGAAATTCATTTAAGGACAGTCATGAAAAATTTTGTATATAAGATTTAAATTTATTACAGCAAGCACATGATCAAAGTGTTTTGAAATATCTGCAAGTTTATTGAAACACTATCATCTTTTTTTCAAAAAACAGCTGTAATCTATAATACTTATTAAAGTCTGTGCACGTCTGTCTGTTGGTTTGTGGCATTATCTCCTCTGGAACTGCGAGGAGTTGAGCTTCGAGAGAGGTATGCCCGGATTCCAAAAATTCGTAGAAAGCCATTTAGACCATTCTCAGCTTCGTACGACTTTAATTAGCCGAGATATTAATTAAAAAGGCGGGAAAACGCTAATTTCAGCCCTCATTTTTCCGATTGGCAACAGTCTCGCAAGCTCGAGATGAAAATTTGCTTTATTTGGAAAAGTGTTGCCACTGTTTGCTTACAAATCGTCGAGATTTTCATTAAAAATTTCTAACTTTTACAAAATATGAAATAAAAATAGCATTTGCAAACATTAAATATATTATTCCCGATTCGAAAAATTGGTGGGAAGCTAAATCGACCGCTATGATCTTACAAAGACTTAAGCGGAGATATTCAATAAAAACCCTGAAAACACTCATTTTTGCATTCATTTTTCCAAATGGAAACAGTCTCACGCGTTGAAGATTAAAATGCTTTATTTCGAAAAGTATTGCTATTGCTCGCTTTCAGCTATAGAGTTTGCTATTCAAAAATTTTAAGTTTTACAAAATAAAAATAACATTGCCAAACATTAAACATATTATTATTATATAAAGTCATGTTCGTCACTGTATGTCGAATATTGTTCGTTAATGTTAAATTTCTCCCAGCTTCTTAGCATGCATTCGTAGTGTAATGGTCAGCACACTCGGCGCGTATTCGAGAGGTCCGAGGTTCGAGTCCCGGCGAGGTAACTGCTCAATTTTCACGTCTTCTGCTTCGAAATAACCTAATGCCTCTACAGTATCAGCATTTTGACAAACGTTTTGCTTCAGGTAAGTATAACTAACACGATATGTTTATTGTCCTGTTAAGTCTTTTATTAATATAGAGAACATTTTGCTATATTATATTAAATTTAAATCAGGACGTCATAAGTATTGATCTAAAGTCTCAAAGTTTTTATTTCTAGTTTTGGCAATAAAAATGTTATTTACGAGTTGTTTGTTGCTTGGAAAGAATGTACTAATTCCTTTGATACTGAAATGTTTTTATACATTTGCTTTTCAGGGCATATACAACTTACAAATTTTGTTTTGGCTGCAACCCTCTCATCTGGCGGGCTTGGCAGCTAGTTAACGATAACAAACGCTTTCTAATCCAAAGAGTTTCAGAACTCGCAAACTTATTCTTTTATTAAAACATTTCAAGAAATGATTCCAGAGGGAGAGGTCTTCTTTGTATGATCCTCTTTTCTTTTCCTACCCTCCGTCTTTTCTTATCTTCTTTTTATACGACCATCATTCTCTGAATCTTTTGAAATCTTCCCCATTTTAAGTAGAACCTCAGTCATCAGCAACTCAAGCTTGACACAGAAAGAATGCTTAAGAATTAAGTGGGCGAAATTACTTCTCTTGTACAAAACTTTCGATTTCTTACAGATGTCAACACTTTCCCTTTTGGAAAGATGGATGGTTCCTTTCCAGAAAATGGAGCTCGAATCGAATGGAGATGTGAAGTAGTTCCATATTTTTGTGTTGTATCCTTACTATATTTCTGCACTGCAATAAATTTCTTTGATTGGCGAAGGATTACGGTTTATACTTCCCTATATATTTATTATTATATAGATTACTCCATTTCCAAAATTAGAACATTTTAAAAATCTTGTATGAGAGTAATTAATATAGTGCGCTCTTCGTTTAAAGAAGAATCTAATACTTACACCTGCATAATCTTTCTTAATATCGGCCTCTGCTAGAATATCTACCTTCTCGAGTATCTGTTTATTTCGTTCCCGTATTCCTGTTATTTCTTTGCTGATTTTTGTACTTTCTCATTAGTACAAAATATGAAACAAAAAACAAGAAATATATATGAATAAAAATAGGAAAATATACCGATTCGCGGTTTTGGCGTGGTGTCGATAATACTTGGATCATTAAAAGTGACTTATTACAGCGTCGAACTTCTCAATAATTCATTTAAGTATATTTTAATATTATTAAGAGACATCGAGAGGTAAAAACTTTGATTTCTTCAATGTTTAACTGAACCCTAAGTTATGTAACTTTTAAATATTGCTCATGCTGCTTTTAATATACGTTGACAAACACAGTTTCCTGAAAGCGAATTAAATTAAATGTGGCAGTAGGTAAGTTATTTTAGAGGCTGTCAATACCAATATACAGGTGTCTAATTCCTATTTAATTAAGAATTCCTAATACATTTGCTTAGAGAATGTTACAGAGTCTCACTCTCTTTGGTAACGTAAATTAGCTGAGAAATCTTAAGCGATTTATGGTTATGTCTTGGAAATCAGAATAGAAACATGGCAAGAGTGTAAAAGACACTTTTATTTAACTCAGAATAAAGTTTAACGGATGGAACGTCTTGCGCTTACAGAAACAGCCAGTATTTATGGCGTAAATCAAAAAGTTGGAAACTGAAATTAACTAAGTCAATTTTAGTTGGTCAAAAGCTACGCAGGCAAAAAACGCGAAGTTGGCACAGACATAATATCGGTGTGACAAGCCTAATTGTCTGAATAACGCAATACTGCAGATAACTGTTCTCAAGAGAATCAACTGGCAACGTAGACTTCAGCAAACGGAACACGCTCTGATTCTACCATATAAAAGTTTCCTTTTAAATATGTTCTATTTCTGCTTCTTTTGAATACACCCGAACTAAAAATTCACATACTGACAGGAAAACGGCAATCGACAAAGATAGCAAAGTTAAATTAACAAAAAATATTTTAATCTAATCTCTGCATTTTCAACACAGAGTGTATACGAAAAGGAACTTTGAGAAATACGAAAGTAGAATCTTAAAAATAAAGGTAAAATTTATGAATTAAAAAAAGACCGGTAATATATTAGTTATGTTTTTGACTGCAATAAAGAGTAGATTATTTAAAAATGAAAGAGTAGTTAAGTAAGGTTAACATTAAGTGTACCCTATGATAATAAGTATATTAATATCTCAATAAATGGAAAAGAATTTATGACTGCACTGTTAAAAATACGAATATCTAATTTGTTAATGGCGCAGCAGAAATCCCTAGAATACCATTTAACCCTTCATATCCCAAATTACTTTATTTTTTGAAAAAGAGTTTGCAAGTTTTTTATTATATTTCTCTGTTCATGAGAAACATCTCACATTAAACTTACAAAAATGTTATAAGTTTTTCACAGCTTTTTTTTAATTTAAAATTTGAGCTTAAAAGTCCCGTTCGGACAAAACTGAGCCTTTTTATTGCTGGAACTTTACAGAAGGGAAACTTTATTACCAGTAGGGAAATAAAGTTTAAGTCCCCAAATGTATCAGTTTTGGTAGTAAAATAGCATAAAATTAGCAGTAAAGACTTTTGTCCACTATTAATTTACTTTGGTCCATAACTTTGACAACATTGATATCAGTTAGTTATTTCTTATGTTTTTTGTCCGTTACTAATTTGTGTTCATCCATAACCCATTATCTGCCAAAATTCTTTAATTTTTTCCCGTAAATCTATGATTTGATACTTTTCTATATCTATGAATCTGCTAACCAATCAGCACTATTCTCATTCTTCTAGATAACAAAAATTAATGATGACGTAATCTATGAAGTGTTAGAAGATGACGAATTAAAAACAAAGCCTGAATGGCAAGCAATCAGGAATTTCAACGTCCATGAATTCTAAGAACGAACTCCTTAAGTGAAACGTCTCGGAATTTCCTATTGTCAATACAACTTTTCAGACACTCGGGCAAACTAAATTCCATTCGACTAGTATATTTAGAAATCAAAGTATAACCTCAAGGATTTTCTTTCGCTTTGCATATTCCGAATCATTCACATCTGACCCATGAGCAGGAGTAGTAATGGCTTTCTCCTTGTCGACACCAGGAAAAATATTACAATGTCAAATAAAAAGAATCTTAGTTTTTGTTATATGTGTCACTCACTCGCGTGTCTAAATGACAATCTTATTAATGCAGAAAGATTATTCCTTTCTTTTTTTAGTCCCTCAGCCACAGATAATGGCCACATTTCTCAATTCCTTTCTTTCACCATCAACAATTTGGTTAGCTAAAATTAAAGAAGATGCTTTCCTTTAAGTTCACGAATTTACGAACGTGAGTTGCCTTGATGTTATTTGAAAAGAGGTGAAAATAAATTTAATGTGTTTTATAACTTGATTATTTTGGTTGAAGTCTAAAGTGTCTGATCTTTTGTACTGTCATTTTTGTTTGCAACTTAATTCTTCTACTTTGACAACATTATTTCTATATTGACAGATTTACTTCAGTTCTTGGAATTAGATGAAGTTTTCAAATGTTCCAAATGGGTTCAAGCATTCATAACCATAATTTTTTTCTGTAGCATGAAAATCAAGCAGAATGTCAAAATACATCATAGTTTTAAATGATATCATACGTGTTCAGTTTCCTGCGTACAACGGCACATTTATACCTTGAGCCGCAGTATTTTGTTTTCCCAATACTCAGAAATGCCTCTAAAAAAACAACATAAATAAACTTAAGATTAAATATATAAAAAATACTAAATGCCATTTTGAATAACTTCTGTAAAATACTGACCTCCATAAATTTTATTTGAAGTTGAAATAGTAGTTAATGAGAGCGTTGCAAGCGCTCATGCGAAACAAACAACTTCGCCAGCAAGTCAATTTTTAGTGATATGTTCAATAAGGGTAATTTTAAATTAGGCGAAAGTTATAGGAATATACAAAAGCCGTGGCTAGGGTTTTCAAGACCTGGGGACAACTGAAGATTTTTCTCTTCCTTCTGTGTGTCGAGAATGGAAAACATTTCATGCTAAAACTTCGTAACATCCATTTGGCGTCCCCTGGATGCTGCGCCCGAGAACACATATTCCCCCATGCCCCACCCTAACTACGCCACTGGAATATACACTCTAAAGCCAAAAAAAAAAGGTTCATGCACCTCGAAAACGCAGCGGAACAAACAACTGTAGGTTGAAGCAAGACTGGCATCTCTACATTCCTGAAAGTGCATTAGGTATCACTACGCCTTCCCGATTGTTACGCTCAGTCAGAACTTTGATAGAGAACACCAAAGGAAGGCAGTCCGAGGGTCTTTCACCCATCTTATCCTACTACTAATCACTCGAAGAGACTTTTGACTCGCCGTATATTTTGAGTGACCCCTGCCGCCCAGATCTATGCACTTACAAATGCCCAAGGCTTCTTCGGAATTTGAACTCGGACCCATCGGTACAGCAGTTAGCTTGATATTTGACATGCAAATACCCAAAAACAGTAATAAACATCATTAAACATACACAGCCATTGAAAGCACATTTATTGTGTAAGGCGTGCTAGAACGCAGCAAGCTGGCATATACAAAAGGCCCAGCGCTTATCCGCTATGTAAATTCTAACCTGTTTCCGTAGTAGTGCTGTAGGTCGCAGCCAAGAAAAATGCCTTGAGTCCCAGCCGTTAAGGTCACATGAAACTGAGCGAGTTCCAGAGAAGGCATGTCACTCCCATGCGGAAACCAAGATAATGATGAAACAATAAGATGATATTGTCAACAGAGGTCACAACACGATATCAGTCAGCAAGCAGAGGATCACTCGATGCATGGACTAAGCTATCGTACTCTTTTCCACAACCGTAGCCACAGCTACAGTTTCTGGAATTCAATAGAATCAATACACTTATCTAGGATGTTTGAATTATTGAATGACTACTGATGGAGGGATACTGCATCATCGCCGCCCTTTACGTGGTCTGCATTAACACTGACTTCTTTTCAATAAAGTTTGCTGTATCGCGCCCGTTCCATATAGAACGTAACAGATTGAAGTTGTAACATTTTCAGCAACTAATCCAGGTTCTCGCTTCACTTGGATGACTGTCACATCTATGTGTAGAGATGGCCATATTAATCCTACCGACCCCAGTGGTTATGGAATAACATACTTTCATCCCACCGTACTATTGAGTACGATATCCAGTAACATTTAGTCCTCCTGTGCACCACCGTTACTGTAGAACCTTACACTGACGGCATCCTGCAATCTAATACATCAATATATACGGTAACATTATTCGTATCAGCTGTCTGTCCCCAAGACGTTGATAGGATAAATGCAGATCAGAACTCGGGAACTGTAAATATCTCTGACTCTTCCCAAACATCAGCTCCATCGGATCTTCCAAGCTCAGCACATTCAGAACACATAATTAAAAATTTGAATAATAAAGAAACGCCGGGTCCCGACGGCATGGATAACATGATGCTAAAACAAATCCATTGTGCTGACAAAAATATAGTCAATTCATTTGTAAATGCTTGCTGGAGACCAGCAACATTTCCAAATATATTTTTAAAAAGAATAATTAGTGTTATTCTTAAAAAATAAACCGCAAGACAATAAGCACTCATATAGACCAATATGCTTAATAGCTGCTCTCATAAAGCTTCTAAAAATCTTGATATCAGCGAGATTAAACTACCATCTGAGCAAAAACAAACTGATGCACCAAGACCAATAATAAATCCATAGATCATGCATTTCAGAATCCGAGACATCTACTACAACAGAATAAAAGTCAGAATCTACATTCTCCAGTTAGCAGCTATTGACTCAATATGTTGGAAGGATGCATTACAAATCTTATCAACGATAAACTGTTCAGATGGAATTCTGAGGCTATTAAGAGATTACCTAAGAAACAGATCGTTTTAGCACACGTCTAACACTGGCATCCAAACGTACAAGATCACTAGAGGATGCCCACAAGGATCTTGTTTAGGATCAGTCATTTGCGACCTAGTCCCCAATGAAGCGCTTAAAATGTATGACAAGTCCCCCACACGCATACCCAGGCCTATGCCGACGATTTCTTGTTAATCACGCAGGGCCCCAGCCGCAGGGAAATAAAGAAAAACTCAAACAATTCACTTACATTGTCCAAAGAATGGGAGAACAAATTTCAGCTAAAAATGTCATTAAAAAATGCAAAGCACTTTACATTCCAAAACCGGGAGCTTCGCTCAGAAATCCCCGATATCCAATAATACGGATATCTAATGAGAAAATGAAAATGGAAAATAATATTTCTTACCTGGCCGTCATAACAGATAACAGACTCTCCTGGCATCCACTCATAAAATATATCATAGACAAACTCATAATCCTATGCAACTATCAGAAATTCACGGCTGCTAGCAACTGAAATTTACGGTTGCTTTGTAATTTTGAGGAATATCCCCAAATCACAAAAACTATAACCATACAGTAACAAAAAAAATTCTATTACATGACCTTTCAGCTTCTTTGGGCAAAAACCTCAATACGCATGCCCAAAAGAAATTACCGTCTGTACAAAGACTTTTTCTCGTAGCAATCACAAAGGCATATCGAACGGCCCCCACAAGCGCTTTAAATGTCATAGCAGGCATTCCACCCATCCCATTACAATAGAACAAGAGGCAACAAAAGTTAAAGTAGCACGACTGCGGCAAACCAACCCATTCAATAATACGATGTACCATCCAAGAGATTACGAAGAACATAAGCACAATTTAGATCTACATCCAAACCTTTTGTACACAGAAAACCAAATGGTGACTTATCCAATAGACCATTTCCCAATCCGAATCTATACGGACGGATCCAAAACGAAAATGAGTATCGAAAGTGCTTGTACCTACAGAATTAATTTGCAAACCTGGCAGGCAAAGCTTAACGCCACAAATTCAGTATTCCAAGCTGAAATATTAGTCATCAGAGAAGTTGTGAAATTTGGCAGGAAACAACAAGAAAAAAAATCGTTATTATTTCCGACAGTGCCTCAAGCCCTACAGGCAATAATCGGATTGAGGTGCTTGCCACTAGTAAGAGAAATTCAACACTCACTATCCTATTTCCCAGACAATACCCGCGCGAAGCTTCACTGCACCCTCGCCCATGTGGGCACAGTGGGCAATGAAGCAGCCGATCAACTGGTAAGACATAGCGCAAACGGACAACTTGCTGCAACCAACCCTCTGATAATTCCATTATCACATCTTAAATCAAGACTGGAATGGGACCTTATGTCTCTATCGAAAACTAACTAGACACAAGAACTAACAGGCAGGAGGACATTTAACTTCCTACGGTGTTCTCAAGGGAGTTAGCCATTATAGTCAGAGCAATGACATATTTCCTGACGGCGCATGTCCCTTTTAAAGCCTATCTGTTTCGCTTCGGATTGCACCACACAGATTCATGCATATACGGCTCAACAAGTACCGGGGATCACTATACGTTCGAGTGCGGAATCACCAAAGACCTGCATTTCCGGCCCTATACAGCTGAAAATGCTTAGGTATTTCTGAAACAATTAAAAAAAGAGTAAGCTACTACGAAACAGTTATAGACTACCTAGCAATGAACTGCAAAATCTAAAAGCAATCTAATTAAAAAAAGGAAAGAAAGAAAAGGTCTCAGTGCAGATCTAGTGGCTGAGTGGTGGTATAATGAACAGCACATATGATGTACACCAATATGTCCAGTTAATACTGTTCAGTTTAATACATCAGAATACCTCTTATATCCAAGTTACCACTGAGTTCTAGAGTAAACATTCTCTGTAAACTCAGAATCACAATGTATTAAACATTGCTAAAATACTTATTCAACACGGTCGATGTCTTAACAGGATGTCTTTAATAACCACAGGTCACAAATAAAGTAAATTTATAAATTCCGCTACAAATTTCAATATTCTATAGAGATTTTTGGCTAGGCCTAGCGATAACAGAAGGCTCCACCAATTGAGTACAAATGCTGATGGTCATGTAACAGGCGGTACAGCAACTTAGCTGGTGGTAAGTAAGTAAGCTGTAGAATATATGCTGCTGTAGTCCTTTGCTCTTCAGCACTTTTGGCCACACAGTGACGATAAGACTCGAAACAATAAACAACTCTTTGCATCAGGTTACTTTCTAGCAAGCGAAGTCATCGTCCTTCTTTTTAATGACTAGGCAGGCCCCCAGTACTAAACATACATTATCGCTAAGGACAATAATGCCTCAAGCCCGCTGTTGAAAGCAGCAGCTTAAAACTCCAGAAATACACTCATCCTAAAATATATAACCACAAGGAACGTAAAAGTGGCAACTCACAAGATTCCGAACCTACGTTTTCAGCCATTATGATAAAAAGGCGACCTGATTTGAATCCTATTACAGCATACATGGCACAGGTTGTATAAGATTGTAATGTAAACGACATCTCGTCACTCAGTGAAGTTCTTGCATACTCCAGTTATGCCATTAAAAATGACCTTATTAAATCATATGTGACAGCATATATCGGATCAGATTTCTGAATTAGAACACTGCAGAGATAGAAGCATCTTAAATGCTCTATATGAACATCTCTTCGAGTAATAATGAAAGCTTATCTCAGAGCTTTTAGGCTAATGACCATCGCTGCTCCGAGCACAATCTCATAGTGAACGCTAAAACGACAAGCTACTCGAAGCAAGACGAAAGCTCACAAAAAGTACCAAACCACTAAAAATCCAGCTATATAACAAGGATGCATGTTGTTTTACAGCAAACAGAGGTGGAGGCATGAATATTTCACAAAGGATGCGTAACATGTATCCCAGGAAATCACAGAGGCAGGGTTACGGCATCGTTAGGATCACTGCAGAGAATGACATATGGCAAGGTGTTTCGTCTAGGTACACGATGAAGCAAGACCAGCACCTGTGCATCCAAGTAAGCATATTAGTTATCTCCGGGCCTTGCCAACTGCTAAGCTTCCGCATCGAATGGAGAATACCCCCGGGTGCTGTCTGAGTGTCTCGCATTCTTCTTCCCTTACCACAACCGTTCGAGAGGATTTCGATTCGCCGTACTTTTATTATACCCTTACAAACATCCATGTCTATCCCGTATGGTTGGCTAGCAATGCTTGCCGCCTCAATCAACAAGCAATCTTCTATCAAGAATCCTATTATAATCATGACGTGGGCAAAAGGACAGCAAGCAGAATGTACATTGGGCTGTTTGAAACCCCAGCCAACAGAGATGAATTACTTTCTACGAAATCAGTGCTGAATATTGCAATCAATATTATGGCATGTTATATTTAATGTTAACTCCTTTAAAGGCATGCTGTAAATAATAGCCCTTTTCCATTGCAGTGAAAATAAGATATATATTCTTCTTCCTACTCTGAAAGAAACCTCGTTGGCCTTGGCCGATATGTCTCCCTACCGACACTAGTGCTAAATAGACTACCTTACCACCTTGCAAAATCATATTGAATGCCAGTCAGTATGACTTCCACCCTGGTTCCTGCACTAAACATGTAATCCAAGATTTAATTACTATTATCACTCAAAAGGGAAGTAATAGCTTCCATTCCCTTGCCACCGCAATAGATATCAAAGGAGCATTCAGCTGGTAGCTGGACGGGATATGAAAAATCCGATACCCTAATTAAGCTAATGAGGTCTTCTTCATTCTGTCCTCATTATCTTGATCTCACTACCCTAATAAGAAGATAGGAAAATTGACGTCAGAATGGATGATGGCATCATCATCAAAGAAAAATTAAGAGAATGTTTACAGAGATCATGCCTTGGACCAACTCTGTGGTTACAGCAAATTCAGCATTTCAATGATTCAGCGCCATTAAACATACAAAACTTTCATGATCATAATGAGTAATAGAAGAATCTGAAAAGGAAGAGTACAACATTGCTTATGTAAGTTTTTCCACTGAGCAAAGGATTATTAACTGCAGATATCAGGGCAGATGACACAAACTTTTCTAGTAAGGCTCAGAGGAGTCATGAAAAGTAATCTTTGCTTTAAACGTTTTAGTTTGCTGATCAAAAGCACTTTTCAGTGAAAGTACCTGTGGCATACTCAGGAAAACAGGCTTGTCGAATGCTTTACGTGAAATATCAAATATAAAATTACTTACCTTCCAAATACAATGAAACACACAACATCTTTTAAATGGAGAATACCATCATTGCTCTTAATGATCTGGTATCATACAACATCAAAAAGATAATGCTTTAAGGGGACATTTACTTGGAATAACAGTTTGCCGTACATATGAGAAGATAATTACTCTGAATAAAAAGATTACAGCTACTACTAAACTGTCACACTTATTAAATGGCCCCTACTGACTCTATAAACGATTGAAAGAATTAAACCCATGGACTTAGTGGTAGAACGAAAAGTCAAAGAGCTCTAGAATTATCAGATTCGAGCAAACATCCATATTGTGGGATAAGTGGTATAATCACTCAGATTACGATAACAATAACTCGCAAAATTCCTAATTCTCAGACAGCATCGATTTTGAATACAATATAATTATATGTAATGAGCCCAAAATTATGGCAACATTCAGCTCTATACTGGTGGCTTAGAAACGGCGATTAAAACTGGTAGCCATTTCTGCCATGTCAAAGAGAATTAATGTATCCAAGGGCTCAGAAAATTCCATCTGTCAAATGGAATTCGTAGCATTTAGAGACGCTAACTATTAACGTGATGAATTAACAAGTACAGTGCTTAGAGTGAAGCCTAGCAGCAGTACAATGACTTAGAGTCAAGCCTAACAGTCATTTGCGGACAATGGACTCAAAATCCTTTTGTACCGCAGATACAATCAGTGTTCTTGAAAAGAATCGTTCTATCTTAGGTGGGGACTTGCACATGCAGGTATTTATAGTAATTAGTAAGCTACCATGCAAGGCCAAACTAGCAGCTAATGATACACTTTCGAACAGCCTAATATATTGTCATGCTCTCACATTAAGTGCAACACTAAGAAATTCTGCCTTAAAAAAAGGCCGTCTTTTTTTTTAACTTAATTTTTTAGCTTAATTTTTCAAAATAATAAAAAAAAATGTTATGAACTCAGCTTTATTTCCAAAATTTAAATGATAGGAAATATGGAATTTAAATATTTTATGAAAGACTATGAGCATACTATCGCTATAAAACGCAACTATTGAAACTTAAAAACCTAAAGACGGTACTACTAGTAGATACTTTCAAACACTGAAAAGTCAAAGAGGTTCCGCTTTATATGAATGAACTGGACAAATTTTACAGCCTTTCATATTATCTGTATACTTGTCAACATTTACAATAATTTATTGAACTCTAGTACTGATTCACTGTAAGTTATTTATCACTTAAACGATACTGAACTTACACTGAACTTACATATGTTACACGAATATCAATATATGGATAGAGAGCTGTATTATTCGCGGATTTGTGAAACCACCGCTTATTTTGAAATTACTTGACGAATACTAACGCATTATTAATGCTAGTGCAAACCAACTAATAGAACTATGTGAAAAAAGGCTTACTTTCATTTGTTTTATATTTTGGTTAACTGAATATGGCAAAACTCACAAGGGGTATTTAAGAAGTCTACCATGAAAGCATCTCTCCCTTTAGGCAGATAGTAATCGAGTGCTTTGCCATTATCAAATAAACCAAACCACAGAGGCTAGCCTAAGAGACAAAATGAGGCTTTTGGGTGGAGTACTTCCTAAAGGAACCGGGTTGTATTTACGTTAAAAATGGATTTCGTTTGGTTTATTCATTATGGTAAAGCGCTCGACCTGCTTAAGGACAAGGATGCTTTCATGAAGGAGTTTTTAAGAGAAAAATGGCTGTACACACATGGAGAAAGCCAAAAAACACCCATGTCAGCTCGTTCCCTGAGATTCGAATCCTGAACCGAACTACCAATATTCAGCGATTTTACCCCTCAATCACTATTAATAATGGGGAACGCTACGGAAATCATCCAATCAGCCAACCCGTTCGCTTGGGATAGAACCTAGTTTGAATTCTCAGCACTCAGCATTCTTAACTTCTCGAACATTAGTGGGGCAAGAAGATGAATAATAATGCAATGAGAAATAAAGATGATAATTTCAGGAAAATCAGCGTTAGCTTCTTTATTTTTCATTTAGCTTTAGCATTAGCAAACATGCAATTATTTTTCTATACAGCAGGTACAATTTTCATCCGGCTTTGTAACAAATATATAAAGGTTCGTTACGGTTCTGTGGCAAAAAGCGTTTATTTTTTTAAAACAGAATCTTAATGAACGTTTTGAAATAGCACTAATGTTATTTAGACTCAGTCATTTCTGCGCATGTATTAAAAAAAATCAGCAAAAGCCGTCACTAAGCTTTCAACGCATTTTACTCTAAATCCCAAACAACTCCAGAAAGGAATGACAAATCACCCCGGAATTTATCACTGCCTTGGTCGTACCCTACCTTGTTACACATCTGCTTAAAAAGAATTCCGGCTCACGTTCAAGGGGGCTATTATTACCCATGGACCAACCTTTGTATTTTGTTGCTCCCTTTCCCATCTAGTTAGTAGGCCATCAGTTAATCGATAATCCAATGGTCATTGGCACTTTCTGCCCCACCATTTTCCTCTCCTCTGCTTCAGCCTAGGGGTCCGTCTCCGATCGGTCTGTCGGCACTCACTAAGAACATTGAACGATTTTTTGCCCCATCTTCTTGCTGGCGGGTGCTTTTGGGTGAGACAGAAGCAGTTTTCATTCAATTATCCTGGAGCCTGGTCTTAAGTCAGTTGTTTATTGTAATGTGTAAGAAGGGCAGCGTTTAAGTCTTTGCACGTGTGCGAATGCGATTAATGGAGGAATAAATATCGGGAAAAGATTCCTAAGTGACTTAGTGTTCATTTCTGTTACAGCTTCTCGCGGGATGCGATGAGAATGAAATAAAATCTGCCAGCTAATGCTTTGATGCATAAAAGAACCATCTTAACATATTTAACTTACTGCTTAATAAATCACGGTTTTCGATATTATATAATTATTGCCTAAAATTTCACTCTATAGCAGTCGTAGCGTAATGTACCTAGTCAAAAGGAAAGAAAGAAAAGAAAAAAAAAAAGCGAGTGTTTTGTCATATGGATTACTGTTGCTTTGCAACAAAGTGCTTATCGCCTGTACTCAAGTATGTAAAAAGCAGCCTCAGTCTGCCTGCACTTCAAATTCTCTACTGTAAGAAATTTGCTAAAAAAAAAAAAAAAAAAAAAAAAAAAAAACTAAAACAGTTATACAATAAATGAAAATTTCGGAAATACTGAACAAATGCTGTGCTATAAAAATTACGTACACTGGGGGTAAAAGGGGGGAACAGTTCTATATCTCTCGTTCTACTGGGTCGATTAACAAAATTCCAATTGCGTTCTTCATGTCTCGAAAGCGCGACTTAGGATATATATTAGATTTATATATAGCACCATTCTAACTTTGGTATTTTGACAGAAAATCGGAATTTTTCTGAAATGACATGCCATTTTTTTTTCCATGTTTCGATTCTAGGACTCAAATTATAATCTAAATATTAAATTTTGTAAAATGTGGTGCAAAATTTAAGGAGAAATTAAAAAATTTATTTTGACACACCTTTTTTCAATTTTTGCCATGAATAATTTACTTAGCAAATTTCTTAATTTATAGCAACCTACTTTCCTATGCCTTTTTTAATTCCAGACGAGAGGGGTAAATGTCATCGTTCATACATTCAAATGATTTTAACAAAGTGCGTAAACCACATTTGGCGCTATTATCGCTCAAAAACAAGATGCCAAATTTCAAAACGCTCCAATATGTAAATTCATGTATATCTTAGAAAATTTTGAATAAAAAGCTCTAATTTTTTGCAAGTGTGCCTAGAAATACATCTACTTTAACATGATGTTAAAAATTTTGTAGGTTTATTTATAACACAAAATTTTTTTCGAAAAATTTGTAAAAAAATTTTTAAATACAAATTTAAAAAATAAGTCATAAGAAATGAGAGAATTATATTTAGATTAAGCCTGAGTTTCTAATTCTAGAAGAAGAAATCAAGTAAGTTTAATATAAAACAAAGATTAATAAATCTATATCAGATTCAATTAACATTGAGGAGCTAAAATATTGAGAGCTAATTTTTTTTTTTTAAATTGCTCGTGCGATTTTTACAAAACTTGGCAGTTTGGCATAATTTGAGTCGTAGAATCGAAATATGGATAAAATTTTGCATGTCATTTCAGAAAAGTCCAATTTTGTGTCCAAATAAATATGCTAGAATGATGCTATATGTAAATCTAATATATATACTAAATCGCGCTTTCGAAACATGAAAAACGCAAATTGAATTTCGTCAATAGGCCCAGTATAACGGGAATGTCTTTTTCTTTTCTTTTTTTTCCCACACTGTACATTTTTCATTTCGATTAATTAAATAAATAATAAATATAAATGCGAAACATAAATGATGTTCTTTTATGTTAAATTTTCAGATATATGTATAATATGAAGGCAATATTTAATATGCTGATGAATTTTGTACAGAGAAGAAAAGCTATACAAGGTGAGAAAGAATGACACTGCAAATAAAGCTTGCCCTTAAAAAAGAAAACACAGCAGTAACCGCAGCAGAACTACAGCTGAAGAAGGGGATAGTTTTGAATCGCTCAAGTTCTACAGAAAAAGCGTTTTTGCTAAAATATATACCAGATATGGCTGATTTTTCTTGCAGTCAGTATTGCTTGGAGTATCATTTTCTTCTGTTTATATGAAATATGTAAATGCTGTTAGAAAATTAAAACTGAGATTAAAAATCATCGGCCAAAATTTTTAGAAAGATGTTGAGAAGCAAAAAATGGTGTAAATCTAATTCAATTTTTGCAGAATTTTTCGGACAACGTTAGGAAAGGAAAATTTTTAAGAAGTCGAGCAAACAGAAATTATTAATGATAGGAAAATTGTTAATTTGCATTATCCTGATTTAACATTGATATTCCATAAAATATTTCAAATTTCTATTGATGCATATATATTTCATATAAAATGCGTTCAGAAGAAGATTGGTAAAAATATATACGTTTTTATAATTGTATTAAATATTATTTCAAGTCTACGAAACAGCATCTACAAGAATATATCAACCTTAATTTTTGTCACTTTTCTCTCGTCTCCAAGTTATTTCATGAGAACAAAAATTAAAAAAATATCTTTTTACATCCCGCCAACCAATATAGATAGGTACGGGAGGTCATGTTTTCGGTCCAGAAATTCGATAATAAGTTTTTAGTGAATAAGCATGAATTAGGAACTCCACAATGCGTTTTAACTATTTTTAGAATGATCTTTGTTTGTATGTGTGGGATGATTTTTTCTCTCATGAGAATTCTTATATGAATATTTCAAAAAATTTCATTTTGGGTAATTGCGTTTTTTATATTCATATAAAGGATTGATTAAATTTTGGATAAAACTGGACTTCCGGAAGTAGACTTTATTTGAAGCCGATAGCGGCCTGCTTACATTAGCAGGACTTTTAGTGTAAGAGACGCCAATGAATTTGACAGTTCCTCTAAAGGGGAAAAAGAGTACTCACCATTTTTATCTCCCGCCAGCCTATATACGTAAGTAAGAGAGGTAATAGTCTCCGTTCGAAGATTAAAAGTGAATTTCATATATCGGGTTTTAACAAAAGTTTCCTCCTACAGCAAGTATCGTCCGCACAAACAGCGTCGCAAAGTGAAATTTGACTAACAAAAAGTTCTGGTGGGATTGGCATGCTATTATCCACAAAGACTATCTGAAAAAAGGTAAAACCCTCGACAGTAAGGTGTACAAAAAAATGCTAGTACACTTACTTCCAAAAGTTAAGCACGGAGAGGAAAATGTTAATTTTCGGAAGCTAATCAGAATTGAAGAGGAGGCAATTCGCTGCAGAGGTAGATGGAAGTATGCAAATATGTTAGGTAGAAGCCAATCGGACTTTCATGTCAAGAAATATGCAAAAAAGGCAGTCTTATAAAAACCTAGCTTTATGAAGGGTTACAGAAGTTGATTGCAAGTGCTGATAGAAGGTATTTAAAACTTTCGTACAATTTGTTTTCAAGACACACGTGTTTCTATGACTTCCAGAAGACAACTGGAAGATTCTGAGCGCTGGCGTGCTGTGGGGCGCATTGAAACAGGACAGTCGATCACAGGTGTTGCTCTTTTCTTCGGCGTTCATCATTCTGTAATTTCACGTTTATGGAAATAATTCCAAATTCACACAGACAGTTGTCCGAAGACCCGTAGCCGGTCGCCCAAGGGTTACAACCCCCGCGGAAGATCGATATATTGCTATTGTAGCCAAGCGGAATCGCAGAGCGATCTCCACTCGTGTGACACCTATGGTTACAGCGTTCATTAGTAAAGCGATATCTGCAGCTAATGTACGCCGAAGATTACATATGAGTGGACTGGTACATCGAGTTTGTGTTCGTCTATCCGTCCAATCAAGAGGGCCATGATTACAGTGGTGCCGAGAACATGTCGATTGGAATGTGTCTGACTGGGGCAATGTCATGTTGACTGATGAGTTAAGAATTGCTCTGGAGCCAGATGACAAGCGTATAAGGATATGGCGTGTACAACGAACACGCAATCGGTCCCAAAACATCACCGAACATCACGCATTCCGAGGCGGAAGCCTTATGTTGTGGGCAGGGATTTCATTAGGATACCGCACCGACCTGCACATCTTTAAACGGGGTTCTTTGACGGCTGTCCGGTATCGAGATGAAGTCCTAGAACCCATTGTGAGATTGTACGCTGCAGCAGTTGTCCCTGCTTTTGTTTTAATGGACGACAACGCAAGTCCCCATAGAGTTGTCATCGTCGATGACTACCTGGAGAGTGAAGAGATTGCGCGTATGACCCTTAGACGGTCGCTCAAGAGTTACCTTCTCCCCACGGAAGATCGATATATTGCTATTGTAGCGAAGCGGAATCGCAAAGCGACCTCCACACGTGTGACATCTATGGTTACAGCGTCCATTGGTATGGCGATATCTGCAGCTACTGTACATGGAAGGTTACATATGAGTGGACTGTACGCTCGGGTACCTCGAGTTTGTGTTCCTCTTTCCGTCCAATCAAGAGGGGCACGATTACAGTGGTGCCGGGAACATGTCAATTGGAATAAGTCTGAATAAGGCAATGTCATGTTTACTGATGAGTCAAGATTTACTCTGGAGCCAGATGCCAAGCGTATAAGGATATGGCGTGAACAACGAACACGCAATCAGTCCCAAAGCATCATGCATTCCGAGGCGGAAGCACTAATGTGTGGGCAGGGATTTCATTAGGATATCGCACCGACCTGCACATCTTTAAACGGGGTTCTTTGACGGCTGTCTGGTATCGAGATGAAGTCCTAGAACCCATTGTGAGATTGTACGCTGCAGCAGTTGTCCCTGCTTTTGTTTTAATGGACGACAACGCAAGTCCCCATAGAGTTGTCATCGTCGATGACTACCTGGAGAGTGAAGGGATTGCGCGTATGGCGTGGCCAGCATATTCGCCCGACCTCAATCCCATTGAAAATCCTATTAATGTCCTTTTTTCATTTTACGCTGTTTATTTTCACTTTATACATAATTCTGTTTAAGTCTCCTGTATGTCATTATCCGATAACTTACGAAAATTTAATATTGTTTTCATTTCTGTACATAATTATTGATTTTGTTTTATGTATAAATATATATGCTTCTTTCCTGCCGAATTTTGTGTCAATCAAAACAGTATTTGTTGATTTTTTTTTCATTTTACATCTTCGTGCTTAACTTTTGGAAGTGAATGTATTTGTTGACACTGCTATCAAGGAAAAACGTCGAAGTGAATTCCGGGGGCAAGATTCCATCAAGATAATGCAAGACCACATGTGTCTGCCTTCACCGACTGGACTCCGGATTCGAATAGTATCTTTTGCCACACCCACCACATAGCTCTGACATCGCTCTTTCGGACTTGTGCATTTTGTCACACCTGCAGCTACATCTTGCTGTTGCTATCGCACGGGACGCCCGAAATGAGGTTGATCTGTTTTTGGACTCTTCACCACCAAGTTTCTGGGCCGAAGGCTCTGAAAAACTACCAAACCGTTGGCAGAAAATCATAGATTTGGATGGTGATTACTACCTGTACTAAAGATACTGCTTTCATGAGTTATTTTTTTCCTTCCGAACTTCTGTCGTTAGAACCATATATACAGTAAAAAACACGAATTAGAATGTCCCAGAACATGGTTTTAGGATTTTTACTATGGTTTTTATTTATCAGTGGCTTTGTATATGCATTAAATTTTTTTCACTCATTATATAAAGCTTTCAAAAATTCCTGTCTTGCATGTGAAATTTCTGTTTTGCATGTGTACGCTCTCTACATTTATATAAAGAATTAGTCAGATCTGGGGTAAAACTGGGGAAAAGGAAAAGACACGTCACAGGAAATCGATAACAGTTTTTGATGGACAATTGGAAGTTGCATTTTACTTTAAACCCACAATAGTTTTTAATGAAAAACTATAATAAAAAACTTTTCGGTTTTAGTATGTAAGACTTTTATATCAATGAGAACAATATATTATATTTTGGATAAAATTGATAAATCGGAAGTGATACTTTGCTTGAAGTTCTATATATATATATATCATTAAATTAAAAATTTCTAAAATTTGGTATTTAAAGCAGGTACGTAATTGAGAACAACATAGTACATTTTTAAGCATCAAATATAATCTAGGAAATTGTACTGAGCAACCAGAATAAACTCATTATGAAGACTAGCCCTCGTTATGAAGCAATTAAATACGTTAGCTTAAATCATGAATATTTCGTGTTCGTTTCACTTTTGTGTCGAATCCTTTTCAAATAAAAGGATGCTGCCACTAAATATTATCGCTATGCATTAAGTTAAAAAATATTATAGCAAATACACGTGATACATCGAATATAAAAGGAAACGTATAGCAATATTTAAACCCTGCATCAGGAATTATAAAGATGTGCTGCTTTTAAGAATTTTGTGATTGTTAAGTCATTGCTTTGTGAATTTAAAACACTATATGAGCAAAGGATATACTATGCAATATATACATATCAGAGCCTAAGAAAGGTTGTTTACACGAGCACAGAGTTATTTTTGTCCATCGTATGGGAGAACAGAACCATAAAAAATGCACAGTATTTATAATTAATATTGAGCCATAAAGTTTATAAATAAATTAGTTTATTTACAAACGATGAAGTGATAGTTTACTTAAAGCTTTCTGCCATTCCACCAGTTTCATGTTACGGAATTGGTGGCCACATCAGAATTCTTTTTCTCCCCCCCTTGTATTCAGATGGTATTACACAAAGGGGGGAACACAAAACACATAAGCAATGATTATCTAATTCATAAAACCTAACTCAGGTTTCCCCATCAAAAAGTCATCACAAGAGGTTAGGTAGGTTAACCACAAGAGTTCATTGACGTACTAAATTTGTTTTTTTACTTAGGTGAGTAAAAACTACAAATCCTTCTTTGGTGGTGTATGTACATTACTTGCATCCGGTCTCAACATTTATAGACTCTTCTCTCCTGAAAACTAGAAATTTATGCAACGCTTGGATGCTTGCTATTTCTACTGATAAATTATATATCCTGGATTCAGCGGCAGAAGTTTAATGATAACTTCAAGCCCATTTACCGGCTTGAAATATGTGTTAAATTACCCCTGATTTAGCATTTTCTTTATTTCGCGATAACGTTTTATAAACTTGGTATCTTCTCTAAGATATACACTACTCTTTGTCCCTAAAACAATGAGAATTTGATCCATCTTCGCTAATTTTTTTCTTTTAAATAGAAAAAGGTTTTATCCTTTTCTTTGCTTGGCAAGTGTAAGAGTACCAGCACATTCTAGTTACCTGAACTAGGGCTTTTCTTTAAACATATCAGTATCCCTTAGAGTCAGTTTTGCTAGTTAAATTTGTGAATCTCATATCACTGAAGAAAATTGTGATCAGCAGAGAACGGATCCGAAATCATACGATTCCGAAGACGTAGGCGTGGAGGGTAAAACAAATACTGAAGATTGCTTCTAAAACAAATGAAGCTCTACGTGTAAAAGAACACTAGACTTATTAGAATGTGACAGCACATTAGGAGTATCTGCGTATGCCGACGAATATCTTCGTGCAGAATTTTCTAACGAAAACTATCTAGTATCCATATTACGCATGTGAAAACACGCAAAGCCGGACGCTTCATCTATATCTGAAACTCGTCTACACTACATTTGCTCAGCTGTTTTATCCAGCCAGCCATAATTGAGTCTCTTTTGGCTATGGCAATATTTTCAGTCCGAAGGGGTGTTAACCCAAAAGCTCTCGAAAAGTGTATGTGTGTGTGTAAAGGGGAAAAAAAATAACATATAT
>KK119907.1:430780-442526 GCA_000611955.2 Stegodyphus mimosarum | reverse complement strand
TCGTCTCTCTTGTAAGATTCTGAAATGATATGATACAATGCATATTCCAGTTTTGTTTTCTGGGATTCCTGTTGTTTATGTAGACACCTATGATCAGGTCTTTGGTTCTTGAACTCTGACAGCTGTTGCTGGATAACGGTTGAACATCTATCATTATCTAGATCTATCCTATAAGATCTGAGCCTTTTCTCTATCATACAAACTGTGTAGATCTTAGAGTGCGACCTTGCGACTTCTCGGACAGGCGTGAAAATGACTACAGCAGGGAATGGGTGTAAATAGCCATTTTATTTATTACAGCTTTTAAACAAAACGGCACGGAATTCGTCCTCGCAAAATCATCCACTACTTGCGGTGATAACTGAAGGTAAACTAACAATAACTTCGAAAGATAAGAAGTAGTGCTAGATTTCACAATTTAATTTAACCTAACAGACTGACTCAGCAACCTATACCAGCGGTAGGCTAACTGAACGGCCAGAATACGTAGCCGCAACTAAATTAACAGCTGGAGGAAAAAAATAGCAACGTTCGCTATACTAGCTAAATCACTGTCTGTCTAAACCAGCGGTTCTCAACCTTTTGACTAACGAGTACTATCTAAATAAAAATTGAAAAACTTTAGTACCATCGCTACATTTGATAATAATTATTTTTCAATTTCTCAATAGAAATATTAAAAAAGAAATATATTTCGCCATTTGCGCAAGCTATTGGCTATTTATGTGTGCGTATTTATACGCACACATAAAAAATATTATATTAAAAATTACACACAAATAGGTTTAATTAACAAAATTTAAGTTATAATACTTTAATTCTAAAATTTAGTGCGAAATATCGGCCTGTTTAAGAGAGATAATTTCTTTATGTCTGGTGTTATTTCACTTAGTTTTAACTGTAAATTACGGTCTACTTTTCATTTTGCTATGTATTTATTTTTCTAATATAACATGGAAGAAAATCGTTGTTCACACAAATAGGTTGTGCGAAAAGGGAATAAAAATTTAATAGATTTATTTGAAATGCCTTTATTTTTTAAAATTTTTTCTGTTCAACGAAATGTTAATAAGTGTGGTATTTTTGAAATCTTCAGTTAGAGTTCGATCACTGGAAATTTCTCTCTCAATTGTTCTTTTCCTTCAAAAGATAAACTTTCACATACATTTGAACAAAATGGATTTCTAATCGGATTTTCTTTTTCATAATCCTAGGGAAAATACATGTTGAAATTATTTACCAGTGAACTTTTCCATAATCCTAGGGAAAATACATGTTGAAATTATTTACCAGTGAAAAGCAATGATTTGTATTGTCGGATGCTTATTGTTCTTTAATTTTCAAATTATTTTAGGTTGGAAAACTTTCTAAAAGTGGTCAAAAATTCTTAGATAATTAACTGGATTTTTTTTATCATTGCATTTACTTTAATCTCTAATGATAATTAAATTAACTCTTTGTCCTTGTAATCCTAAATTTAATTCATTTAAGATTCCAAAAATATCAGCTAAATATGCGTAACGCATATTTAGCTGATATTTTCTTATTATATTAGTAGGATTATAAAAGGTGTTTATTTGGATAATAATATAGCTTTCATTCAGAATACTACGAAGAAGAACGAAGGTCATGCACGAAGTCATCACGAAGAATATCACCAGAATGAGAAAATGCACTTAACTAAAAAGAGATTATTATCAACGCGATAAAAGTATAAAATTGAATAAGGTTTCAAACGAATTTGATTTTACATACATTTTACTTCTTTTTGCACAAATTTAAACAATTAAAACTGCGAAAAATTACCTTCTTTTGGAGAAATTCCATTTCATGTTATGGGTATCCTCCTTTGGGAGCTGACTCCGGAACTGTTATATTTCGCCGAACGATAAACGATACAATTCGTTGCCACAAAGAAATGTCTGAAGAGAAAACACCAAAGAAACAACATCTGCAGATACCAATATTGCAATTTTTATATAATGAAAAGTAAATTAAGATAAATATGCATTTTTTAAAATTATTCATAATAAACAACTTTAAATTATAAACTGCGTTTTATTTTTTGAAAGGCAGGGAAAAAAACAAAGCTTTGTTGGGAGAGGGGGAATCTATTATTATTTTTTGCACCGATTTAGTTTTGAGTTAGTCCGTTTGCAACAGTCTGGGTTAATGGCGGAACCGATTAAGCAGACTATACGCCGTATTGCTGTATCTAAGTTTTAAGTGAATCTGCGTGTAAGATTTTAGCTTCCAATTTAAGTATAAGTTATAGTTTATTTTTAATCAGTCTCAAATCTTTATGAATTTTATTTTACTATTATTTAATAGATTCGTGCTTGAAATAGTATAGCAAAGCAAAAGATTTTTTGTATGGTTTTAATTTTAAATTATGATTTATTTTAAACATGATCAAATTCGTATGAATTGTATTTCACCGTTGTGTTTGACTGCTGCATCGAAGGAAAAAGTGCTGTCAATTAATACTCCAGATATGCAAGAAGTCGGACATTTGGAGATAGTTGTGCGCATGGATGACTTGGAGAAGAGGAAAACTGTGAAATGCAAGCTGTTGCTAAATGTGTGGTTACAGACACCTGTTTTTTTAAGTGGGAGGAAAATTTTCGGCTTAAAGTCCACTGTTAGTGCACTGTATTTATCCATTGTTGCTCAATTTCTATGAATTGAAAGCGAGCATCACATTACCTCTCTACAGCTTGGTCCGATGACTCACTTATCTGGCTAGTACGTGCTTATGGTGTTATGGAAGAAACCCTAAGAAGAAGAAAGCTATGGATTCGACAGGACAATAATGCATCGTGCAAGCCGATGGTGGTTCCATAATGGTGTGGGCGGATTTAACTGTCATTGATTGGGTCCTCTGGCTAAACGGAACCTGTTTTTGACCGGAAATCGCTATTTCCGGTCAAACTGCTTAATGATCATTTGTGTTTTTTTAGTCATTGCCTCAGGACTTCAGGCATCCAACAGCGATGGGATGTTCCAATTTAATAATATGCTGTGTCGCCGGCCCCAGATTGTTTGCAACTGTTTTAATGAGCATCTGGGACAATTTTCGGTTCCATGGAGCTTATTTGGGCTATGATCGACATTGCCATTCGCGTACAAGACTCAGCACGTGCAATAACCAACACTACTGTAGCAATGACGGATGGCTATCTAGAGAGCATTACTGCTAAACACCTCTTCCGAAGACATCCGCCAACTAGTTGAACTCAAGCTACTTTAACCGGCTACACTTCGCTGAGATAAAGCAGACTCCACACATAGCCTATGACTTGCCATGCTAGTGCACATTCCCTCTTTTAAGTAGGATGAGGCAATATCTTGCCATAAATAGATTTATCACTCTGAATAAAAGTATTCATGTAGTTTGATATTCGTATACTGGAATATGCATACTCCATTTTTTTTTAACCCTGTTTTTTGTGTGCGCGTGAGTTGTAAGGAATGTATACAGAGCCTTTTGTTTTGCTGATCATCATCAATATGACAATTACAAAAAAAAAAAAAAAAAGACATTACAGTTGATGAGCAGTTCATCTTCTAAATTATAACTGTTTCTCATATTTTATAAAAATCGGATGGTTTTCGTAATTGGATTGTATATATACTTCCGAACTATTTGCCATAAAAGTACAAAAATTCTATAAAATAATTTTAAAATATCGAATTTAAACTGCCTTCTTTCAATTAAAAAGGGGAGAGGAAGAAAAAAAAAGAGAAAAAAAAGTTAGAAGTTTATTTTGGTGTTAAACATTAAAGTCGGTTTAATAAACTGCAATATGGAAACTTGAGGTTGTAGTTTAATATCTCCAAAAGTTTAAAGTTTGAAAAATATTTAAAAAGATAAAAAGAAATTAAATTTATATAATTAAAAAAAAGAAAATCTGACAAAATCTTTCAAATTTTAAATTACGTCCAAAGGGACGAACATTTTGCTTGTTACCTTCATTTATTAAATATCATGTTCTTCGCACTTAAACCATAAAATTCAGTTCAAGAGCAATATGACAAAATAATTTTAAATTGAGCATATCTTTAGAATTTCCGATACATATTCTCACGTGCTGGAGATAAAAGTGTTTTTTAGTCCAAAGGGATGTAGTCCCGAAGGACTATTACTTTCGTTTGGGCGTTTTGCGTCGTTTCATAAAAACGTCCGATTCACTTTTCAATTTAGCGCTTATGTTTCTTTGTTGGTAATTGAAGTTGCATTGGGTTGGCTATTAGAATTTTTGGAATTGTACTGTGTTGGTTATTGGGTCTGTACTGGATGGATTAATGGAATTGTATTGGGTTGACTATTGGAATTATATTGGGTTGGTTTTTGTGTTCGTATTGGGTTTAGTTTAATGTTTGTTTTGTTCGGCAAGTTATTATATTATTAAGCAAGATCCCTTTGGACGTAATCTAAAATCTGAATCCTTTCAGATGTTTTTTAAATTCTTTTTTTATTATTATATTTTTTTCTCTACAACGTTCCCATTGCTCGCTTTGAAATCTTTCAGTTTGTTAATCAAAAATCGTTAAAGTTTTACAAAATATAAAATCGATAATAAAACAAATTTCAAATTTACGTTTCCAGATGCCCATATTCGCAGTAGGATTACTTCATTCAAAATTGGATGGCTCTAGGTGTCGTTGTTTTATCACAGTGCGAGAAATATACGTACATATATTTATGCAGAGTTTCATTATTAGTCACTAAAGCACTATTGTTTTCGTTTGTCACTAAAGCGCTATTGTTTTCGTTTTGCGATTTTGCGTCGAATTACTCTGAATGTCCGTTCCACTTTTCAAATTGTTGCCACCAAATATTATCGTTCTGTGTTATATTTGAAGAAATTAAATAATGAAAAATATGCATAAATGTATGTATGTTTCTCGCGTTGTGATAAAACAACGGTATACCTAGAGCTACCTACTACCTAGGGCTGCGGTAATCCTACTGCGAATATGGGCACCTGGAAGCCCAAATTTGAAATTTGAAATTTGTTTTATTATCGATTTCATATTTTCTAAAACTTTAACGAATTTTTGATTAACAAACTCAACGATTTCAAAGCGAGCAATGGCAACCTTGTACAGAAAAAACACTTTTATCTCCAGCGCGTGAGACTGTGTATCGGAAATTCTAAAGATACGCTCAATTTAAAATTATTTTCAGATATTGCTCTTGAACTGAATTTTATGGCTAAAGTGCGAAGAACATGATATTTAATAAATAAAGGTAGCACACAAAATGTGTAAAAAACGTCCTTTTGGACGTAATTTAAAATCTGAAACCTTTTAGACTTTTTTTCAAATATAATAAAGGGCGATAATATTTGGTGGCAATACTTTGAAAAGTGAAGCGGGCATTCAGAGTGATTCGACTAAAAATCGCAAAACGAAAATATAGTCCCTCAGGGATAAAGCCCGTTTGGACTAAAAGTAAGTTGTTATATGATCTTGGCACGCAAATTTCAGTTTTACGCCTGAATAAGCATAAGTTAACGATTTGAATAGACCTGCTATTTTCAGAATTAGTGCCCCAGAAAACTAGATATAGAGCATAAAATCTTATTCTGAAAATGGGCTGTTCAAAAGGACGAAACCAACATGTAGAAAAATAATTTAGTACAGCATTATTTTATTTTAAATTAACGCCATTTGGATACTGATGCACGTATTTAAAAAAAAAAATTATTATTCATGTGCATTTGTTTTACAGGATCGCTCTTACACAAGGCTTGCAACAAGTACTTCTCTCAAATGACAGTGCAGCCCACTTTACCAGGACAAGAAGTATGTGAGCGCTGAAAGCGATAAAAACCTCAAAAAAGTTTCCTTCGGGGGGGGGGGAAGAAAGAAAGAAAAAAGAGAAATAGAAAGAGAACTATAAAATTCAATTCGACAGCAATATGCCATTGCTCGCTTTAAAATCGTTGTTGATTTTGTTAATAAAAAATTCGTTAAAATCTTACAAAATATACAATCGATCATAAAACAAATTCCAAATTCCAAACTAAGGCTTCTGTATACCCATATTCGATGGAAGATTACTTTATTCAAAATTGGATGGCTCTAGGTACCGTTGTTTTATCACAGTGCGACAAACATATATACATTTATGCAGATTCTTCATTATTTAATTTCTTAAAATATAATGCAAGGCTCTAATCTTTGGTGGCAACAATTTGAAAAGTGATATGCCGTTTATAGTGATTCAACGCAAAATGCTAAAACGAAATTAATAGCCCCTCTGTACTAACGCCCTTTGGGATAAAAAGGTGTTAAGAAAAAAGAAACTGCTCTTTACGTGAGATTAGTTTATTTTCTGAAATTGAGAACAAACCATTGAAGAAGAAGGCAAAGATATATCCAGATAATCATTTCTTTGAGAATATGTTCTTTTTTTTCTCTAACCGCAACCCTTTTGTCTTTCAGAAAATTTGTTTGTTAGTTTTCAATTTTCAACTAACGAGGTACGTTCCATTGGCTAAAGCATTAAAACAAAAAATAAAAAAAAGCCGTTAAATAGCAGTCAAAATAGAAGCACGCGACTATACAAGAGTACAATAAAGTCAATTGATGGCGCATCTGTCACCTGTTGCACCTTGTGCGAAGTGTGCCAACCCAAAACGATTTTGCCATGCTTCACAGATCTAATCACATGCAGCCACGTGCCAGATTCAGAAGAAAGAAAATAATAATAATAAAAAAAGAATACTTTCTATGTGATACTAATAATAATGAAACCAGTTTCTCATCTTTTTCATCCTTTGGAATTTTTTTTTTTTTTTTTTTTGCTTTTAACGGAGCCGCAGTCAGATCGTTGTTGCGATTGTATGTGTCTCAACACTGCGGTTTGGGACATTGTATAGAATTCTATGGCAGGATTTCATGCAAGTTATTCTTCGGGCACGTTTTTATGTTTGTAATAAAAATAAAACTTCTCTGGCTTAGATGTCCCTGGAAATATACATGACGCAGAAAAATTGTTCAAGCGAACAAGGCCGATGAGAAAAGGAAAAAAAAATTATCTAACACA
Organism: Stegodyphus mimosarum; assembly: GCA_000611955.2. Lineage (NCBI taxonomy): Eukaryota > Metazoa > Arthropoda > Arachnida > Araneae > Eresidae > Stegodyphus > Stegodyphus mimosarum. Next base: position 435,469 of record KK119907.1, on the reverse strand, counting down.
CATTATGCACTTTGAAACATCTGAGTTGAATCTCTCATATTCGAATATATTTACAACTAAAAGGCAATTGCATAAATAGATATTTTAGTAGTAAAAAGTGTTTTTCATAGACAGAGCAACGAAACGTCATGAAAGTAAGAACTACTTATTTATTTAGAAGTTAATAAAATTCAAAAGCCGCAACTAAATATTTATATAATTTCTAAAGTACAAAAACATTTTTTGAATAGGAAGAAATGTTTGAAGAAATTAGCAACGGTATGGCATATTAAAATTAATACGGTTATTTATAAATATAAGATAACCATCTTGTTGTTTTTGTTCTGTATTCTACGACACAAAGATTAGAAATTTTTATACGATGTATTGAACACAATTTTGTTCTGATAAAAAAAATATTTTTCTAGTTTCCAAACTTTTTTCTTACTTCTTTGTACAAAGTAAACGAAGTATTGTAATCGTGAAAAATTTTGGGTCCCCTATTTCAATGAAAATGTTCGGAGGTTTCCATTTGGACGTTTTTCGAATCCATTTGGACGATTTTTTTTCGTGACGCTTGGGTATGGATAGAATAAAGAACTCGTTTTACAAAATGGATTGTAAAATGGATTCATAAGGGTTTTTCTTCGTATGTATGTATATATCGTTTCTTCGCATGTATGTATATATCTCGCATAACCCAAAAACAATTAGCCGTAGAACGTTGAAGTTTTGCATATGGGACTGCTATAACATCTAGTTACGCATCTCCCTTTCTTATTGCAATCGATAGTAGGGTTAAGGAGCCAAACAGCAGCGGTTTATTTATGCCTCTTGTAACCAATCAGATATCTATATAAATAAAGAAGAAAGCCAATTTGTTTGTCCTCTAATAACTCAGTCACTACTACAGCTATCGTCACCAAACTTTCTGCAATTCGTTTCTGGGTCCTAGAAAAGGTCGACGTCTATTGCTCGACTTATATTTTTTTGAAAAAAAAAAAAAAAAAAGTAGCTAAAATCAGAGATATTAATTAAAAACTCGGAAGAACGAGAGTTTTCGACTTCATTTTCCCTAGTGGCAACAGTCTCGCAAGCTGGAGATGAAAATGTGCTTTATTTCAGAAGTTGTTGCCAGTTCTCACTTTGAAATCGTAGAGTTTGTTAATAAAAAATTTCCAAGTTCTACAATGAAATAAAAAATAGCATTGCCAAACATTATTTCCGATTCCAAAAATTCATGGGAAGCCATTTTCACTGCGTACGACTTTAATCAACCGAGATACTAATTAAAATCTCCGAAAACATGAATTTTTCACTCATTTTTCCGAATGGCAGCAGTCTTGCACTTTGCAGATAAAAATGCTTTATTCCGAGAAATGTTGCTATTGCTCGCTTTCAAATCGTAGAGTTTGTTAATCAAAAATCTGTAAGTTTCACAAAATCTATACATGTAAGGAAAAATGTCTGTTTGTGTGTTTGTTTGTTTGTTCACGTTATAGATTTCTGATCAATTATGATAAATTTTTTTGCCACATTTAACCGACTAAAATTGAATATAAGTGAAATATTGGATGGATCTTGAGCTTTTACGACCATTTCATTAGAAAGACGAAAATCATTAAAAACTGCGTGCTACTGTAGCTAATATAATGAGAGAGAATTAACTTTTTTAATATCGAAAGTATTTATGTGGGTTCTATATCACATTAGACTGAAAAATGTAAAATGTTTTTTTTTTTTTTTTTTTTTGCATCGTTATTAGAGAAGGATTACAGCAGTATCGTTCTCTCTGTTGTTATATGCATTACTCTAACTTAACTGTCATTGGGTACTTCCGCTAGTTATAAATAATATTCACTTTACAACCTGAAGTGTTATTCACCAGAGAAAATCAGACTCATATACTAGACATCAGACTTTAAACAATTTGCAAACATTCAGAAACACATTTGGAAGGAAATATAAGTGCTGTGAAATTACACGCTGAACTATTCAGGTTATTTTTAATAAATTTTAAGTTTTATACAAGCACTGTAAAATCACAGTTTAAACAATTTTTAAACATCCTGGCCATTTCAAAAAATTTAAGAGGATATTCAAGAACTGTAAAATGAATTGACTTTGATTAAATGCGAGGCTGTTTAAAGTTGCTTTTGGTTTCTGTGATCCAATCTAAGAACACATAGAAATTATAGAAAAGCTATTTACATAAACAGGCAATTTTAAAATAACGCAGTAAAATTTTCTTTTTTTCTTTCTACATGCGCCCCACCAGTTGCTGAGTGGTTAAGACCGCTCAATGCTGGTAGCCTGACCTGGTTTGGATTCGGACGCAGCGAATGGGTTAGCTGCATGTTTCGTTTTCGTGGTTTCCCCATGTGTAACGTAAATACGAACCAGTTTCTCTCAGTCCTTCACGAAGATATTCATCCTCTTTGGCAGGTAGCTCACATTGTTTTGCCGTATTCGAATAAGACAACGTAACTACCGTGTAAAGATATCATCGCTGTGTATAAGTTGCGCTTTATTACATTTTATATCTTAGTTGGAATACTAAAGTAGAGGAAATACCAAAGTCAACCAAAAATTTTTATAGCCTCCTAACCAGAAAAGTAGCGACTTGACCGCCGTACCGGAGAACCCAGGTTCGAATCCCGTAGAAGGCATAGATGTTTGTAAATTTATAGTGTCTGTGTGGTATGGGGGTTCTCTAAATATGCGGCGAACCTAAAATTCTCTCAATAGAGTGATGGTAAATAAAGAGGAGATAACAGGTCCTCGGACCAGTCCTCCCCGGGGTGCTCTCCATCAAAATTGGAGGCGGAACTGAGCAAAATCGTACTGTCACATGTATGGTGCTCAAGGCTCTTGCCAATGACAGGAGCAAACTTGCACTCCTTGCCACGATGAAATCCGTTGGCTTGTTCTAGTGTTACTATAACAAAAGTGAAATAAGTCACAACAATAGGAATTTTTTTTTAATTTCTTGTTAAAAAAAAGACATAAAATTGAAATTATTGATTTAGTATCCATTCCCCACAGAGTTACTTACTTCAGCTAAAATAGGGTCTACTAGTTAGTCGCTAAACAGTGGTAGTTCGGTCCGGGGTTCGAATCGCGGCGAACAGGCTGCTGCATGAGCATTTTCGGGGTTTTCCCATGTCTAACGTGTATACGAGCCAATTTCTCTTGGAGAGTCCTCCACGAAGGCATCACACCCCTTAGGAAGATAGCCCTCCTTTGCTTTGTCGTAATCAACTTAAAAAAAAAACTAAAATAATTCATATTCGGAGAGAACCTTACATAATGCCAAGAAAATAAGTGATACAGAGTCAATAACATGTTTTAAGATAAATTTGAAAACGCTTTTCCAGGCTTAAGAAGAAAGAAAAATTAAGTACGATAGAAAATCATGTTAAATATTGCTAGATTGTTTGTATACTTAATCCAAAATTAGAAACTGAATTATCCAAAGTTAAAGCGGAATCGGTTGTATCGGTAAAACTATAGTAACGAGTGATTAAGCACTCTTGTATTAAAGATTATTAGAGATTCAGTTTTAGGTTACATTCTTCAGAAAATAAGAGAAACGTGACTAAATACCAATTCAAAAAGCCATATAATAAAGGCTGGCGATGTGGAAATACTTGTTATCATGTATTCATACAAATGAACTCAAAAACGCGAGTTTCATTACTTCGATCATTTATCAGAAAATGTAGTTTAGAACATTTTAGAGGTTTGCTAATAGTTTAAAAAAATTACAAATGAACTCCTCAGCCAGGCAATTAAAAAAATTAGAAAAGAGTTCAATCTATTGTAAAGGCTTTATATGCATGTTGATACTTGTACATTTGATAATTTGCTGTTATAAAGTTTGTATAAATGAATTACAAAATGTTTGCTCTTTGGTTGTATAGTATTACCAATGCATACAACCAAAATGCATACCCGAATCTGGAATTTGTTTTATCGATAATGTTTGAATGTATAAGTAATACTGAAATTGGTGCAGAGAGATAAACAAATCATCTCTGCGGTGATGCCATCATACCAAATACAAAATTTCGGGAGACCTGTTTTACGAAATCAGAACAATTTTCTCAGCAATGTCTTAGAAAGAATTCTCAAGTTATAAAAATATAGCGGAAGGAAAGTTTTTATTTATTTCTTTATTAGCTCAAGAGAGCTTTAGTCTCGAAATACGATTCTGCGTTGATTCACTATAAGTGTTGTCCACTTTAAGTGTGCATTGTTTCACCTTTCATTTGAGTCTGCTGCCATTCGGCGAAATATAAGGTATTTTTCTTTCAAATTCAATCTTTTTGTTATTAATTAATAAATTAATCTATTTAAAAGCAACAAATAACTTTCGTAAGAATATTATTATTCTTTTTTATCTTTTTAATCTGATTAATTTAAACAAAACTGTATTTAATTCATGACACATATAATTAAAAACTTGAAATATTTTTATAGAATTATATTATATACATATATTCCTCTTTTTAAATGCACGGATGATATAATAGCGTTGCCATGTTAGTCTAAATGTATATTCATCTAGTTTCCTGTATCTATGAATAGCATTCCACCTGGACCATTTCTATGGATAAATATCTCCTGATACACCTGAAGTTTAAAACAGCCCTTTTAGATGCGTTTTAAAATCTGAATTCTTTCAGACTATGTTGCTTCCCCCCCTCT
>KK119907.1:413926-430712 GCA_000611955.2 Stegodyphus mimosarum | reverse complement strand
GTTCCCGAAGGACTACTGTTTTCGTTTTGCGATTTTGCGTTGGAAACATTAAATGTCGGTTCACTTTTCAAACTGTTGCCACCAAATATTGCAGCCCTGTGTTATATTTAAAGAAATTGAATAACGAAAAATCTGCGTAAATGTACATATATTTCTCAAATGTGATAAAACAACGGTGCCTAGAGCCATCCAATTTTAAAAAACGTACGTTTCTACCCGAATATGCGCATCTGGAAGCTCGAATTTGGAATTTGTTTTATTAACTATTTCATATTTTGTAAAACCTTAACGAATTTTTGATGAACAAACTCAAATGATTTAAAAGCGAACAACGGCAACACTCTACGGTGAAAAAACACGTTTAAATATATCTAAAGCGTGCGGAACTGTGTATCAGAAATCCTGAAGATATGCTCATTTTAAAATTATTTTGCGATATTGCTGTTGAACTGAATTTTATGGTTTAAGTCCGAAGAACATGATATTTAATAAATAAAGGTAACACACAAAACATTAATTCAAATTGTTGCCACCAAATAATATTCCCCTGAATTATATTTAAAGAAATTAAATAATGAAGAGTCTGCATAAATGTACATATGTTTCTTGCACTGCGATAGAAGCAACGATACCTAGAGCCAGCAAATTTTGAATGACGTAATCCTATTACGAATATGGATATCTGGAAGCCCACATTTGAAATTTGGAATTTGTTTTATTAACGATTTCATATTTTGTAAAACTTGAACGAATTTTTGATTAACAAACTCAAGGATTTCAAAGCGAGCAACGGCAACGTTGTACAGAAAAAAAACATTTTTATCTCCAGCGCGTAAGAGAGTGTATCAGAAATTCTAAAGATATGCTCAATTTAAAATTATTTTGCAATATTTATTGACCTGAATTTTATGGTTTAAGTGCGAAAAACATAATATTTACTAAATAAAGGTAACACGCAAAACGTTAAAAAAAACGCCCCTTTGGAAGTAATTTAAAATCTGAAACCTGAAACCTTTCAGATTTTCTCTGTTGTTGTAATTGAACATTTTACGAAGCCTGGTCTTTCCGTTTAGCGAAAGTCATAGTGCCAAACAGTATGTATAACAAATGCATTTCTTTTTCTTGATGAAATAATACTACAATTATAATAATACAAGGAATATCATTTCTGCACGATTTTTGCTAAATCAATCCAGCAGATAATATTATGAAAACTGAGGGTGTTTATTTGCCTAATTAACTACTTCTGATAACTGTTCAGGCTTGGAAGTTCCTGTGTTAGAGTCTCTGTATGTACCTTTCCTTAATTCTGGATACAAGCTGTAACACAAAATGTAAGAGTTAACTCGAAACTTTGTTTCCTCAGTGTTGGTGGCTCATCAGCGGCTAAGGCGGCAAAATCGCTGAACACTGGTAGTTCGGTCCGAGGCTCTAATCCCACGAACTGGCTGGCTGCATGGGCGTTTTCGTGGTTTTCCCCATGTGTGACGTGTATACGAGCCAGTTTCCCTTACAAAGTCCTTCATGAAAGCATCCCTCTGCTTAGGCAGATTTGCCGTAATCACATAAATCAAATCAATTAATCCTCACTGTTGGTGAGATTAACTTAAGATAATCGAACATAAAGTTTTCTCGACAGCAACAGCTTGTTGTAAATTTATAGTAAATTAACTGGCTTACTACCAATCGTGGCAGCATTAGACGTTTACGTTTGTTCTGATATGTTGCTTTTTAGGTGTACATCAAATAATAATATTTGATTAAACATTTTAAAATTAGTATATTTACAGTATATTTTATTTGATTGTTTACAAGCCAGTTAAAGAGTTCATCTGAATGAAGGATACATAAAAATACGGAATATCTGCTAAGTGACATATTTCATAAAGATACTTTAACAAAAAAATAGCTTTAGTAAAATGAAAGAAAGAAAATCTGATAGGAGTCAGATATTAACGTCGCACAGAGGATTTGTTAAGGTTTGCTCAGTTCAATTAGTGTCATTTCATAAAAACATTTAATATTTCTAATTAGAGATTTGATTATTTAAATGCTTTTTTATTTTAATCAATCAGATAAGAAAGGAGAAAAATGTTTTTTAGAACTGCGTTTATTGCTTTTTAGTCTCTTCGTTTGTTGCACAGTAATAGAAAGATTAAATTTGAACGTTAAATATCTTACGTTTTACTAATAGGCAGCCCACTTGTGATTGGAAATAATAAGTATTCTATCTGAAACAGTGGCAATATATTGCTGTCAAATTGCCGAATTTACAGATTAAAATTGAAAGATAAATATCTTACATTTTGTCGAATGGCAACAGTGGGGCGCGCTGGAGATAAAAACGCTTTATTTCGAACATTGTTGCCAGTTCTCGCTTTCAAATCACGGAGTTTGTTAAATAAAAATTTCGTAATTAGTACAAAATATGAAATAAATTAAAAAAACAAATTAAAACAATAAATCGAGGTAATATTTGGTGGCAACAATTTAAAGAGTTATACAGACAAACAGTTAATTCCGAGACTACTAGCAACTCTGGTACTTTAAAAAAAGTCTGAAAGGTTACAGATTTTAAATTAAGTCCAAACGGGCGTTTTTTTAATATTTTCGGTGCTACCTTTATTTATTAAATATGGTGTTCTTCGCACTTAAACCATAAAATTCAATTCAAGAGCAATATCGCAAAATAATTTTAAAATGAGCATATCTTTAGAATTCCCGATACACAGTCTCATGCACTGAAGATAAAAATGTTTTTTCAGTACAACGTTCTCATTGCTCGCTTTGAAATCCTTGAATTTGTTAATCAAAAATTCATTAAAATTTTACAAAATATGAAATGGATAATAAAACAAATTCCAAATTTATTTCCAAACAAAATTCCAAACAAATTCCAAAATGGTATTCCAGATGCCAATATTCACAGTAGGATTACGTTATTCAAAATTGGATGGCTTTAGGTAATGTTGTTTTATCACAATGCGAGAAACATGCATACATTGATGCAGATTCTTCATTATTTAATTTCTTTAAATGTAATACAGGGCGATAATATTTAGTGGCAACAATTTGAAAAGTGAAACGGGCATTTATAGTGAACCGATGTAAAATCGCAAAACTAAATTAATAGTCTTTCTGGGCAAATTGTCCCTTTTGACTAAAAATAAAAGAAAAAAAGAAGAGAAAGAAAAATTGTTGTAAAAAATATAAAATCTGAAAGCTTTCAGATTTTGTATTACGCCCTAACAGGCTTTTTTTTTTTTTTTCATTTACAGACACATGCTTGTTTCGACAGCATTAAGGGCTAACGCCACTTTGGCCTAAAAATATTTAAAAACAGCATATCATTAGAATTTCCAGTAGACAGTCTGGCGCGATGGAGATAAAAATGTTTTATCCGTACTGTGTGTTGCCACTGCTCGCTTTGAAATTCTTGTGTTTCTTAATCAGAAATTCGTTGAAGTTTAAAAAATAGGAAATAGACAATAAAACAAATTTGAAATTCAAGATTCGGTCTTCCAGGTGCCCATAGTCGGGTGGAGGACTACGTTATTCAAAATTTGATGGCTCTAGGTGTCTTTGTTTTTCGACAACACGAGAAACATACATACATTCATGTAGAGTTTTCATTATTTAATTTCTTTAAATATAATATAAGGTGATAATATTTGGTGACAACAATTTGAAAAGTGATACAGCCGTTTATAGTAATTCGACGGAAAATGTCGTTTCGAGACTAATAGCCCATCCGTGCTGAGCCCTTTGGGATAAAATTTAAATTTTCTTTAAAATTAATAATCATAAGAAACTCAAGGCTTCTAGAAAAACCAAGATCTTCAAATGCAAATAAGTAAAATAGTATTCTTAAATATGCAGATGGCTATGCAAGCTTGTACAAAGATAGAGTAAATAGGGGGGGAGAGACATCGAAAATTTTCTCTTTTGGTTCAAATTCCACATATTGGATGTGAACATCACCGATTATAATAATCTTATTGATTAACAAATTCAGTGGTTTCAAAGCAAGCAAAAGCAACACTGCACGGGGGAGGGGAATAAAAATTATCTCTAGCGCGCGAGATTGACTAACAGAAATTCTTAATCTATGGTGTTTTAAAATATTTCACTCTGTATTTCGAATTTTGTAAAACTTTAACGAATTTTTGGTTAAAATAGTCAACGATTTCAAAGCGAGCAATTACAACACTGTACGAAAAAAAAAAAAAAAACATTTTATCTTCAGCGCGAGAGACTGTCTATCGGAAATTCTAAAGACAGGCCGCTTTAAACGTTTTTAGTCCAAAGAAACATTAGCTCAAATGCTCTCGAAGCGTGTATGTATATGTCAATGAAAAAAACGCCCCCTTTAGGAGCAATATATTACCTGAAATCTTTCAGATTTTTTTTTTATTTATTTTGTTAAATTAATTTCTTCTTTACTCATTGTTTCGTATTTCTTTAGCTTATGTTACAAATAAAGGCCACTCCAAGGGAAAGTTTTAAGGGAAATCCGGTACAGTTGTTTCGACACTGCAAAGAATCGAGAGTTCTCTGTCACAGAAATTACATGGAAATTCAAAAATCTTTTTGCGTATTCTTAGCATATAGCCTAAAAGTAATAATTCTTAACCTCGTGATTCTGCGCCTATGATTCTTGTCTTCGAGAACAGTGATGGCGTTCCATGCATAATCGATTTTGCCGATTGCCAATGAGTGCCGATTTTATGCCTATGAAGAATCTGTGCGGCTAAAAAATTGGCATTATTTTCCTTATTCATAATTACATCATTATCAAAATTTCTTTTTTATCATGTCGGCGGTACGTCAGTGTTGATTCTCTGTCGTGTTGATGTTATGCAATGTCGATTCTGTGCAATATAGATCCTGTGCAGGGTCGAATGAACGCAGTGTCGATCTTATGAATGTAAACCGTTTAAAAATGGTTTCATTTAATGCTTTGTTTTCTATGAATCCTTCCTACGCTTTAAGCAGGTATGACAGTTTAGTAACACCTGAAATGGATTTAAAATGAATACTAATAATTTCCTCATTGCTTTAGAATAATTAGACTGTTAATCAATATTTAGCATGCATTTAAAGTGGAGATCTCGACTACGACGTTCATACAAAGTACTAAATCAACACACAAGGCTGTAAGTAATACGAAACCTGAAGGAGTTTCGAAATTTGAAACCAAACGGTCCGAGACAGGAAGCATTTTGAAGAAATGACCAGCATTCGCGTTAAAAGGGGTCAGATCCCCATAATTTACCCCCTGAAGCCTAATTGGGAGGATCAGGCGTCGTCTTTCATTTCAGACAACTCAATTAAGGCTATTTTCTGAACTTCTCTAAAATGATGGGCGTAAACCTGCTGCTGGTTTTCAACCCCAACGAACTGACACTTCAGCTCCAGTGATATTTTGTTATGCCCTCTTCTGTTTCATTATTTCCTTTTGACTCTCCGTTTAAACTAAAAGAAAATTACAACCTAACCGTAATGAAGCAATGAAAGCTGAAGTAGTGAAAGTGTTTCCTTTCTTAATTTTTCTTTTCTTGAGGCACACTTCAGGGGAGCGAGAGTTAAAACGGGGTTAAAAACCTCTAAAGAATTTTTTTTGGCTATATTTTTAAGTTATTGTATTGCAAGAATCAAAACAATTTAACAGATCTATGTGCATATATGCCTATTTCTTGTGTTAAATTGTTGATAAAACGTTAAAATAGTAAAATGCGACAAAGGAAGAATAAAGTCTTCAGACCTGAATAAAACTGCAAACCCCTATATTAATTGAATAACTAATTACGTTTGCTTAGACTTCGAATGCTCTGAGGACTTTTCGTTCCCACACAACGTAGAAGCTGAACTTCAATAAGAGAGAAGAAAGTACACATTTTTAAATACACCTTTCAATTAAAGGTGAATTTAAACTTTGTTTTGAACTACACCTAAAATTTAACAAATGTTAAGTAAAGCCACATTCGCTAACTAGGTTTTGTCGCTATTATGGAGTTTCTGCTTTACTACTTTAAATATTCCTCTCTTATGGTATATTTAAAGTAAAAAAACTTAAATTCTAACTTTCTACCATAATTTCAGCTCCAAAAAAGGAGACTCAAGTGCTACGTTTTAAATGATACATAATCCTCTCATCAGTGTACAAACCGATTAGACAAGATGCTTCATGTCTCGGGCTGAAGAGCTCTACTGAATGATTGATAGACTCTCTCTAACCGGAAAACTCGCTCGCTATTTGATCTCAACATCTGCATTCTGGTGACGGCAGACAGAAGAAATAGATGGAACAGGAAAAAATTAACATAAAACCTACGCGTTAGCTGAAATAAATCCTACAATCATATTTGTATTTAGCCTACAGGCAAGGGGGGACTGCAATCTTAGAATTTTAGCTTACAATCACTTGGAAGAAATTAAAGTTTTAAAATTTTTAAGCAATTAATTAAAAATCTCAAACTAACCATATTAAAAAGAAATTCAAATTTTCAAATTCAAATCAATTCAAATTCGAATTTCAGCTCAATACTTGAAATACTTTTAAGCTATGCATTTATGATAGGCCTGTTAATATAAGAATTAGTTTCTTGGCATTTTAAGATATAGACTATAGGATTTTATTTTTACACAGACTCGTTGAAATGTCAAAGCCCAGTGGTTTAGAGCGTTGAAGATTTATGTTGTTTTAAATCTTGACTCAATTCTACATGGGGACTCGCTGATTTATTATTATGCGTTTATTTCATCTGTAGCTTGACACGAGGTTTCCGATAAGTATTTTCCTCAAATGATAATACGTTCTATTTCTGAAGGATGAGACGCCCGTGTGCAGAAAAGAATTAACACTTCATAGCGGTTTCCTTCGTGGGTGTTTTCAGTTTTGTTATTATTATTTTTTAGACAGTCTAAATTTTCTTAGAGTTCCATCAATGGCTGAGTAGTTAAGACCAGTGAATACCGAAAATTCGATTCGGGTTCAAACACAGACAGACGGACTGTTTGAATGGTTGAATTTTGTGGTTTACCGTATGTGTAATCTGAATACAAGCCGGTTTTCCTTATAAAGCCCTCCTCGAATACAGGTACAAGTAAATGTAGAAGGGTATGAGACACTAGAAACTTATCATTAGTGGTACAGGTACAATCCCGCAGCATTAACTGTGTAGTTCCGCCCCAAGTTCGAGGGAGAACCTCCTGAGGGCGTCCCACCCTTCTTTAACACAAACCTCTAGAGAGGACTTCAAGCTCGCTGAGTATTTGGAATGTCCCCTCGTTATACAAACACTACACGTTTACAGACATCCATGCCTTCTTCAGAATTCGAACCCAGACCCTTCGGTATGGCAGTCAGAGGGACGGCCTTCCTCGAAGGCATCCTTCCCTTTAGGCAGATAGCCCTTCTGTGCTTTGCCATATTGAAATAACCTAACCTACATAATCTGAGAATTTCAGATTTTCTAAACATGCGCCTGAACTATGGGACCCGTTAGTGTGGACATTTGGAATTTTATAACATTCCAAGTTTTTATTTTTAAAGAGCCTTGATTCATGTAAATACAGTAAGAAAATTCAAACTCGGATAGCTTTTATTCACACAGAGCGGGGTGCATCTCGTTGCACATATAGTCAGTAATTTATTGACCTAAATTACAGTTACGTCGTCTGGATCGAACTAAATAATTTTGCCTGCTATGTATATTTAAATCAATTTAAAAGAAATAGAAGATTACTTAAAAACTCTAACACTCTGAAAATTGCTTATTTGTCAGTACTCGGGAAAAATGAATTTACCTTTAACATGGCAATACTTTCTAAATCATCTGAATATATAAGTGCATGGGAGCTTTAAAGGTCCATAATATGTTAGAAAGATTTTCTTCAGCCAACTATTTCAAAAAAAAAAAAATCTGAAAGCTTTCAGATTTTGCATTACGTCCAAAGGGGCGTTTTTATTTTTAAACTTTTTTTAAGTTTGTGTGTTACCTTTATTTATTAAATATCATGTTTTTCGCTCATAAACCAAAAAATTCAGTTCAACGGCAATATTGCAAAATAATTTTAAAATGAGCGCATCTTTAGAATTTCCGATACACATTCTAGCGCGCTGGAGATAAGTTTTTTTTCTGAACAGTGTGCCATTGCTGGCTTTGAAATTGTTGAGTTAGTTAATAAAAAATTCGTTAAAGTTTTGGAAAATATAAAATCGATAATAAATTCCAAATTTGGGTTTCCAGATGTCCATATTCGAGTTTAAACATACGTTATTCAAAATTTGATGTCTCTAGGTACGGTTGTTTTATCACAATGCGAGAAACACAGATACACTTATGCCGATTCTTCATTATTTATTTTTTTAATATAATGCAGGGCTATAATATTTGGTGGCAACAGTTTGAAAAGGGAACCGATATTTATCGTAAACCAACGCAAAATGCCAAAACGAAATTAATAGCCCTTGTGGGGTAAGCCCTTTGGGCTAAGAAAAGAAAAGGTAAATAAAAATGCTTAGGAAAAAGTCCTTACAACCAGTATTCATAAGAAATAAATATATGTGGAACTGACGGGATCAGTTTGTATGTCTGCAACTAATAAATAAGCAGTCTGGAATGCAAATAACCCTCAGCAAAGCATAAATGAATCAATTTCCACTAAACCTCCCAAAAAATTTTCCAGAAAGGCAATATCTTGAAAGAGACAACAAATGGCACAGATACTGTAATCTAAATTCACTGATACTTACCGTGAAGTACAATGAAAATTGCTATTATATGTACTCTTAAGATTTAAGATAAACTGTAAATCAGGAATGACAGCAAATAATTTCTGAACAGATCAGTAAATCATTGAAGTGGCAAGAAAACCCATTCCGTCCGTAATGCCTTTGCTACAGAGTAAGCCTTCACGCTGTATACATTAGCTTGAAGACATTAACTTCCAGGCTTGAATTAAACATTTTATTCAAAGGATTTAAATCTATATGATTATTTCACCTCGGAAGGGAGTCCTTAGTTGTATTGAATATCCTAATGTCAATTCCTTGCCTGCTGCCTGAGAAAATAATTCTAGATGGGGAGAGAAGGAAGTGCTGTTTTGAAAGCTGTTTGGTTTGGTTTACTTGATTATAGCAAAGCACTCGAGGGATAACTTCCTAAGGAACAAATTCCTTCGTGGAGGATTTTCTAAGAGAAATTGCCTCATATAGACGTTACGCGTGGAAAAATCTACGAAACGCCCATGCAGTCAGTCCGGCAACGAGGATTCGAACCCCGAACCGAACTACCAGTGTTCAGCTACTTTACCACTCTTCTGAAAAGACTTCTGTCGATTGAAAAGTTTTCTCGGCAATGAAAATATTGTATTGATGTAAAAAGGGATTAGCACTGAAAGGAAATATTGCATTCCCTATAAACATTAATGACGCTACACTGGCACGGACAGGAAAAAAAGAAAAGAAAAGAAAACTAAATGAAAGAGAAAAAAAAGAAAGGTGGTATGAGGACACGAGAAATTATCATTCTTTGGATTGATTCCTGTGAGTCTCGTATTTCTCCTCAGTTCCCCTTTAAGTGAGGGAGAATGTAAAGAATTATTGTAGTCTCCATGTAAAGCCCTACAGATTTTTAGTTTTTCCTATTTCTTCAAGAAAAAAAAAGAAGAAATACTATTGAGTTGACATTCTCGAACTCTAAATATGAGTGCGTAAAAATGACATATATTTTCCTATTTTCTAATAAAATTACTCAGGTAATTTTCCTACGAATGACATCATAATAACGAACCTAAAATTTAAGTTTTTTCCTCTTCATTCAATTTCAGTTATTAAAATCTAACGAGCAGAAGGTTTTTTTTTTTCCTCTATTTTCAACCACTTACATAACTGAAGTCCAAATTAAGAATCAAGCAAGTAAAAATATAACAGAAATTTCAATGCAAAAATTGCAAAAAAAAAGGGGGGGAATGTTATGCATCGGATTCATAAAGCGCAGCTTTGAAGAAAAATAATAAATTTAGATGTCACTATTAATTAGAATCGTATGTCAAAACTAACTTTAACAATATATATGTTTATGATTTAAATAATAGTGCTAGCAATAACTGGATCTTATTAAGTTATTAATCTGCTCTATACTTATACGTGGTCTCAAAAAGGTTGAGCAAAAAATGGAAAAGAAAAAATTATAATTTGAAGCGAAAGGAACAGATAAATCTTAAAAAGCAAAAGCTACGAAAAATTGGCTTTATTATTGTCACTCAAAAGCAAGTACCATGAAGGAGGAAACGAAAGCTTCTAATAATACCTTTAAAAACCTGCTTATACCTTCATAATTTCAACTACTGCTTTCCTCTGAAAGCATTCCTTTAATTTTAAGTACTTCTCAAGAAAGGTCTCTAAGACCCTTTTATTTTCCAGATAGAAAGGAAGAAATCTTTTTTTCTTTTTTGATAGCTCTCCTAACATGAGTGGTATTTTAGTTGTCAACTTGATGAGCATTTGTCACTTACCTTTTTACTTTTGCTAATATCAGACAAATTTGCTTTGCAAGGAGAGTTTCAAATTACAGTGTCTAAGAGGCAGATTGCTTTCTACAGTAACTTTTGAACATCTATATTTTCAAAAGAATTTTTTTTAAAGTAATTTTGGACTCAAAAAAACTATTTTAAGACAAGTTAGCGTGAAATAAGAATTTCAATCATTTTACGTACTTATTTATGAAAATTATTATTATATATGAAATGTTATATAAATATGTATGTGTGTGTGTGTGTGTGTGCAGTATATCCTATATATATAAGATCAAAATATGTAAAGAAAACTTCTGATTTTAATTGGCAATAGCTCCACTTATTTTTTATTTTAATTTTGGTATTTCCCCTTTCTGCCCTAAAAATAATAATTATATGCAATATAACAGTCTAAACTACGTCATTTCAAATTAGTCTGTATCGTAGGATCTTACATAACGCTGCAAAGCAGATATGTTTTAGCCAATTACGGAATGAGATTTCAATTGAAATTATAACTGTTTCGAGAACCAAAACCTTTTAACTCACGCCCGGGTTTTCCTTCCCAATGCGTCGCACTTTTCCGCTTGCTTTCCTCCAGCTAGCATGTAGCGGTTCACTTCTCTGTATCATTTATTGTCTTAAGATGTGCTAAGCTTCCAAAATGCGGTGTGTGTATTGTTCCCATAGTGAAGTGTGAATCAGAATATCCGTCTAAAGAATTGTTTTACACAGTAATAAAATGTACTGAATTTACAGCTACGTTTGTCTCCAAGATTCGTAATTCTACCCACGCAACAAAACTCTCCAATCCATCGCAACTAATGTAATTATTGTAACGAAAGTTTTCCGTCAAAAAACGTTCTTAATAAAGTTAGGAAGAAAAACATGAAAGCATTACCTTTAGTGCGGGTAGTAATCACCACACAAATCTAAAATTTTCTGCCAACGTTTTGGTAGATTTTCGAAGTCTTCGGCTCAGAAACTTGGCGCCCGTAAGTACAAAATCAGATCAAACTCATTTCGGACGCCCTGTACAGAATGGAATATAGTACCAGCAAGACGTAGCTGCAGGTGTGAGTAGAAGCTCGAAAGAGCGATGTTGAGCTATATGTTAGGTGTGGCAAAAGGTCGCATTCGGTTCCAGTTCAGCCGGTGAATGCAAACACATGTGGTCTGGTATTATCTTGATAGAACCTTGCCGTTTTGCGCTGGAACTCACTTCGATGTTTTTCCTTGACAGCAGCGTCAACAAATAATAATATTTCTCTGTATACCTTAGTGTCGAGGTTTTTATCTTTTTCCAGATACTCTTTGTGGATAATACCACTGCAGTCGGACCCCATACAAAGCATGATCTTTTTGTTAGTCAAATTGCGCTTTGCGACACTGCCGACTGGCACACCGGGCGCAGACGAACCCTCTCTTCGCCCTGTGTTGCAGAAGTAAATCCACGCTTCATCCCAAGTGACGATGTGACGATCTGGTCTAGAACTTTGTCCTTGCGTTGATATTCGAGCAGATTATAGCAGGCCCGAGCACGTCTGTCCTTATTTGCTTCAGTCAGCTCATGCGGCAGCCAGCGATTGAACCTATTCGTCAAGTTTATGTAATGCATAGCGCGTCTAATGGACATGGCACTAACGTCTAACTCCTTAGCAAGCTCTCGAGTAGTTGCATACTGATTTTTTCTTCCACAAATTCTCGCAGGTGGACTTCATCAACATCAGTAAACCGGCCAGAGCGCTCTGCTTCGTGAATGCTTTTGAACTTTCGGTACCAAACCTTCACAGTTTTATATGATACAACATTAGTACCTAAAGCTGTGCACATGATTTGGAGACATTTTGTTGTTGACCTTTTGTAACAGAAGTAAATGGTGGTTTTCACACGGTAGCGTAATAGTTCCATTTCAGACACCTTATACTTAATGATAACGATATTTTTTTACAAACTTCACAACACAGTGTTTTAAAGCAAGTCGCTTTCTGTCAAATGCCAAAAATCGTTTGACGAAATATGATTAAACACGTCAACGCGACGATGTTTGCTCAAACGATATTCGCGGTGGCTGGAAACTTTCGTTAAAACCCAATATATATCCTTTTATGTGTGTATAAATGTAATATTTCTGAATCATAGAAGAGGAATTATCTTGCAGTCGTGTGTGGGGGGGGATATTTGCAATTGAGAGTCCGGATGTTGTCGTTGCGAGTGAAGCCAGCAGAATTTCACTTTAAAACTCCACATCCTTATTCGATTAAAGTGATAGCTCATTTTTCTTTACACGAAGATCACATATTCGATAACAATTTAACTGGTAATACTAGTAAATTTAAAACTCGACGTCATAAATAGTTTTGACAAAGGAAAGACGAAGAGACAGAGCAGAGTATTTGTATAGTTTTTTTTAGCACGGAATGGCAGAAAGCAATCTGACGAAAAATGGCACGTAGAGCTATTTATAGTAGCGGCTACATAACAGGCCAGATAAAGTACTGGACTAGGGAAAACATCTTGAAATCGCGGAAAGTTAATTAGAGGTTGCTATTCGCGTAGAGCAAAGCCATCGTATTTTTTATATTTTACAAAGAAAGAACAAAACGTATTATTGATTTTAAACATTACGAAAATGTAACTCGTTATAAATGAAAACGGAAGTTGGACACACATGATAATGGAAAAAGTTCAACTACATAATTTTTATATTACATGGAAATAGGTGGCATCGATGATCCTAATGATGTTGCTGTGTTATGGAAACCAGATTCAGAAAGAATAACGAGTTAGACGAATGATTAGTAAATAGAGCTTAGTAGTTATGAAACTGAGGTGATTAAATTCACCGACTCATTATGTCCACTGACCATACCAGACCTAACGAGCGTCTCTCAACTTCGACTGGCATCTATAATGCACAATCATAAATGATCAGGTTTCCACTTAAGTTTAAATAAACAAACATTCATTGCCTCACATTTTCAGAACTGCGTAGATGTAAATTGAATGCAATCTTCGACGTTTACAGCGTCGAAACGTTTTCAGCTTGAGAATATTTTCTTTTGCGCCCCTTTCTTTAATAAGGAAATTAATTCTTAATTCATAGATGGTGTGTGAATACTTGAATCTTTTATTCCTCAAAATAAATTTTTTTAATAAGCGTATTATACTCAGTCTGTTACGACACTTGTTTTTCAAAATTTAAGAAGCAGAGCAGTTGAGCTCTACACTTTCACAGAGCTTGAACTTATTTGCTGAAGCCCACCAGCAGCCGAGCGTTAAAGACGCTGAACACTGGTAGTTCGGTCCGAGGTTCGAATCCCGCGAACGGGCTGGCTGCATGGGCGTTTTTGTGATTTTCCCCATGTGTAACGTGTATACGAGCCAGTTTCCCTTAGAAAGTCCTCCATGAAGGCATCCCTTCCTTTAGGCAGATAGCCCTCGTGTGCTTTGCCATAATTGAATAACCCTAACCCTTATTTGCTGAAACTATACACTATTGAAAATAATGTAATGGAATTCTTAACTATAAGGAACGAAATGTTAAAAAGAGCCATTCAATTCACAAGTCTGATTTGCCTGCTATACTATTGTTCGATATATTCTAGCTTGCGATATTACACGGATTTTACTTAAAACAGTGTTAAAAATAACTTGATGTTGAAGCAATGCGACCGGGGGAGGGAGGAAAATAATAATTGAAGAAATTTTATTTTACAGTTGAAGGATAAAACTGATGTCACATCTCCAAGCTACCTTCAACAGCAGGTGGAAGGAAACATTTCTTAGAATCTTCGCTTTCAGAATATCTGGCTGGTTTACTTATGCTAAACATCAGTTCTTTGGGAAAAACTTAGGACGGACAAAATTCCAAGTGAGGCATTCGATTCAGTTGTAAACTGTGCCGCGTAGCTAGCCGGGAACATTGACTCCGGTAAAACTATTTCAGTTAGAAACTCTCCAATAGTAAGAGAAGGAGAAGCTCATTTCTCGCAAAAGCTTCTCCTAGCGCCGTGCATCGCTAGATTAATAACTCCGTAAGAATGACACGATTTAGAAAAAATGGCCTTTCAAAATAACAGGCAATGAAGATCAAAATACGAATTCCACTATGTCATGCATCTAGCCTCGTTTAAAATTTCGGAAAGCTTTTTATAAATAATTAGATAAAACATATACGTCTTATTAACGATGTCCTCTCTGTTTTGTTTTTCACATTTTTCTTGGAAAATTTTTTACTAATGTCCATAAAAGTGATTTTTGAAATTCATTATTAAATATATAATTCAATTGGACTATACAAACATTATTATTTTTTTTAAAGATAGTGATTCACCTGCAGTGTAACTCTATTGACCCTATGACTCGAATATAATTTTAACATCTCTCATACGAAGAACTGCAACTGAAATTGAATGCTTCTTGAAGCAAGAATAAGGTGAAATATTCTTTTCATTAATAATTTATCCCGATAAACATATATTTTCGGCGTAACGATGAAAGCATTTAGTCACATTAATACTGTAAAGGTAATTATAATTAAATGATAAATTATCATTCGATGAAATAAAATTGAGTAGAAAGATGAACAAAAGAATTGGAATGAAAGTCATTGGTTATAAATGAAAATAAATAATGTTCTATTCATTAACAAATTCATGATACTGGTATTACATTTATCGTGGCCTTCAGTTTCTAACAATTTATTTGATAAAAATTCGGAATTTATTTAATTTACCTTATTTTACTTTTTGCTTTGGATATAAGCTGAACAAATCTTAAGAAGAGTGGATTTTTGATCGAATGTAAAAGAAAATGCTGATAAATAACAATGCAAAAGGATTCATATTCTCAATAAATAAACAATTAAGTCATTCATGAAAGTATTTGATACATATTAAGTAGAAAAAATTTAGGATCAGGGCACCCAGGTAGCATACTTCTATGTTTTTCTTCCGAAGCACGAAAGTTTGAAAAAGAGATCTAAAAAATAATGTAGAATGATGAAAAAAAAAATCAAGCAAACAAAATCAAATCTTAGCGGTCCATCCCATTGGTCCGCCAGTTCCCACCCATTGGCCAGATAATGGTGATGCTGACTGCACGGAACGCGAATTCTCAGGTGGGGCAAGAGAAGGGGAGTTAAAACTACACCGCACAAGTTACGGATTTCCCTTCTGAACTGACTATAAGGCCACTAGTAGCCACCAGACCAAGGTCAGAAACGGGATTTCATCGCTACCGTATTCAGCAGGTCAGAGATCCACACTAACCCAGTGAGAGCTGACACAACGTGTTTCGTTGGAAGTTCCAGTGGATGGTTAGAGCTTGATTGACGGGCTTTATCTGCAATGAATACTTGGGTGCGGCACAGATATTTTCGGAATTGTTGCTAACTGATTGGACTGAA
This sequence comes from Stegodyphus mimosarum, assembly GCA_000611955.2. Classification (NCBI taxonomy): domain Eukaryota; kingdom Metazoa; phylum Arthropoda; class Arachnida; order Araneae; family Eresidae; genus Stegodyphus; species Stegodyphus mimosarum. The sequence goes on along the minus strand of KK119907.1, from coordinate 414,781 downwards.
AGCTATTCTTTTTACTTCATCTTGATGCACTTAACTGCTATTACTTTACCATTTCGAGAAGATCAGTTTATTAATCAAATGTAAATTCTTCTTTTGACTTTTGCAAAGCAATACCTATCTCGAAATAAAATAAGATACATATATAATCTTTAGAAAAGAGAACGTACTTTCCTTGAAACGCAAATGATGAAATATTTGCTGCTTATAAATCCAGAAATTATCATGCAGCGATCTTTTTCATTGCAGCTACCTTATTTAATTTATTTCTAAGCACTGCCACTGCCATTTTCCTGAACATTATATAACTGAATGCTAAGTTCCTGTTAAATCTTAAGCAGAGAATTGATTTCAACTTTTAACTGTGTACGGAAATGAACATTGAACATAAGAATATGAGTTCGTTTATGTCACTTCTAAATCACCCTAGTTTTTACGACAGCGATAATTGTAATCTATACGGAGAATCAATGAGCAAGTCTTTTCACATTATGAACAATTTATTGTCGGTAGCAGGAGCAGATGTTCGAGAAGAGGAACGAATAATTATGACAGACAATTCCTCTGAGGATGAAATAACGCTGACTGACTTATCCACTAGCAGTTACAATTGCAACATATCTGCAGATTCCACTGTAATGGAATCTTCTGTTAGGTATATCGAAGATTCTGACTCATCTAATTCTTCCAGAACTAATCAAAGTCTAGAATGCAATAAGAGGATACGTAAGCCACCAGCTCCAAGACGTTCCAGGCCAAAGAAAACGGAAGATGGTACGAAAGAGCGTTCAAAATCTACTCCTCGCACCGCACCGCCTTCAACGGTGCTAAAAAAAAGAAGACTAGCAGCAAATGCTA
>KK119907.1:385905-405949 GCA_000611955.2 Stegodyphus mimosarum | reverse complement strand
CTGCTGATAATATTATAAAGAATACAGATATATAATTAATATAGATCTTTTTTAAAACTATTCAGTTTTTGATGCTGGAGCATTTGGAAGATGTTTTTGCACTTAAATATCCGGTATCTGCAGTTCAATGGCAGCATTTTGAACAATAGACTGGCTGACGGCAGAATACTTTGACGTAAAATTACATAGGTCGTGAAATAATATTTCAAATAAAGAGTTTTTGGAGTTTCTAAAATATTTTGCCAAATTTCGGCCGTGTTTCAAATATCATTCAATTTTTTATTATCGTATTGTTACAATGATGGATTTCTGAATCGAAAGATTTAATGTTTCACTGTTAGCAGCCGTATAATTTTAAGTGGTGGACATCCAAATTACACAAACTTTTAATTTTAAAGGGTTTTTAAATCGGCTATTAATTATATTAACAGATGCGCCACTAAAAGAGATTTGCTGCGTCTTAAAATATTACCACAATATTTTTTTATATTTATCCTTTGAGGAAAACCTTCTTCTAGCAAAACTCATCATTTTGCTTGCAGATTTCGAGCGGTATGCATCATATATGCATAAACATGGAATTTATCGACTGCGCAAATCAATTAAATTTATTACAAAATGGCCAAGTTCCCAAGTTCTTCAACTATTTTCTCAATTTGAGTTTTGATTTATTTTAAACCATGCATGTATTTTTAGACTTTTAATAAAAATATCGAACAGCATGGCCTGATTACTCCCTAGGCCACAAGATCCAAGTCTTGAACCCATATTTTAGAGGACCCCCAAATTTCTCATGACTCTGACTTTCTCTCATCAAAAAGAAAATTAATATTGGGGGAAGGTGATCATGAAAGCATGCTGTACTTAGGACTATTAATCGGACTCCTTTAACAATAACGGATATTTATTCTGGCAGATACTGGGCTAAGCCAAGTTGTCATTTTTACCGATCGTAGTTACAGATAGTAAGTGTCAAATATCTTGCCAATTGGTTTACCAAAAAATGTTACGGTTAGTAATAAGACACAAAAACTTACTCCAAAAAATATTTCTGATATCGATCATATCACTCATAGTGCTAAAAATCAGTAACTATTCTGAGGCACTTAAGCTTGTTTTAGATTGACTGACTGAACAGTGAAAACAGAAAACAAAGTTCACTAAATCTTATACACATTTTCACAGTGTAGAAGGTTACAAAATAAGCGGGAGAAAAAAGTCCATACTGAAAGCATTTTAGTACACTCTGAAGACAGAATATCGTAACGAATGAAATTAAGGATGAACTTGTAACAACTTCCTTTCTCCTTCTCATTAAACCTACAAGAATCGAGACTCTCAAACGACATAGTCAAAGCCGTCTTAACTCATGAGCCCTCTTAACTCATGAGCCCGCTGGACACGAGAGCAGCATGAGAATAGAGGACTCATACTAATCCTTTTACATTTAATTTTGTGACTTGTTTTCGCAGGGAACCCAGCACACTGATTTGCCTAGGACTCATAAAGCTGTGAAAACGGCACTGGGCATAGTTCCTATTTTTTCAGAATAAATTTCCCTTGACGCTCTGAAACGTACTGAGAAAATGATACATTCATTTGCCAAAAAACAGGACAAAAAGCTAATAATACGCATAGGAAATCAGTTACCAGCTATTCATTTATGTATATATAAAACGCTACCTTGACTCAAGAGATAGGTCGACTGCTGTTAATTTGCATGCCAAACTGTAAGATCCGAAAAAGATTAAAATTATCGGTCGTTGAATTTGTTACAGAACAGTATGCAATAGAATAGATATTTTGGCAAGTTCTGCTAGTTAAAAGTTGAGCAGAAAAAAAATTGCATTTGTTTAAGGAAAGTAAGTGTCCTTCTCTGCACCCCTCTGGCTACGTTCATCACATTGCTCAGGGGGAGGAATATTACATCCGTAAGAAGGAAAGAGAAGGACAAAAATAAAAAAGCTTTACTTGAGATTCGAACCCACATTCTGAACCAGTCAGCCTATGCTTTTAATAGACCGTGGAAAATGATTATTACAATAATAAACATTAACTGTATGATAGGTGGCTATTGATTTTAAAAGTTAACAAAACGCAGAAATTTGAGTGGGATTCTGAAATTACTCACAAAAGTGTTATCATTCAGGCGCTTCCTAAGTTATACTAAAATTCTTTATATTCCTTTATTTTTATAGCAAAAAATCTTCCGGTAAATATTCTTGCAATCATTCTGTTATGCATAGGATTTTGTAATGATCTAAGCTTAGTAATTCAACTTACATCCATTAAACACTCTCAAAATAATTACAAAATGTTATATTTATGATCTCGATCATATTCTATTTTACTATTGTAAGTCACTATTAAAATACTTCACTTCTATATTATTTTTGCCATCTGACTCTTAGGATGTCCGAGGTTGCTGTGTCAATCAGCACGCTTGGTAGGTGAAGTAAAATAATCATATACTGCTGGTGGCAGAAATAAGTTTCTGCATGAAACGTATTACACGTTTCACAAGTTAAATATTAATGTATTATTATACAGCAATGATAAGTATTCTTCTTTCAACAGAAAACAAAATAAGCAATAAATGTGCAAAAAACAGGACGTAGTTTGCCGATGTATTGGCAGTTCTCTTTGAATGCCGTCCAATTATTAAACAAACACGCTGTCTTCATTTCTTTTTTTATATCTCTTCGCCAGTAATATTTTTTTCTTAATTACCCCCTCTTGTTATATTTTGTGGCAACAGCTCGTTATCTTTGATGCCGACAGACTGCTATTGTAGTCATGACACCAGAAGTGCGTTCCAGAGACGGGTGATGATCGGTCATTATCGGTCATAATATGACATCATTGTTGCTCAAAGAAAACAGTTTCATGAGGTTATTAACGCATAACATGAAATTTACATCTGACTGAAGTTCATTGACCAGAAGGTTTTTCAAAACATGATTCAAAGAATAATACCTCATTTTTTGTTTCATGTTGTTTACCAAACAATTCAACACAGACATTTTTTTTCTGCTCTTATGTTTTCCAAAATATGGCTACTTAATAATAGCCTAGGATTTGTATATTATGCTTCCATTTTTCTATATTGGTATGTTCAAGTTACACGTTATTTGCATTTCATTTGCCATATCATTGGTCCGGCATGGAACTGCATTGTTTGAGCACGATATTAAAATCAATGTCTTTAGATAATTTTTCATTAAATACTGTTTTAACTTATCTTTTGTAACTGGAAATACTAAGATCAAACCTGTAAAAGGGAGTGTCTGGCTTTTCGCGATGTCAATACTTGCAGAGTATGAAGTTTCCAAGGCCTTCTGGAATGTATAGTTGCAGGACATATATAAGAAATAACTTTGATTTCTTCACTTAGTCCTTCAGCACCGTTTGCAAGCACTTCGTTGCATGCAACCCAATGAGGTTTTGGTTGACTGGCTCACCAAGTAAACCTACATTCCAAATTACTTTTGTCATGTTTACGAAAGTACTTTTTCTTTCAACAGCTACTTGTACCGTTAAATGATTCGTTAATGGCACTGCAAACATAGCTATTAATGTCGTAATCACACACAGGTTCTGCACCACCCAAACCGAGGATACTTCTAGAGAAATACGGATTTTTATGCTGAGTGACTTGAAAAATGAGCAATGCCCTCGCCGGAACTCGAATCTCGGATCTCTCGAATACTCGCCGAGTGTGCTGACTATTACACCACGAAGGTATGCTAAGCAGGCGGAAGAAATGCCTTACATACTCTCCCGTTTAAAATTCGACTAGGAATTAGGGGACCCAGTTGCCAAATTCTGGTGGCGGAGAATCATCATCCACAAACTTTTTTAGTTCTGGCGCCACTGTAGAGACATTAGGATTTTTTGAGAATACCTTATAGAATTTTAAAAGGGAGAAATAGCTTGAAGACAACCTCTATGAACCTCAACTAACCTCTATGAACCTCAACTAACCTCTATGAAGGATTTCAATCAGCTACGCAATTACTAGTTTTGCTTTGGTTTATTTCAGTACGGCAAAGTATGCAAGAGCTATCTGTCTAAGGGGAGGACTTTTTAAGAGAAAATGCCTATTATGCATGTTACAAATGGGAAAAACTATGAAAACGCAAATGCAGTCAGCCCGTACCCCAGGAACCGATCCAGATCGGAGCTACCGGTGTTCAGTGACTTTACCGCTCCACCGCTCTTGGCCCCAGAACTATTGGACTTAACGAAACGAATCAGCATGCGTATAAAATCTTATAAGTTACCTGTCATTGGCTACAATTAAAAAATATATATATATTCAAATAGGTAAATATTCTATTTGAAATTTCTGGACCTGATCTGTCCTGATTTTAAAACAGGCAGAGTCTAAAATTTCTCCCATCGTCATCTGGGAAAACGTAAAGGAAAACCTGAAAGCAGAAACAACCCAATTTTCTACAACTAAAGGAGCAGTTTAAGTGAACATTGAAAACGTCTTCAGAAGTATTAAAAAAAAATAATAAAAAAGAAATTTAAAGAAATTTTAAAAAGTATTCGGTATTTTAGTGTATTGCCGTGAAGTGGAATGATCTTCTGATTTACATGTATGACGCCAGGAAAAGAATGATGAGAAGCTTCACTGTTATAGCGCTCCCTCTTTTGTTGTTAAGACTAGTGTTGGAAATCCGAGGGTAGAATAAGAGGTGACAAATTTCACAAAATGTCAGTCTTGAGAGAAAAATTGATAGAAAATTATCTCGTGTAATTTGCAAATATTGAAATTTTTAACTATAGTGTGGTATTCACAGTTAATTTGAATTTGTCTGTTTTTGGAACAAAAACATGTAGATACAAACCCGGTTTTATAGGTAGAAGTATTAACTGTTAACCTAAGACATTAAAACACGAAAACATGCAATGAAGTTAGAAAGCTATTGAGTGTTACACAGAAATAGATCATAATGTAGAGTCATTACGTTAATTAGAAGTAGGAGACATGAAAAATGAGCAATGCTCCCATCAGGACTCAAGCCTCAGACCTCTCGAATCGTGTTGAGTGTGCTGACCATCACACCACAAGGTCATGCTAAGAAGGGGGGAGAAATGCCTTATATACTTCCCCTTTTTTAAACAGCGACTGGGGATTAGGCAATCCAATAGCCAAATCCTGGTGGTGAAGAATCATCATCCACCACCTTTTTTTAGTTCGGGTGCCACTCTAGAAACACTAGGATTTTTGATGCTGAGAGACGAGAAAAGTGAGCAATGCTCTCGCCGGGACTCGAACCTCTGACCTCTCGAATACGCGCCATTACACTACGAAGACCTGCTAAGAAGGTGGGAGAAATATTTTATAATAATATAAAATGGAGATATCAGACAAAATGTAACATTTTAAACTGAAATGAAAAGAAGCGTTAAAAGGCATAATACTATATGATAACTGCTATGTAAATGATATCTTCCATCACCTTTCATAACTAAACGCTTCTGAAAATTGATTTGTAAAGAGAAGGAACAATAAATACTTAACTGGTATTTGCAACAATATATATCGCTGAAACAAATTTGGATTAATTGCCGTTAGTTAAATAGCAATACTCTGATAATTTTACAACTAGGAAGTTTTGAACTACATTTAATTATTAGTTTTGCTATGTGCCAGGTAATCTGAGATCAATAAATTGATTAGTTGTGATTAGACACTCTGAATGTACTTACTTGCGTCATGCGTTTTAAATGCTATTTATTCGCTCTCAGGTAAATTTTAACGGCCAGTTTAGTTACTTAATGCGCGTTTTGAAGTCCATACTGACATATGTCTGTTTCGCATGTCGAAATAGCGGTCTGCTAAGAGAAAAAGATTGATTTTTGATAGTCGAAATTGATGTGTGGCAGCTGATGCAAGGGAGGCTTGAAATTTGAAGAGTTATTCTTCCAACAAGTTTGTTTCCAAGAAGTATTCTATATTTATTTGCCAAGCATTATGGAAATTGATTAAAAATGATTAGGAATGCATTTTAAAATACTACACTACATATTTTGCTTTTATAAAACTAAAAATTTTTATACTTATGAAATTACAAAGGTACATTTTATGATTACGATAAGTTATTGCAGATGTACAGCAGTACTTACAAATATTTGGATTAAGTTAAGTAACCCCGAAGTAAAGAAAAGTAAACAAAAGCAAAAAATTAGATAAAAATTAAACTAAACGATAAGGTTAAGTGAAAGATAAAGCAATAAAGTTAAGTAAATGTAAAAACACAAAGTTAAGCAATCACAAACTTTTTATATACTTTACTTATAATAACCACAATTTATATTACCAGTTACGTAAAGTTTCAACTTTGAAGCAATACTACAAAAACAATTAAAGCAATATTTTAGTCACTGTCAGAATTTTATTTATTGCTTTGTATATTCTTTAAGCATGAAGTTTATTGTATACTCGTGAGCATATACAATATTGTGTGCAACGGTAAAGCAATAGAAAACTTGTTACTACATTTAGAAAAATTCAAAGCTTTATCAAAATTACATCACGAAGGACTTAAACTCAATTTAAGCTCGTATGAAAAAAATAGATATTAATAATTCAAATGTTAAAATAAAGAATTCTATTCGAACTGAAGAAGTAAAGTCGATTCCCGATTAACCGGTTGTTGATTAACCAGACCTTGTCTAGAACAAAATTTAGTTTGCTTATTGTTGAATTACAGAAAAATTATCATCACAAACCAATAAAATAAAATTTCTATAGGTAATACAAAAAGTAAAAGAAAAGGCTTGGCATAACAATAGTACTTTATACACCCAAGGTGCACTATTCGGGACTAGACTTTATCCGCAACAATATGTATAGTTTAATTGTAGTACAGAATATATAAACATTGTTAAATAATTCTATCAAAGTAAATTGCTGAATCCCAAAAAATAATTAAATCTTCAGCCAATAATTTTTTCTTTGATATTATCTGAATCTCTTTCATCCAAATCCGATAATTACATAAATAAAAACATAAATCTTTTTGTTTTGAAACTTTTTTTTAAAAGCTGAACTGATTTATAAAATGAGCTTATTCTCTAAACTACTTAAAAATCTGAAAGGAATCAGATTTTAACGGTCATCAAAAAGTATTCACTAAGCAGCCTGCTCTTGCACTCACTCCTCCTAACCTATTTCTTTTTGTCTTTTTATTTTTATTATTAAGCACCATTTTCTTCGCACTTACGGCATATACAGTTCAACAGCAAAATTATAAAAAACGTCAACAGTAGCATATGTTTAGAACACCCGATGCAGTATTAAGTGTTGGCGTACATTTTCTATTTTTTTAAGTCTTTTCTCAGTTCATCAAGTCAATATTCAGTTTTTTTAAAGTTTTCTGTGTTTTAACTTTATTTATTAAATATTACTTATTCCATATAAAATTCCATTCAATAGCAAAATCACAAAATATTTAAAAACAGCATATATTTATAATTTCCGAAATGCTGTCTCCCGCGTTGGAGATAAAGATGTTTTAGTACAGTGTTGCCACTGCTCGCTTTCAAATTGTTGATAATAAAAAGTTCATTAAAATTTTCCAAAATATGAAATATAAAATTTGAAATTCAAAATTTGAGTTTCCAGATGCACATGGTCGGGTGGAGGATTACGTTATTCAAACTTGGATGGCTCTACATACCATCGTTTTTTCACAGTGCGAGGAACAAACATACATACATGCAGATTCTTCATTACTATTTAATTTCTTTAAAAAATAATACAGAGATATGATATATGGTGGCAACAATTTGAAAAGCGATTCGCCGGTTATAGCGGAGGACACAAAATCCTGTTTCGAAACTAATAGCCCTTTCCGGCTAACGCTCTTTTGGGCTAAAAGTACTGCGTAGGATTAACTGTGATTTTAGGTTAAACTCGAATGTCGTGGGTGTCGCGAATGTCTTTGGAGATCACCCAGATTAATCCCAAATCTACCATGAATTTAAAACAAAGCATAAGGAACAATTTTATAATTTAAGAAATCCTTGAAACAAAAGTCTGGTATTTACTTTGATATTGACATCAGTGTGGATTCTTACAGTTTTCCTTTCCTTTGATTAAATTACTTATATTTTATAATTACTGTTTCTTTGTATGCAAATAAGAAATCTGAAAGCTTGCAGATTTTATATTATGCCCAAACCGAAGATTTTTTTTATTTACAGATACATATACGTTTCAAGATCATTTGAACTAACGTTACATTGGGCTAAAATTATTTACAAGCAGCATATCTTTAGAATTTCCGATAGAAAGTCTCCAGCACTGGAGATGAAAATTTTGTATTCATTGCAATGTTACCACTGCTTGTTTTGAAATTGTTGGGATTTTTAATCAAAAATTCGTTAAAGTCTTAGAAAATATCAACTAGCCAATAAAACAAATCCCCAATTCTAAATTCTGGTTCCAGGTGCCCATGTTCGGTTGGAGGATTATGTTATTTCTAAGTACCGTTGATTTTTCACAGTGTGAGAAGCATACCGACATTCACGTAAATTCTTCATTATTTAGTTTCTTTAAATATAATGCAGGTCGATAATATTTGGTGGCAACAATATGAAAAGTGATTCGAGACAAAATGCCGTTTCGAGACTAATAGCCCTTCTACGTTGACATCCATTTGATGTTCTTCAAAATTATTTCAAAATCATTTGATTAAGTTAAAAAATTTATTTATCTAAATTAGAATAGAGAGAACATAACATGATGCTGATACCCTAAAATGTATATACAATATTTTACTAAACACCTCGAAGAAAATCGCTCCGAGATATTTATTTTATTTTTTATTTTATTTTATTTTATTTATTTATTTATTCAGTTTGCCAATTTGACACCTGCCAAAATCAAAAGTATTGCCTCTACATGGATACATTTGTTGCAACCCTCTTACACAAGCGACCCAGTGAAACAAATCTATAGCAACGTCTTAAATAACTCTTTTCTGAATTATATAAGTGAAAAGATCTTCGTGTAGCATTAATTTAGGTTGAAATTATATCAGAGCAGCATTTGGCTTTGCGCTTTGAAACAGCTCATTTCAAATACAAGATTTTTTTGCATTCTATATCTTTAATTTCTGGCTAATAGTTCTTAAACTGGAAGGTCTGTTGTGATTACTTAGCTTAAAATTCTTTCATGTATTCAACTGAAGTCTGTATACTAAATCCAGAATGCAAGTTTTTCTAATCTTATAACTTTCATATTTTTTTATTTTTATTAAAATTTTTACAATTTTAATGGCAGATGAAATAAAAACAGACACGAAACATAAGTATTAAACTACGATCTTAAATTTTCAGATTGCAATTATTTTTTTCCTTTTAAATTTATATGGATTTATTTTCTGGCGGGGATTAAATTATTACTCTTTTAATGACAACAATTCCCATTCTAATAATTACCTGTACTTAACGTATGTATGTTTTAAATATTAACCAGCGCACTTAAAGATTTAGTGACGTATCACTAAGCGGCAATGCAAAATCTGCATCCCAAATTCGGTTTGTCGGCCTCTTGAATCTACGTAAGAGTTGACCCTATCTAGCTAAGACCAAACCAGCCGTGTCTTTCATCACATAGAAAGCAGACCCTTATCCCTGCTTTACGCATTCAGCCAGCGTCACATCTAATACTTTAGCCGTACCATTACGGGAGCAACACGGCATACTTCCTGCGTCACCCAAAACTCATCTTCTTGAACTGCCGCCCCAGGCACGGAGACTTCAGTGCTCATTGGCGAACGGAAACTCGCGCTTTCTTGGAGGGCTCCCATTCTTATTTTTGTGTGTTCCTTTAGTCTTATGTTGTTGTTCTTTTCTTTTTTAATGACGGACAAGCGAAAAGGAAACGGACGTCAGGAAGTCCTAATTACACTGTGATTTTTATGTATATTGCCTCGGGTTTGTGAAAGTGCTAAGAATTGCATCCGTTGCTTTGATTTGGATGCCAGTGCTCTTCCTATTAAAACAATGGTGCTATATGTAACTTCTTTCATTCTGAAATTATAACAATGTATCAAGTCATCATCGCGTTAAGCAAAAGCTAGACATTTAGCGTAGAGATATTTAATATATTTAATGCGCTTTAAAGATAATATACCTTTTTTTTTTCGTACATAATTTAATTTTCCGTGTAACTAAATCTATCGCTAGAAATACCGATTTGATTTTTTTCGTTTTGAGAATTCAAGATATCCTGAACACAGTTAATATTTTGTATGCCTTCTGTTTAAAAGTGGGTTTTATAATAAAATATAGTTTTAAAAAATATTTAATTATGCATACAAATGTAAAATTTTCTTAATGTTTTCGGGGTATTTATTTATAAATAAGACCTATATGTTTACGTATAAACAATTACATAACATACGGCAAATTATTTTTTTTTATATGTTACCGGCAAAGTATGAAACGCCGGTATTCTATAAAATGCCTAGTCATTGTGTATAATGCCGGACGTTTCTAGGCAAAGTATGAAATGTGAGAATTATTACATACTTATTACTCTAGACATCGTATGTGATACCTAGGCATTCTATAGAATGGCAAATGCTCTTTAGGCAAAGCATAAAAAAAGGTTACGATAAGGCTATTATTTAAAAGACGTTCATTCCTCAAAAATGTAAATATTATTTTGAAAAATTAATGAAAAATTGCCATTAAAAATGTTATTCGAAATATGTAAAATAGAACAGTGAAGTGATCTTGATATAACATAATAAGTTTGCATTTTCCATCTGGCTGACATGGGAATCAGTAAGATCTTCCTGAAAGCGGAAATTAAATTCAGAAACAGTCATAAGTTTCACGTCGATGCCCTTTTATAATACCTTTTTGTTTTTTCTGGCAGGTCTCACAAAGGTGTTTGTGCAGTTCAATGTCATTCATTACATTTTTGTACTTGGTTGAAAATTCTTTGAACGTTCTGTCACGTCGTCCATGTGCAGTACTCAAACGGAAAATAACTCAGCGTCCGTGACGCAGCACTGTATAGTACTGACGCTTTCTTTAAAAGGGTAAATGAATGCACTTTCGTTTTCCACAGACATCACATCCTAGCAGTTCAGCAACCAGAAGCCCTGTGGTTCCTTCTGAATACTCATTTTGGCATTTTTACGTCATTTATTAACTTCTGGTGAGTAATTTCTGTTCTTCGAAACTAATCAGAAGCGTATTTCATACTTTTCCGGTTTATCATTTGGCATTCTGTACAATGCCTAGGAAATGTCTGAAATATGAATTGTTTTATACATTGGTGGCTAGTTTTAGGCATTATATACAATGCTTAGGCATTCTATAGAATACCGGATTTCAAAATTTGCCGGTGCATATGCAACATCATTTTACATTTTTTATTTAGACTGCAATTTACTTTCATACACTAATTTTCAGTGCCTAATTTACCTCGAATGAAACCTATATTTGTATATTTATTGTTATATTTTCAATAAATGTTTTGTAAAAAAAACAGCGGTAAATTACAGGTAAACCGATTTTAACTGATAGGTTTACCGAATTGCTGATTGTTAGGTTAGGTTAGTTGATTAAAGCAAAATAACTTGATGGCTATCTGCGTACGTGGAGGAATGCCTTCGCGGCGGACTTTTTAAGGGAACCTAACTCGTATCTACGTTACACATGGAGAAAACCACGAAAAAGCCTATGCAGGCAGCCCGTTCGCCTGGATTCAAAGCCTGATCGGAACTACCGGTGTTCGGCGACTTTCTTGTTCGGCCGCTGGTGGGCCAGCTTTGTAAAAGTCTTTCTAAGGAAAGCATGTCCGTATTGATATCAAACAAGAGTAAATACTTCATGCAAACCAACTCGTTAAATATCCCAGAAGAGAAACTGCAATGAACTACGATTAATTCATTTCTTCAATCCCTTGGCAGCTTGATGACGGATACTCTAGAATAGTTGTAAGATTTTAGTTAAACTAGCAAAGTTTTATTTTAATTTGACTCTGTCTATTCTTTCTCATTTCAACTTCCCGTTAGAACAAGCGCGCGTTTCAGCTTTATACTAATTTGAAGTGAAGCCAAGTAGTATTTAAACGAAAGTTAGAAGAAACCTTTCAGTGTGAGAGAGCTTTTAGTCTCAGACCACAGTTACTCTATTCAACGTTCGTCTGACTAGCTAGTATTTAAATTCTAAGTCGTAGCGCTTTTACGTGATTACTTATTGAAGTAATTCCAAGTGCGTCAGTATTAGTTAAATCTTGCTACGCACCATTTAGTTTAGAGGCCAACCTCGCGTTATAGCTCTGTGAGCAACGACTATTTACTTTCTATTTCGTTTTAGCTTAAATTAATCTGATTGTTCATTTTAGACCCAAGTGTAGTCTTTATTTTCTGTATCCCTCCCGAGTTGGGAAGTGGTTGTAAATAATTGTGGTTTAATAAAAGAGGATTTTAAATCCCTTTAAAGTGCAGTTCTTCTACCAGTTAATCAAAATCTTCTACCACAGAACACAGCTGCATTCAGCTCCCTGTTCCAGATCAGGATTTAAGTAGTTCACGAAGATGTTTTCCAAGAATATGCACCGAACACTCAGTCCTGACATAGTATTTTCAATGTGTGATCACGATCCATCAAGTGTCAGTGTGTAGTTTCTAGCGGGTTATGAAAACTTTTCAAGTGATGCTTTCCCTTTTATTTTTAACTGTATAATTATGTATACATATTCTATTTTGAAAGTGGATAATATAGAGCAGGATGGTAGAGATCATGCGCAAAGGTATAGCAGCAATCTTTTCAGGTTCCAAACTTTTGTCTCTTAAATAAACATTTTCAAATATGTACACGCCGGTATTTGTCGTTTAAAAGGAGGAGTGAAGTCATCGGATCTAAACTACTAACAACAATCAAGAAAAAGGCCAATATAAAATTTAAATTTAAATATATAATTTTAAATTAGGCAAAAAGACAAGTTTGGAGCAGATTTTAAATGAAGCTGTAACAATTTCGAACGCGATCAAAAAGAAGACAGTTTTTTTTTCTTTTACCTCCTCCTGAAAGCTGTTTGAAAATCTCGTCTTCTGCTCTCCTGAAAACTGCCTTCTTTTCTTCCTGGTCCTGAAAAACAGGGACATATCTCTGATTGCTTTCGAAATCAATAGAGTTTCTTTCAAAATGTTTGCCAAACTAAATTTGCTTTTTTGCTTTATTTTAGAAAATGCAAGTATATTTTAGTAATACTTCTCTGTTATAATCAGTCCTCCTTCCTGAATTTTTAATTATTTTGGTATTAATAGCAATTTTGAGCTAACAGAGGCCATCATTCTGGTATTCCTCCGCTAAACAGTGGCTTGACTGTAAGATAAAAATTTTCGTTTTTGTCTGATTTGAATTCTCCAAGTTTTGACTTGTGTAAAAAACTTATTTCACTAAATTCCATAATAGATACAAAATTTGTAATTAATATATTTCTGTGCTAGACATAGCAGTAAAAATTAACGTGAACAGATTAAAACTAATTTAAAATGAAAATTATTTTTAAATTGAAAATTATTTTAGAGTCAAACTCCCTAAAATCTATCGTCATCCCCAAGCCCGAGTAAAAAAGTTTTTCAAAAAAAAAAAAATCTTTTAAAGATTTGGAAACGCATTTGATTTTGAGAAACATCGATTTTCGACTTCAACATAAAAATTTTTATACGAATACCTCAAAAAACTTACATTTCTTTCTTCCAGAATGGAATAAAATATCATAACACTCCCTTTATGTGAAAGCAAGCAAAACGTAGTTTCATGGTTTTGACGTTGTGCCGACGATTCATTGGTCTGGTTTCAAAATCTTGACCACCAACAAAGGCTAAATTGGATACATATTGTTGCAACTCAGTGGTCTCTAAATAGCGAGAGAAGCACCCTATCCATTTCAAGCACAACGGTTAAACGGTGAAATGATCGCTCAATTTGCCCTTTCCAAGGGGTGGGCCTGTAGATCCTTATCTCCAGATAGATTGCCACATAGATAACCTTTCCAGAACTGCTGACCCTACTTATGAGAAATGAGTCGGTTTCGTAAGGCTCTTATAATAAAAACCTTTTCATCGAAACGCGGAGTATAGTAAACTCTTGTCGAACGCGAGGAGTACATGATAATATATTATACGTAGGGCAGCGTTCCACAAGGTTAACTTCCTATGGTAAAAACGGGTTCGTTAGTTGAAGAAAGTATGTATAATTCATATAAACATAACTATTTAATAGAGAAAGTGAAACAAATGTTAACTGAAAGCATTTTTATTACTACATAATAAGTAGGTACATGATAGACTCATTGGGTTTTTTTTTTTTTTTTTAGCCTAAAAGGGCGTTAACTTAAAAGAGCTATTAATTTCGTTTTGGCATTTTGCGTCGATTCACTGTAAATGTCTGTATCACTTTTCAAACTGTTGCCACCAAATAGAATCGCCCTGTATTATATTTAAAGAAAATAAATAATGAAGTATCTGCATAAACGTATGTATGTTTCTCGCATTTTGATAAAAACAACCGTACCTAGAGCCATCAAATTTTGAGTAACGTACGTCTCCACCCAAATCTGGGCATCTGGTAGCCCAAATTTGCAATTTATTTTATTATTGATTTCATATTTTAAAACACTTTAACGAATTTTTTATTATCCAGCTCAACGATTTCAAAGCAAGGAATGGCAGAACTGTGCGGGGGAAAAAAAATGTCTCCAGCGTGCGAGACTGTGTATCGGAATGTCTAAAGATATGTTCTTTTCAAATTATTTTGCGATATTGCTGTTGAACTGAATTTTATTGTTTAAGTTCGAAGAAAATGATAAAGGTAACATGCAAAACGTAAATAAAGATAACACGCAAAACGTTTAAAAAAAAAAAAAGTCCTTTTGGGCGTAATGTAAAATCTGAAAGCTCTCAGATTTCATTAATTTTATTATTTTTTGTCTTTTTAATTTTTTTCCTTTTCTTTTCATTTTTATTTCTTTTTTTTTTTTTCTTTTCTTTAAAGCTAGAGACGTGAAAAATGAGCAATGGCCTCAGCGGGACTCGAACCTAGACTTCTCGAATACGCGCCGAGTTTGCTATCTTTACAACACGAAGGCATTCTGGAAGGAGGGAGAAAATAGATAATAATACATATATTTTTTAAATGGCTAGAAATTTTTGCTTTGGACAGCGTCGGTAGCAAGTTATTAAACCTTTGACGGTAAGATGTGCAAAGTTTTAGATTACCTCTCATAAAGTGTCATTCATTTGAGTTTCACTTTCTTCATTTGAGTCAATCTCCGTTAAAAATAACACAGTTCCTGTGCCTTTTTTAACAATTCACTTAATTTCTTGTACATTACAGGCCTTTCCATTTTCTTCGTTATCGCTGCTTTCACCATCGGATGATGAAGATCATCCCTTTCCTCATTTATAATTTCACGATCACCATTTTCAACTAAGTTTTTTATTTCTCTTTCTTCTATATCTGAAAGTTCTTTGCCGCCTGTTGCTCTTGCAGTTTGTAAGATTTCCTTGGCTTCATTTTCAGGATGGAAATGCTTTAAAATTGCTGACAACTTCTGGCTAGAGCTGATGCCAACAAGCGTTCATTGTAGATGAATTCACTTATTCCCATGCGAGTTTTAATCACTTCTGTGCAGTGTTTTAGGTTGAATTGCTTCCAATATACCATCATCGTGTTCTGCTTTCCTTCATCTAGTGATTTATTTTCAGAGATGTAAATATATGTTTGAAAGTTTTGGTGATTCCTTGATTCATTGCTCGGATTAACGAAGTGCTGTTTGGTGGGAGGAATAAAACCTTTACATTTGGAGGTTGCCAAGACTTGAGCATCGTATCCTGGAGCATTATTGATAATTAGAAGAATTTCAAAGCATAGGTTTTGCTGTTTTAGTAATGTTTGAATCTAGAAAAAATTAATATTTTTAGTTAGCTACATTATGAATTAAATGGACTTTTATTTAAATGAATTAGATTAACAAATGAAAACAATATTATCAAGAACTACGTTTTCTGTTTTTAAATCACTTAGTTTGTTAATCAGCAACAAAGAGATTAAATTTATCTGCTGACAATTTTAAGCTCTGCGGAATGGCAACACACCAAAGAGCGATAAATAAAAAGCTTTATTTTTAGAAGTAGCAACTGATTGTTTTTGAATCGCTGAATTTGTTAACCAAAATTTCATTAAATTCGCGCAAAATAAGACATAAATAAAAAGGAAATTCGAAATTCAAAGTTCGCCAGATATGTGGAATAATTTGGTGACTATAGGTGCAGGCCGTTTTCTAACAATATGATTAATACGCATACATTCTTTCATTATTTAATAATAGAGACAGAAATAAGGTCTTATATTCCCGATCTTTTATTTCTGGAGAACTCTTTCTTAAACTAGTAATTCTGTTGTATTTGGCTTAGCTTAGCGCAGTTTTAATTTTATCTTAAACTGAAATCTGCATACAAAGATCACAGTATCGTTACTTTTTAATTATTGACTTTATGTTTTTGAATTTTTAGTCCAAAGCGGCAATTTGCCTAGAAGGGCTATTAATTTCATTTTGGCATTTTGTATCGTGCACTATAAAACGGAGTTTCTCTTTTAAAATTGTTGCCACCAAATAGGGCACTGCATTAGATTTAAAGAAATTAAATAATGAAGAATCTGCATGAATGTATACAGGTTTCTCGCACTGTAAAAAAACAACGGTACTTAGAGACATCAGTTTTGAATAACGTAGTCCTGTACTCGAAAATGGGCATCTGGAAGCCCAAATTTGGAATTTGACTTATTATATATTTCATATTTTGTCAAACTTTAACGAATTTTTAATTAACAAACTCAACGATTTCAAAGCGAGGAATGACAACATTCAACGGGGGGATATAAAACTTTTTTATCTCCAGATTGTATTGCGGAAATTCTAAAGATATTCTCTTTTAAATATTTTGTGATGTTGTTGTTGAACTGAATTTTATGGTTTAAGTGCGAAGAACATGATATTTAATAAATAAAAGGTAACATGCAAAACATAAGAAAAAAAAAAGTGCCCCTTCGGGCCTAATATAAAATCTGAAAGCTTTCAGATTTTATTTGAAAATTTTACCTCCAACTCTTCGAAATACTTAGATTGTAATTTGAAATTTTCAGATTGCACTTATTTATTTCATTTGGCTTTAAGTAACAGTAGGTTAACATTATCAAGAAGCATTTACTACTGTGTGAAAACAGGCTGACTACGGAATTATATGCATTATCATTATGGAGCCTTATTCTGTATGCAGCAGAATAGCGAGTTACTATCCATTAGAAAATCCTCCACAAAAGCTTTCATCTCCATTAGGCAAATAACCCTTTCGTTCTGTTTCAACCATTTAATTTGGTCTCTGTTATGGCTGATTAAGGCAAAGCGCTCAAAGGCCATCTTGCCTTTTTTTATGATACTGTTTGTACGCATTCAGCAAAATACAGTTGTGCTACTTAAAATTAAGCAAAAAAGCAACTGCAACTATGTATTGGCTTAGATTTTGAAAAAAATCACCGATTTCGAGGGTGATCTGACAAAGGTTTCTCTTTTTCAGGAGCAAAGAGAGACCCATCCTAATTGCTCTGATTATCTAAATCGGACGGATATCTAAATAGAGTGTACATTTTTTAAGATCAAGTTCTACGACTATGAGTCAAATTCGGATACTTTACAGATAAGAATTAAAAATGACTCCTTTTCTTTCTTTAGTACTAAAAATTATTACCTATTTATTTATTTATTTTTACCATTGTTATTATTTTAAAGAATCTGTACAACTATTCAGCACTTCCTTTTGCGGATGAAATTGTTTCCATGAGCAACTGAATATTTTTTTTTTCCTGGCAGTTTAAGAAATAAGTAAAAGCTCGAAAAACTTATCAAACGAGACCAGGTTCTTGGAATTTAGCTGAGAAATATATGTCTGCCAACTGTATCAAGGATATATTTGATACAGCACCTTGAAATGTAAAGCGTTAATAACTTAACTGAGATGTGTAACATTTCAAATAATGTTTTTGTAATTAGTATATTCGATATCAAATTCAGAATATAGAAATTTTATTGTATTTCCTTCCTGTTGTTTGGTGTTTCATATCTAGAACAGTAACTTTTTAAGACATTTTTATTTCCGTGGCAAGAATTTAAGATTTATATTCTTTACTTTCGCGTGTGTTAGGGAACCTACAGTTTATTAATTATTCTGTTTTCACTAATTTTTAAAATTCGTATAAGAAATATTAATTTAATTTCACTAAATTTCAGTAGAAATTTTTAATTTGGTTTCAAATATCAGTTCCAGTTTCGGAGTTTATGCGATTCAGAATGAAATTTAAACGTTCATTTCTTTTACTTGAAAAATTCTTCCATTTAAAAAATAATTTTTGAAGAAGAATATGTTTAACGAAACGACAAATAAAAAAAAAAAAAAAAAAGGAAGAAGAAAAGAAAAGAAAAAGAAATGCATTTCTTTATTTATGTTTGATCTTTTTCGTTACAAGAACAAGAGGCTCAAATAATTTTTGCTAGAAAGATACATACTCCTAGCAGAATACTTCAAGCAATAAAACTCTTTTGCCATCAATTCATTTCACCGTGGTATCAGTTTTCAAACTACAAGAAACATACCACTTTGGTTAGTTATTTCAGTAAATAAAGAAAGAAATAGGTTAGGTTATTCAATTATGGCAAAGCACACGAGGGCTATCTGCCTAAAGAGAGGGATGCCTTCGTGGAGGACTTTCTAAGGGAAACTGGCTCGTATACACGGAAGAAAGAAATAGATGAACGGCTTTAAAAACTTTTATTGATAACACTTATTTCGAAAATAAGTAGTCAGCTTTAAAAAATTAGAAAGTACTTAATTTAAGGATGCTCAGCAAGGAACACGTGCTCATACATCATTTTGCAAAAAACAGTTTGGCGTACCGTATTCTATAACAGAAAAGATTTTTTATTTATATTAAGAGCAGTTACCAATAAAATTGTAAGTACTATTATGCGACACTAGTTAATATTATATGATTTCATATTTCTTTTTATTTTATTAATTTATTTCTATATAAATTGCTGTACAAATCTTCCTTCTCTGCAGTTCGAGAAAATTTGTTGAATTTTTCTCATTTTGATATTTTTGAAGAAGCAGATCCTAGTTAATCATATCAAAGCTCACTGAAAGAAAGTAATCATCCCTAGAAGTATTTGAAGAGGCCTTGAGAAGGAGTTTCGAATAATAATGTGACGTTGTTTTTATAGCTCTTTGCATCGGCGACCATTACCAGGCGGGGAAATATTTACTCAAAACACTTTGGGTGCCTATTATTTCTCTCATCAAAACTACTCTACCGACAAGCCCATCCCTGCACAAGGTCTGAGGAACAAAAAGGGCCTCGAAGCATTCATCCACACATTCTCCAAAAGCTTGCTAGCGACTGTCAGTCTTGAGGCCAGAGATAGCTTCACTTTAGATTGACAGTCGTTTCTTAAACTGGGTAGACCAGGACGAATCTTTGCGAAGGCCAAGGCTTCTTGATTTGGCAATGAACTTTTTGCTTTTGATTTCGACTCCTGCTGCTGATTTCTAATAGACACGTAATTGACAGACGCCTAATTATAAGGTGGCAAAAGTATACACGAAATTGCGCTTTGGATTTCCTGATTCGGGGCCCTTGCCAGCCAATAGCGTGCCTAAAGGGGCGATGCCAAATGACATAGCCATGCGCTTGAGCTAATCGTATTTAATAATGGATTTTATAAACATTAGTTAACTCTATCTGTAGATCCAAGTACTTGTAACCTGCAGTGTGGCAAAGAAGAATAAATGGTTCTGTAGTATTTTCGAATAATCTAATTCTTAATTTTCCTGAGGCTAAGGTTGCAAATAGTAATCACAATGTCAATTAGATCTCAAGAAGCAAGTATTTTATAAATATATCAGAGTAAAAATTAAATTATATCTTTCCTACAGCGTTATAC
>KK119907.1:353161-381928 GCA_000611955.2 Stegodyphus mimosarum | reverse complement strand
GCCTATTTATATATTTCTTTATATATATATATATATATACGACTATGAATTTGTAAATATTCAATCTGTTTCATTGAGCTTTCATTTTCATTACCTTGTAAGGTATTTCTCCCACCTTCCTAGCATGCCTTCGTGGTGTAGTGGTCAGCATGCTCGCCGCGTATTCGAGAGGTCCGTGGTTCGACTCACTGCGAGGGCATTGCTCATTTCCCAAGACTCCTGCTTCGAAATAACCTGATGTCTCAACAACATTACGAGTATAATTTTTCTGTATACTACGTGTTATGTATTTTCTGTATACTACGTGTTATGTATTTTCTGTATACTACGTGTTATGTATTTTCTGTATACTACGTGTACACTACGTATTGTTCGACTTTTCTGTCTTTTCCTTACAAATTTTAGCAACAGAAATATATATAAAACTAACTTTTGAAATCCACAATTAAATGCATATATACAGGATTATTCCTTAGACTTACTTTGTAGGTTTTTATTGGGGACTCTTTCAATCAGTGTGCGATTATGTTTTACTTCTAGCTCTTCTTAAGTATTGTTCTTTGCTTTCTTGAAGTGTTTAAAATGCTCAGACTTTTGAACTGAATAAATACGCAGTCGATCCCTTTAATCGAAAGCAAAAAGGTTGTAAAAAATATTTTCTAACAACTGATTGCCCAATCAAGTTGTTGTTTGTCAAATATTTTTTATCGATGTATTTAGTTCCGTTAATCTGTGCAGAAGCACTATAAATTTGCCGCTCTTCAAAATTGTATCCTTAGATCTTCGATAGTCTATTACCCCGTTACTAATTGGCCTTCGAGGATATACTTAACGCTTGCCAAAAGCAATTGGTCGGAAGCCAGATTTTCAATATTTGTTTCGCTATGAATTTTTATCACATCTATTTTTCATCTGCAAAATAGGCTTAGTAATTAGATAGGGAATTTTTCTTAAATGTAAAAAATACTTCATTTGTTTACAATTTTCGAAGTAACTTAAATCGCAAATACTCACGCAAAATTAGGATATTGAGAAAAGAGAATGTAAGTAATAGTTTCAACATTTCAATTGAGGCTGTATTATTAGCAGCCCCAAGTATAATGATTTATAAATTCAAGAAATGAATTTGATAGATAAGCAAACGTACTTTATAAGGTTTATCAAGTTTATTCATCAGATTTTTAAGGGCGAAGTACTTCTAAAAATTAGTGCATAAACTAACCAAAATACAGCTTGCGTAGACGAAGAATGAACTTAGGACTGCATATCGTAAAACAGACATTGACAGGCTAGACGCTTGAGGTATCCAATTTCATCATAAGAATACATATGATAGAAGTCTTAATTTTTTACAAGTATAGCATTAAAAGGCATATCACTGGTTTTGATGTCTAAACGTTGGTAGTTAAACCAGGTTTCGAATCGTGGACAGCAGGCTGGTTACATAGGTCTTTTCTGGTTTCCCTCGTGCAATGTGTATATGCGATATTTCCCTTCGTACGGTATTAAGGCATTCGTTTCCTTAGCCAGATAGACGTAGTTCGCCTTGTCATAATCAAATAATCTAAGCTAATCTAAATCTGAAGAGAATGCTCCTTCTTTCTATTATTATTATTTATAATTAGCCTAAAAGGCAAGTTGCCCAGTAGGCTATTAATATCGGTTTGGTATTTTGCTTTGGTTCACTATAAACAGCGTTTCACTTTTCAAATCATTGCCACCAAATATTAGAGCCCTGCATTATATTTATAGAAATTAAATAATGAAGTATCTGCATGAATGTATGTATTTTTCTCGCACTGTAAAAAAACAGCGGTACCCAGAAACATCAAATTTTGAACAACGTAGTACTCCACTCAAATATGGGCATCTGAAAGCCAGAATTTGGAATTTGTTTTATTATCTATTCCATATTTTGTAAAACTAACGATTTTTCGATTAACAAACTCAACGATTTCAAAGCAAGCAATGGCAACACTGTGCAGAAGGAAACAATTTTATCTCTAAAGTGCCAGACTGCGTATCGGAAATTGTAGGGATATGCTCATTTTAAAATTATTTTGCGATATTGCTGTTGAATTGAATTTTAGGGTTTAAGGGCGAAGAATTTATATTTAATAAATAACGGTAACACACAAAACGTTAAAAAAATGCCTCTTTGGGCGTAATATAAAATTTGACAACCTTCAGATTTTTTTTTACTTTTGTATAATTACTAATGGCTGATTTCCACAATTTTGTAAATTTTTTTTAAAACTGCATACAGTATTATGCTTTCGTTTTACAATGCTTTTTAAACTACGTTTCTACACTTATTTTTCACTTTCGTTATGAGCTTCAAGAGCAGCTCTCTTTTTGAGGAAGAGACAAATTCTTTGGGAGGCAGCTTTGGAGTGCTTTTTTAGATTTAAGTAATTCAATCATGTCTTGTTGATTACAATATGCTGCTACTGAGAATCCAGTGGCCGGTCAGACGGAAAAGTGGTTAGAAAAGCTGATTGCCATACCGAAAGGCTCAGATTCGAATTCCGGAGAAAGCATGGATATTTGTAAATCTATAGTGTCTTTGTAGGGCGGCATGAGGGCGCTCGAAAGATGCGGCGAGCCGAATGTCCTCTGGAGAGGTTGATGGTAGGAGAAGAGAGGTTGGAGACCTTCGCATCCATCTTCCCCTGAGATGCTCTTCTTCAAAATTGGGACAGAACAGAGCGAAGTCGGACTGTCACCACCTGTATGGTGTTCAAGGCTCTGGCCAACGATCGACGCAGTTTAGTACTCCTTGCCACTATGATAATTCGTGGACTCGTTTTAATTCAGACAAATGAGATTAGTAACAAGAACAACAAGAACCTAGTAGCAATATACGTAATAATATGCAAATTGTAATACATTAATAAAAGATTTTTATTTAAATTTCATATTGAGGCTGGAGTGTTTTCACATGATAATAACATAAATTATATCAGTAACTATATCCGACTACACATATTTTTAGTGGTTGATAAGTACACTAGCAATCTTTGGAAATTATTCAATTTTTTTACGCTTTTCTTTTTAATCAATTTTCTTTATCCCATTACGTTCATATTTCCTATGCAAAACACAGAAATAAATATCATCTATGTAGCAAATTATAAACGATATTACAGTAGATTTACTAAGTAGCATATAAAACACCAAAGAGAAATTCAACACGAAGCTCCTAAATGCATACAATACTCGATTCTACTTCAATAAATGTAGTGTCAATCACACCAGTGCAAAGATCTTCAATATAATAATTGCTTCTCGAGTGTTGTAACTCAGCAAACTACATTTTCTACCCTTGTAACATCCCCGAGTCTTCTTTTAACTATAGCACCCCTTTAGATAATGAATAGCTTTCCCTAGTCATCATTCCTTTAAAAAAAGTTAGAACTACAAAGCGTGCCGCCAGAATATCCAAGAGCTAACAACTAAAGACCAAATCTGACGACAGAACACTTTTTTGCCCTTCTCCTGTATTATTATTATTATTTTAAACTTTCTTTCTTCGTGTCTATAGAACTCATCTTTCTTTAAGTCAAGTAGCAGTTTTTCGTTAGCTTTAACTTTTATTTTTTCAGTATGTCTTTCTCCTTTTGAGATTTGACGTCTTCTCTCACTCCAAGCGCATTCTTGTAATTGTTATCGGAATTCTTGTTGATTCCTCGATGGTAATTATTTTGGAGATTTTTTAAATTAAATTTTTCGTAATTATCTTTGATCTCTTTTTTCGTGTAAATGGTTCTTAGAACCGAGACTCTTTTCATAGTTATTTTTAAACTGACAGTTTTTCTTAACAGAAGAGAAGAATGATTTGATTGCACTGATTTTTATGATTAGAGACACATTTTAACGGTCACTCTTCTTGGCTATTGCTTTATGTGATAAGAAAAAAGAAATGTTAATTTTCCTGTCAGCTAGGTGTTAGGGAGCACCGCTAGAAGCGAAAGTTGAGAGTTTAAGCTCTCGATAAAAGAAAACAACATTGCAGTGATAATTGACAGCAAGTTAGATATTGGAAAACCCCAGAATTGTATGTTAAAGTAATTTTACAAATGGCTGAAGATAATTCGATGCATAAAAAACATGAAGAATAAAAAAAATGCAAAAAAATACGTATTTCAATATAGCAAAATTCTAAGCTGCGTGTTTTATAAATGGGTTCAGTATCTTTATAATAGCTATCTACTGAGTACCTGTACGAATAGCACAAACAATTTTCGGTTTTCGAAACACAAAACACAAAAGAATTATTTGCCTGTGTCATAAAGAACTAGTCTTTACATTTAATTATGTTAGCCCAGAAGAGCTATTAGTCTCGAAACGGCATTTTGCATCGAATCACTAAAAGCGTTGAATCGCTTTTCAATTTGTTGACACCATACATCGTAGCTCCTTATTATTTTTAAGTAAATTAAATAATAATGAAGAATCTGCATAAATGTATGTATGTTTCTCGCATTGTGATAAAACAACGGTACCTAGAGCCCTCAGATTTGAATAACGTAATCCTCCACCCGAATATGAGCACCTTGAAGGCTGAACTTTGAATTTCGAATTTGGTTTATTATCTGTTTTTATTTGGTAAAACTTTAACGAATTACTGATTAAAAAACTTAACAATTCCAAAGCGAGGTGCGGCAACACTGTACGGAAAAAAAAAAAAAAACAGCGCGCGAGACTGCCTACCGGAAATTCTAAAAATATGCCGTTTTTAAACATTTTTAAACCAAAGGGACATCAACCCAAAAAACCTGTATGTGTGTGTACTTATACTTAACCGCTTATAATTTGTGCTTATTTGCCTCTCAGTTGTTATGAGTCAGAGATCAGTTTTCTTAAGCGACATAGAAAACGCTGATCTCACATTTTTTCTTACATAAATTTAGTATCAAGACATACAGGGTATAGACAGCAGACTATAGTTCTCAATTTCCATGTTGTACTGATCTCAGTAAAACGGAAAACACATTTGAAGACAATTGCATTCTAAGCGGCATCAAACTTCGCTGCGGAAACTATGAATCTTGTACAGGAATATACGGTTCATATTTTTTTCTAATATATCTGGAATACTACACTTTTTTTATTATTATTTTAGAAAATGTTTCAAATATTTCCGCTTTCATAATATTTTATTTAACTAAGATTGAATAAGCTTAATAACTGCGAAAATTACATTAAAAGGTAGAATGAGCTGAATAAGCTCAAATGAGAGTATTCTACCTCCTGTGGTATACATTTGTATTGAAACTGTATATAAATACGAAGTTAATTTATGCATTTATATAATGTAATTTAATAAAAGTTTTACTAAGGATGGCAAATACATTTTTGTCAACGATGAACCCGAAGAAGAAGCCCCTAAGAGACGAAGGATTACCTAAAAAGTGTTTTATTATTAACAGATTTCAAGACTCAAGTGCTTTATTTAACAGATTTCATCATAATTTTCTCCTCCGCATACTTATATTTGGCATTAAACAGAATTAAAATGAGCAAAAAAAATTGACTGTTATATGAAGTTTCGACTTGAAGTGTGCGAAATATCGATTCTCGATTTTTCAGCCGCACAATAAAAAGCAGCAATAAGCAAGCTATTAGCTGCTGTTGTTAAATAAAACGTAGTGTCTTTTATATTTTTCAAATTGATTGGAAATTAATTATTGAAAGTAGGATATTTTTTATTAAGGCATAATTTTAAACTCAACGATTACATCTCTTTAAAAAAAGTGCAAAAATTCCATTTCTTTTTTCACTTTTCTCACTTTACCTCAGCGTACTTCTAATTTATTGCCCTTGTGTTTAATTAATGTGCTTTTTAATGGCGGAATTATTTTAATAATTTACAACGCCCACATTTTATGGCTTTATGTGTGTCAGAATTCGTTTCCCTTGTTTTCCATTTTTGTGAGAATTAGGCGTTTTAGTGCATAATGTTGTTGCTTGCTTGAGGTTCGTTCTTTAAGTAACTGGGTTCGATGAAAGTATAAAATTTGGAACTTTATTTTCCCTCACAGATGAATAAAAATTCTTATTGAAAACATAAATAGATATAAAAAGCTGAAGGGAAAAACAGAGATAAGTCAAAATCCTCCTTAATATGCAAGGAATACTGCAGACCACTGATATTGCTTGTAAAGCACAGTTTAAAGCGGTCCTAACAGAAAACTAAGTACATCAGCAGAAGTAAAAAACAATAGGGCAACTTAATAAAATAACATTATATGAAATAACATAATAATAACAAAAGATAATATAATATAATAAGCAGTTGAAAATTCTTTGGTCTTTTTCAAGGACTAGCCGAAGAATTTTCAACAAAGGTATGTTGTTTCTGAATTATATCTGTATGATTAAAAACAAATTCATGAAATAATTCAAACGTGCAAGTAAAAAAAATTAAATAATTTAAAAAATTCAAGGCCATTTAATTATTAATAAAGAATGCTATTAAAATTAAGTTTACAAAATTTTAAATTTTTTGAAGATTTAAACATCTCGAATAAATTTCAGCAGTTCAGTTAACCCAAAACCATGGTTGAAAGTAATAAGGTCATCTATGTATCTAAAATTAAGATTAAATTCCCTTTTGTTATAGTTTTACATAAAACTGAACTCTTGTTCGAAAAAAAAAATAGATTGCAAAGTTTAATAATCCGTGCACATTGTTAAACCATTAATCTCTGAAGATTTTATTGTTAAATTTTATAAAATTATGTAAATGTGGAAACGATGATGGCTTCCCACGAATATTCCGAATCCGGAGATACCTCTGTCCCCGCCGTTCCAGAGGAGATGATGCCACAAATAAACAAACAAACTGACAGACGCTCACAGGTTTTGATAGTGTAGGTAATAACAAAATGTACTGTATACCAAATATTCACAGTCTTGTTATCATGCATATGAAGGAAAGGGGCACCAAAGGTTTAGTTTAACCTTGAATCGAGGAGAGAACAATAAAAACCATACATTTTAACAAAAGCATAGTATAATGATGAAATATAAATCTGAAGAAGGTCTATTTGTGTTCTTGGTGAGAATTGTATGGGAAAATAGTGATGGACATGTTAGGGGCTGTAGTTTACCATCTTAATGTATCCTGCTTTATTTTGCCTCACTTTTTTTTAATTATAAAAGTTTAGCTTTTTCTTTTATCTTTTTTTTCAACTGCTGTTACCCAAGCATTAGATGTTTAAGAAATATATGGAATTTTAGCTTGAAATGGAAACTTAAACATCCAGATAATAATAACGGATGGGCTAATATTTTTATAATTTTTTTTTTACTATAAAGCAGAGTAATTTTAATGCAATTAGAAAATCATCTTATAAGTAGATTAAATATGTTTGAGTTTCACAGAGAAGGAATTACCAGTAATAAAGAAAGAAAATCACTTCTTAGGACTAATTTTATTCGCAAGTAAAATATGATTCAACTATCACACCTTTACACACTGATTATGTGTATTTATAATCAATGAGTTAAATTTTAAAGCATACTAAAAACTCACTGAAACACTGTTGCAACTTCAGTGAAATGACTACAGTTGGTTCCAGATGCTTTTGATCTTCTGTGCGAATAGTCGCTTCATGAAAACAATATTCGATAAATACAAGTGTATTTTACATTCTAATACAACTAATAATTGCAACCTAACACAACTGAATTTTTTGATAAAATAGCATTTAATTCCACATTATGAGCAATTCTAAAAGCATAGATGCATATTAAATTTCAATGAAACCAGATACGAAGATATTCTGGAGCATTATCAGTATATCCTTTTGATTTACTTTATCTGGAATGATTTAACTTCGCTTAGATAGATGAAAAATTAATTTAGAAATTCCAATTATTATGCCTTGAGAAACAGATATCTCTTTACATAATTCATTAATATGTTGAATAAAGATATTTGGTTAAGATTTTAAGCCTTAAAAATGCTTATTTTTTCTAAATATATATATTAAGAACATTCTGCATTTTATCTGAGGAATTTTGTTTCACAGAAGAATCGGATTATCACAGCAACATTATAGTTGCATGAAGTTAATAACATCGCATCATTAAAGAACATCGAGATCCACAGCACAGATAAAATTTATCTTTGGCTCCTTAAATATCCAGTCTTTTTTTTTTTTTAATTTTTTTTTAATGTCTCTAAACCCGGAAGTCCGAGAAACCGACTACTTGTTTTTTCAAAGACAGAATTGCCTACATTTACCTCCCCAGGCCCAGGAAGATTTACCAACAAATCTTCAATCAGTTGCCAGATCTGAAGTAACAAACTGACACACATAACTATGTAACGTAATTTGGAACAGCTTTTTGCAAAGAAGCAAACAACATAGTCACAGAAAACCGAACTTTTCCAGTTTGCGAAATAGAACTATCTTCTTCCTGCCGGAAGTCACAAGAATTTATGACTGCAAATTGAATCTTAGGAGTCTCTCGCCAATTTCTTAGCTAGCCCCCCAGGTTTGACAGTTTCACCCCTCTTAAAGTAGAATGATTTTAGTGGCAGAAATAATGACATGACCTTCTGCTGCTAAATCGTTTTAAACAGTAAATGAGACAAACATTCCAATCAGAGTCAGGATATTCATTAGGTTTTGCTAAGTAATTAAGACAAGAGTTTCGTTCAGAAAGTTTGTTTATTGAAATGAAGTTCGGAAATGAATCCTAAGGAAATGATTTAGATGGTTCTTAATACTGAATGAATATTTTATTGTGTAGTCTATAAGGATTCGTTTAGTTCTACTAACCAGATATTTTATATTAATTTATTTTACTGTCCTTCTCGTTTCACATTTTCCTGCTGGAATGTAAATTTCTAGTTCGCATGTATTTAAATCAGTTAGAAAAGAAATAGTATTTAAATAAAGGTTTTAGAGGGTAGAATCAGAGCGTGTTCTGTCTGCTCAAGGCCACGTTTACTAACTGATTCTCTTGAGAGCGGTTTTCTGCAGTGTCGCTTTGCTCTGCCTATTAGGCTTGGCTTGTCACGCAGACTTTAGATCAGAGCCATCTCGCGCGTTTTGTGTCTGTGAAAACTTTCGGCTAAACTAAGTTAGTTGTAAATTTAAATTTGTTACTTTAAGTCATGAATGTTAGCTGAGCTAAGCACGAACAGTGCCCTCTGTTAACCTTTTACTTTAGTTAAATGAAAGGGCTTTTATAACTTTTTTCAGTTTCTATGGAACTTTACAAGACATAGTGGTAAGTCGTTAGGTCTTAGAGGATTCTTACATTTGATGCTACCAAAAAACACGAGACTCCACGAGTCTCTAAGTTAGATTTTTGTTACAAGACTAAAATGCAATTATATACTTAACCTTGTAGAGTCATTGAGTTATTTTGATGTTGGAGACGTGAAAAATGAGCAGTGTCCTCAACCAAACTTGAATTTGGACCTCTCGTATATGCGCCGAGTGTGCTACCGTTATAGCACGAAGACAGGCTAGGAGGAGGGAGAAAATACCTTAAACATCCCCATTTTAAAGGACGACTAGGGATAAAGGGACCCAATCGCCAAATCCTAGTGGTGATGAATTATTGTCCACCAAGTCATTAGCTTATTTTGATACGGTATAAAGTATTTCTTCCAACTTCCTCGCATGCCTTCGTGGTGTAGCGGTCAGCACGCTCTGCGAGTATTACAGAGGTCCGTGTTTCGAGTCCCGGCGAAGGCGTTGCTCATTTTTCAGGACTCTTGCTTCCAAATAAATACCTAATGTTTCTACAACCGAAGACATGAAAAATGAGAATGCCCTGGCCGGGACTTGAGCCTGGACCTCTCGAATACGCGCTTAGTGTGCTAGAGAGAAAATACCTTATAACCTCACTTGATAGTTTATTGTCTGTCATAAAAATTACTCACAATTTCTAATGAATATGTTGACTTCGATCTTTTACAGCAGTGGTCTCAAACTCAAATTGCACACGGGCCCCATACAAAATCTGAAAATAACTGAAAGGCCAGAAGCCCCCCTTTTTTTTATTTTTTAAATTGAAACTTTTATCATCAAAATAAAAAAAAATTAAAAATTAAATTAAAAAATTTATTAAACTTACTAATAAATATTTATCAAAACATACATAAACGATACTAATAATATCGCATAATCAAAACCTCAAATTTATATTTATTTTCTGTCTTGTGCCTGCACGGCATCTTTGTTGGTTACGCTTTGTAATTCAAATATGTTGACAGTAAATGTTAAAGACTTAGACTGATTTTTTTTCCAAATAATTCTTATATGTTTGATTAACAAATAGCTTATTTCCATTTAAACCAAAAATAAACAAATTACAAAACTTCTTAAGTTTTCAGCGATGGTAAGTGGGACAAAACTTCAAAATAAATAATGACAACCTAGTATCTATCTTTTATTTATGAATTTTTTCTTCGATGCATAAATAAAAATACACATGTTTGTACGTAAATAATTATAAACTTCTTTGTGTCTTATTACAGCTTGACATTTGACTGCTTTTCTGCTCTGATAAAGTTTGTAGCCTTGGGAGAAATTATTAGAAATTACCTTCATCGTGGATTGTAGATACTCATCTGTCAGTCGGGTTATTTTCTTATTAATTTTCAACTGAAAAAAAAGACTCTTCGTATACAAAGGTATTCCCCAACAAAGCGATTATTCTTAGCGAAAAATTTATGATTGAGCTTATTTATTTTTTGACAAATATGATTAGAAAATAACGAAATGTATACCTTCAAATCTTTGAATAAGATTTATATCACACTGTACATTAACTATCTCCATTTATAGATTTTCTAGTATGTTATTTAGGTTCGTTGTTAATGGACATCAAAAAGACCTTCAAATAACTAAAATCGTGAAATTTCTGCGACAAACACTTTGTTTGCTACAAATACATGCTTGTCTTCGTGAGCCGCCTAAAGTTGCTTCGGCGGCCGGAAGCGGCCCACAAGTTGGATATCACTGTTTTATAACACGAAACTGAACCGAATGGAAATATTTAATACAGCATATCTTGTGCTGCATGCGAACTAATCCTACGCGGTATAAATAAAGATCCGAAGTATAAAAAGAGTTTATAGCTTATCGGCGATACCATCCAGTACTGAGTTTGCAAATGTTGCATTGGACTACTCGCTTTCCATGCTCCTTAGGTAGACATTAAGTATTCAAATTATTTTATAACTACTTTTTCTCTATACCCTTTGCCTACTTAGCTTAAATCTGGCATCTTCTCCCCTCGAAAAGGGGAAAATATCTAACGATGTCACCTGAGGCAACACCGTTTCGAAACCCCCTATTTAGAAGGTGTTGCCTGAGGCCGACGAATTTTGCTTAGCGTGAAGCATGTTTCATATATCTTTCATATTTTTATAGCACATCATTAACTTAACAGAATAAGCCTGTTCCCTTTGTCAAAATATTATAATACTCTGGGCTTAATTTCCAAAATCCAGAAGTGCCGATGCCCTATGGAAGGCTGTCAGGAAGAAGGAAAAAAATAAATAAATAAAATAACTAATAAAATGACTAATAATCTAAAATAATTAAATTAAAATTCAGTAAAATATAAATGGATAAATAACAATTTAATAAATTATTAAATTCGTGATAAATTGTTAAATAAAAGGAATAAAATATCGGGCCTTATCTTATTTGCAGCTCCGACTGAACTTACAATTTCATTCAAAATTAAGCAATGGCTTAGACGGTCTCCATTTGAATTCAAGTCCTGAATATACGGTATAACGTGTAGTGAGATTAGGTTAGTTAGAAGCAGGAGATATGTGAAAAACGAACGATGCCTTCGCCGGGACTCGAACCTCGGACCTCTCGAATAGGCGCCGAGTATACTTGGCCATTACAGCACGAAGGCATGCCAAGAAGGCGAGAGAAATACTTTATGTACTTCCCATTTTAAAGGGCGATTGGGGATTATTGGACCCAATCGCCAAAGCCTGGTTTTGGAGAATCATCACCCACCACCTGTTTTAGTTCAGACGCTACTTGCACAGACATTAGGTTAGTTAGAAGCAGGAGAGATATGAAAAATGAGCAATGCCTTCGCCGGGACTCGAGCCACGGACCTCTCGAATACGTGCCGAGTGTGCTACCGTTAAACCACGAAGGCATGGTAAGAAGGCGGGAGAAATACCTTTTAAACGTACTATTTCAAGGGATGAGAGAAACAGGAAAAAAAAACATTCTTTTTCCAAAACATTAGTGAAAATACTAAAACGATATAAACGTATGCTAAAACGATTAAAGCTTCAAAATAACGTCAAGACATTAAAAATGGGCAAAGATTTCGTCGGGCACTTACCCTGGACCTCTCGAACACGCTTTGAGTGCCGTAACACTATGGAAGCATGCAGAAAAATACCTTACATACTCCCTCTTTTAAAGGGCGATTGGGGATTAGGGGACCGAATCGCCAAATTCCGGTGGTGAAGAATCAACATCCACCACCTTTTAGTTCGGACGCCACTGTAGAGTCATTAGGTTATTTTGAAGCAGAAGTCATGAAAAATGAGCAATGTCCTAACCAGGACTCCAACCCTAGACCTTTCGAATGCGCTCCGAGTGTGCTACCGTTATGCCATGAAGGCATGCAGAAAGAGGGAGAAAATACCTTATAACGTCACTAATGAGAATAGAAAGAATGCTAGAAACAATAAAAGAGTATGGAAAGACATTTTAATGGAGAAGTGTAGCTTCGAAAACAAAGGCAGAAGTGTCCTAAGCTTTCTCACCACGATGCTGCCCTGCCCATATAATTCTAGCTGTCAAGCAAACTGCGACTGGGCAAAAAATTTTCCTTCGAATCCTATCCGAAAACAGCATGCGAGCAAACAAACATAAGGTCTGCAGAAGTGACAATTTTCGTTCTCCGTATTTGGTTACATAGTTCAAATCTGCAAAAGTTCTGCAGTGAGAGGTCACTAGCACTGGACTTTCACGACCAAGGTAATCATTTTTTAGTACTTTCGGGAACAAAACATTTCACCCACTCTCATGAATTCGTTGCATTACCTGGAGAATAAGGCTTTGACATGTGGATGGAGGATTTTTCTTTCATTAAAAGTTTTAATATCTCCATCTGTTCTTCCCTCAAAGAGTGGTATGCATTCGGAAGTTATAATCGATTTTTAACGCATATTTATTTTTAAGATAAAACTTACCCGCTGGAACCGCGTTTCATTTACATAAAATAAGTGCTTGAGCCCTTTTATTTAAGGCTCCAGTGGACTCCGGTTAGAATCACGATTTACCGTAGCCAGGCTAAGAAGTACCAGAGCCAAGCTTCGGGCCAATTTAAGCTCTGATAATACTTCTAAATGGCAATAAATTCTTAGAAAAATAACTTCAGTTTCAGAAGCCGCTTTTATATAATTTTTAATTATCATTGGTAATATTATAGTTGCTTATGTTACTAAAATATCTTCTGCTATTATTCTAAAAATGCGCATTTCTCATTTTTCATTTTACTCCGCTAGTAAGCTTACAAAGATTCTTTTAGATCTTTATGGCATTAAAAAAATTCCATAATTTTTAACCAGTTTACATTCCTAACGTGAAATTTATTTTGTTCTGCTGCAGAAGACCATGCCTTTGCTTATTCATTATATAGACAAGCCTTAAGTAAATAAATATCATTAGACTTTCAGAACTTGTTCTCTAGATTATGGCATAGCTTTCAATGCATTTTCTCACTCATTCCAGCATGCCTTCATGGTGTAAAGATAGCACACTGGGCGCATTCAAGAGATCCAGGGTTGTAGTCTTGACGACAGCATTGCTCATTTTTCACCTCTCCAGCATAAAAAAAAATTAAGGACTCTACAGTGGCGCCCGAACTAAAAGGTGGTGGGCAATAACTCATCACCACCAGGATTTAGCAACTGGATCGTCCTTTGAAAGGGGAGTATATAAGGTACTTTCGCCCTCCTTCCAGCATGCCTTCGTGGTAGCACACTCAGAGGACTCGAGAGGTCCAGGTTCAA
Organism: Stegodyphus mimosarum; assembly: GCA_000611955.2. Lineage (NCBI taxonomy): Eukaryota > Metazoa > Arthropoda > Arachnida > Araneae > Eresidae > Stegodyphus > Stegodyphus mimosarum. The sequence goes on along the minus strand of KK119907.1, from coordinate 367,896 downwards.
GTCCTGGCGAGGACATTGCTCATTTTTCACGTCTCCAGCATGAAACCAAAAAACCTACTGACTCTACAAGCTTCCTAAAGAAGGCAGTAAACCACCTGATGGTGCGTTATTGGTCAAAGAGTTTGTAGAAGGCTTTGAATAATAAGTGATCAATAAGCTTGAAAGGTTTGGTTTCCTAAACAATTTTTAAGCAAATATTTAAACATTTACTTAATTGCACAAACTTTGCAATCATGCATTCTTAACGAATCTTCTCAATTGCATTCTTAACCGCATCTAATTACAAATAATAATAATAATAATAATAATAATAATAATAATTCATTTAATGTTTTTTCTCTTAAACACTTATCTTTGAAATTTTCTCATTTTATTTAGTTAAACACGACTTTAGGGCAGTCATAAATTTTTATTGAAAAAAGATGAAATATTCGATAGTTGGATGACTCGAGTTGAGTATATTATAATAAGGAAAATGTAAAGTTTCAGTTTAATAAACTTAAATCATTAAATTTTTCCTTTAAATTTTTTGGTGATATATTTTAATTATTTTTTTTATGGTTGGTATTATCTTTTAGGTATGTAATTCAATGATGTAAGACTTCGTTCTTAAATCTACAAAAATGTTTGATTTGCAAGATTCATAATGTCCGAGGCTAGATTTTAGGGGCCTCCAAAATCATCTTATGACCCCTCATTACTTTATTTCTACCACAAAAAAAAGAAAAAAAAAGAAAAAGAAAAGCCAGCATTGCGAGTCTCTAAAATTATCTATGTAGCTAAGGCCCAAATGGTCTAAATGGGGCCCTATCGTTTACTCGTTCTTATGCGGTTCAAGAAATCTTAAAATATAAATCTATTTAAATTTTGCATTAGTACTTCTGATTCCTGTTTAAATCTTCTCCTGCTTACATAATATTCAACAGGAAAAGGATGATTTTTCTTGTAGTGTTGAACCAGTGAACAAAAAGAATAATTTCATAAACAAGTTTAATAATGATGCATAATTTCCCTGTATTTCTAATGAGCTTTTGTTTCAATGAGAGCTTTCAGTAAAAAAAAATAATAAATGCTGAAGAATCTTTCAATGCCTATCAAGGCCATAAAAGCCATGCTTCGATTAATCTTTTGAGGAAGTTCATTAATCAGTTGAAGACTCTAACCGATTAGATTAATATTCGTCGTCAGGCATTGTCTAACAATAATTAATGATTCATACATCATTTTTGATTATAATTTTTACAATATGCTTTGACTAATGAATATCTTCGTAAATATTCAGTTTAATAGCACAAACGGCTTTAAACCGTTTTGAAAAATAAGAGGTTCCGTTTGTCATAATATTTTCTTAAAGTTCTAAAACATTTCAATTATTCAGTCCATATTTTACTTTTCTTTTAAAGAGGAAATTTCCCATTTGTCCATTATTGAGCTTGAACTTTTATTCTGTAATTACTTTATAACTGTTTTGCCAGGCTTATATTATTTCCAGAACTATAATCGACCGATGATACTGACATATAAAACAGTTTCATTTATGTAGATTCCCATCTGATCTCTCTCCCTCAAAAGGCACGTTAATAATTATGCTAATGAAGCAACTCTAACAAAAATACATTATACAACGTAGTTCAGAAAGAGACACTCGGCTTTAAATGTTTGTAGTTTTAAAAAATATAAAATAAAATGGCCTATTTTGTGAAAGTAAGGCAAAACTTTCTTAGCATTTAGGCCCGCCAAAAGCCAACCGGTAAAATTGCAGAACAGTGGTTCTTCCGACCTGGGTTCGACCTGTATCGTCTATACTTGCCAGTTTCCTTTAGAAAGTCCTCCACAAAGGCATCCCTAACCCTTGGAATCATCCATTCAGCCTTAATGTGCTTTGCCTTAATAAACCAAACGAAGCCAAAACGACACGACGCATTAAGCTGTCATTTTTAAAGTTTTTTAGCCCAAAGGAATGTTAGCTCAGAAGGGCTATTAATTTCGTTTTGGCATTTTGTGTCGATTCACTATAAGCGGCAAAGCACTTTCAAAATTGTTGCCACCAAATATTATCGCCCTTCATTATATCTATATAAATCTGCATAAATGTATGTTTGTTTCTCGCACTGTGATAAAACAACGGTACCTAGAGCCATCAAATTTTGAATAACGTAATCCTCTTCCGAATATGGGTATCTGAAAGCCCAAATTTGGAATTTCTTTTATTATCGATTTCATATTTTGTAACACTTTAACGAATTTTCGATTAAGAAGCTCAGCGATTTCAAAGCGAGCAATGGCAACACTGTACGGGAAAAAAAAACATTTTTATCTCCAGCGCGCGAGACTGTGTATCGGAAATTCTAAAGATATGCTCATTTTGAGATATTGCTGTTGAACTGAGTTTGATGGCTTAAGTACGAAGAACATGATATTTAATAAATAAAGGTAACACAGAAAACATTAAAAACTTTCAGATTAATTTTTATTTATTTATTCATTTTTTCCTTGAGAAGAAATGAAAGTAGCATCTAACGAACACCCAATTTTTTTTTCTTTTATTCTCCGTATTATCGTACAAGTTCCTTGATTTGATCAGTCAGAGGATTTCTTTTTTAGCAGTTGGTGTTTCTTATAAGTCTTCACCTTGCGACTTCTTACTAAGAAGATCAGATATTTATACCATCCGAAGGGTACAAGCCCAAACGGATTTAATACGCGCTCTTGCTGCTTTAGAACCGGTTGCCATTTACACACCGATAAATATTTTGCAGGAAATTTCATATAGGCTTTATATTATACGTGCAACTAAGGAAAATCATATACGTTGTTAATAAATAAAACTTAGGCATTTTCGCTCTACATCCATGTCTTACTCTATTCATCAGCCTATGTTGATAGTTTTTAAAACTATAAAAATAAAATCATTTGATTTTCTTTGGATTAAAAAAAATCCCTTCATTAAATCTCGAACTAAAATGCTATGGAGGATGGATGACTGCACCGCTTTAATTCGGTCGACGGGAGTCACTTGCCTTCTCCTCGGTCGCCCTTCAAGTGGGAGAGAATATAAGGAATTATCGCTTCCCCGATGCGTAATTTCTTAGTGCAAATGGCAGCATGTTCAGCTAGTAATGAAGCCTTCTTAGTTCGAACCTAAGTGAGGGCACGGGTTATTTTTCGCGCTCCCAAAAGCGTGAAATTTCAATTTCATTATTTAATTTTAAAATTCATAGAAGAATCTTGGTTAGCTAAGCTGTTTCAAAAGATATTGTTATAAATTACAGTGCAAATGATGTATGAAAGTGTAGGAATTCTTTGTGAGTAAAAAGAATCGGATTTTCATATACAAGAATTGCATAATATTAATTCTAATTGTGTTACAGCTCTTATTTGTTTGACCTTTCATTAATCAAATCTCAATCAAAAACCGAGAAAAGTATGCGTACAGCACTATAATTTATTATAAAATAAAAAATCACAATCTTTCCTACAAATAACGTCCTTACCTTAAAGGTCACTTTTTGCTTCATCATACTACAACTACTATTAATTTAGAAAACAATAAATTTGTTTCTATGTAAAAATAATATTTAATAAAATTAGTAGACATTATATTTTCTAGGCTGTTAGAAACATTCGAATTTTAAGATACTTCATGTGCTGTTTTTTAGATTTTAAAATAACGAGTTACAAATCAACCAATAGAAATCAACTAACTTGAGAGGAAAAGAAACAATCTAACAATGTTTCTTCGGAAAAGAACACACAGTTGATAGCTGTAATCGTAATGGAACTTTTTAATTACAGATGCCGAAATGACAGTTTGTTACTTTTTTACATCTAGTCATTAGGATGCCAAAAACTGATTTAAAAATGGATTTTCTTCATCTTGTTCGTTGAATTTAACTGAATGGCCAAAAAACTAAATAAATAAAAGGCGGAGCTGCTTTGAGTGACATGGCGCGATTCTGTCTTCACTTGCACGTGCTTGTGACGTTAATTATCGTCTGCGAGTAATGAGGCGGCCAATTGGAAGATAGTCACGCGACAGGGACTGCGCCAGACTAGTCGTCCCAAATTGCCCAATGGGAAAGCCAGAGGAGATGCTTTGTCGAATTGATGGATGAGAAGGAAAGGGTTTTTAACTTAATGTTTTTTTTTTTTTTTTCTGTGTGAATTTTTTATCGCGGTGAAATTTGCAAGCAGGAAATAAAAACGCAGAATAAATATTAAGGGGTTTTACTTTATGTATTGCAAATAACAAATGTTAAGAAATAGTGCAAGAAATCTGTAAAAAATAACCTAAAGCCATAACTTTCATTACATTACAAATATTATTACTCTAGTTATAGAAATAGAACGCATATTGTTAAAGATTTTTTTTTAGATTTTTTTAGAAAAACTGTAATGATTTTAATGCTTTTTAAAATAAAATAATAATAATAATAAAAAGAAATCCGAAAGCTTTCAAATTTTATACTACGCCCAAACGGGCGTTTTTTTTAACGTTTTGTGTGCTGCTTTTATTTGTTAAATATCACGTTCTTCGCACTTAAACCATAAATTTCAATCCAACAGTAAAATCGCAAAATATTTAAAAGAGTATATCTTCAGAATTTCCAATACATAGTCTCGCGCCCTGGAGATAAAAATGTTTTTTATTTTGTGCAGTGTTGCCATTGCTCGCTTTCAAATCGACGAGATTCTTAATCAAAAACTCATAAAAGCTTTATAAAATATGAAATAGATAATAAAACAAATTCCAAACTTGAGTTTCCACATGCTCATATTCGGGTAGAGGCGTAAGTTATTCAAAATTTGATGGCACTAGGTACCGTTGTTTTATCACTGTGCGAGAAACATATACACATTTATGCAGATTCTTCATATTTAAATTCTTCAAGGTAACAGAGGGCGATAATATTTGGTAGCAACAATTTGAAAAGTGAAACGGACATTTAAAGTTTTCAACGTAAAATGACAAAACGAAATTAATAGCCCTTCTAGGCTAATAAAAATTTATTCCACATGCAGTTTTCCTTCGCTTTACATGAATAGAGCTGTTCGGGGAAGTATTTCGTAAGTCGGCGTAGCTAAAGTGAAGAAGTAACTATTATTAATTAATATGAAACAAGTAATTTAAGCTTTTTCAGTCTTCTAAAAAATCCAATTATATAGCATAATTTTTTTAAACCTAAACAATGAACTAATTAATGATATGGTAAATTACATAACCATATAAAAGAAACAACATACATTCGCTTCCAAAAGTTAAGCACGGAGAGGAAAATACTAATTTCCGGAAGCCAGTCAGAATTGAAGAGGAGGCAATTCGCTGCAGAGGTAGATGGAAATATGCAAATATGTTAAGTAACAGCCAATCGCGCTTTCATGTCAAGAAATATGCAAAAAATGTAGTCTTATAAGAAGCCAGCTTTATGAAGGGTTACAGAAGTTGATTGTAAGTGCTGATAGAAGGTGTTTAAAACTTTCGTACAATTTGTTTTCAAGACATACGTGTTTCTATGACTTCCAGAAGACGACTGGAAGATTCTGAGCGCTGGCGTGCTGTGGGGTGCATTGAAGCAGGACAGTTGATCACAGATGATGCTCTTTTCTTCGGCGTTCATCATTCTGTCATTTCACGTTTATGGAAACAATTAAAAACCTCACAGACAGTTGTTCGAAGGCCCGTAGCCGGTCGCCCAAGGGTTACAACCTCCGCGGAAGATCGATAAATTGATATTGTAGCCAAGTGAAATCGCAGAGCGAACTCCACACGTGTGACATCGATGGTTACAGCGTCCATTGGTAAGGCGATATCTGCAGCTACTGTACGCCGAAGATTACATATGAGTGGACTGTACGCCCGGGTACCTCGAGTTTGTGTTCCTCTATCCGTCCAATCAAGAGGGGCACGATTACAGTGGTGCCGGGAACATGTCGATTGGAATGTGTCTGACTAGGACAATGTCATGTTTACTGATGAGTCAAGATTTACTCTGGAGCCAGATGACAAGCGTATAAGAATATGGCGTGAACAACGAACACGCAATCAATCCCAAAACATCACCGAACATCCCGCATTCCGAGGCGGAAGCACTATGGTGTGGGCTGGGATTTCATTAGGATATCGCACCGACCTGCACATCTTTAAACGGGGTTCTTTGACGGCTGTCCGGTATCGAGATGAAGTCCTAGAACCCATTGTGAGGTTGTACGCTGCAGCAGTTGGCCCTACTTTTGTTTTAATGGACGATAACGCACGTCCCCATAGAGCTGACATCGTCGATGACTACCTGGAGAGTGAAGGGATTGCGCGTATGGCGTGGCCAGCATATTCGCCCGAACTTAATCCCATTGGAAATCTTTGGGATGCTTTCGGCCGTGCTCTATCTTCACGTTTCCCACCTCCAGCCACTTTTATTGAGCTGGAAACTGTTCTACAAGAAGAATGGCGATTGTTTAATTCTGCAGTGGTTGACCACCTAATTGAAAGCATGGTGACAAGGTGTAAACTTTCTATACAGATGAGGGAGGATCACATACCCTATTAATGTCCTTTTGTTTCATTTTATGCTGTTTATTTTCACTTTATACATAATTCTGTTTAAGTCTCCAGTATATCATTATCTGATAACTTACAAAAATTTAATATTGTTTTCATTTCTGTATATAATTATTGATTTTGTTTTATGCGTAAATATATATGCTACTTTCCTGCCGAATTTTGTGTCAATCAAAGCAGTATTTGTTGATTTTTTTTTTTTTTACATCTTCGTGCTTAACTTTTGGAAGTGAGTGTAATATGTATATGACACCCTTCATCTCCGAAAACATTTATGGGTTAAGAATGGATATATTGGGAAATATTCGAACAGTAACAATGATGTTTGAGTTGTTAGCCTGAGAGCTAAAGAAAATGCCCTGCAACAGCATACAACTTAGTTTTTTAATGCGTATGTTATCGCTCATCGACAGGTGTTGAGTAAACCATAGTGAGTGGGCTTAAACTGTCTGAGAACAAGTACGAGAGCTAGTCGTAGGTGACCGCAGGCCAGGAGAATTGGCTTCCTAGGCCGAAGCCCTATCTTAGAGTATCAGTATACATTATCCATATCAGCTGACAGCCTGAAGTACAGCAATATTTTGTCGATACAAACTGTAGCAACATTTTATCGATAGCACTGAAGCGGAGAAAACTAATTAAAGTAGAAGTCAGCTGTGGAAGTGCAGAGTCAGAAAAACTGAGTACGTCAGGCACGAAGGTCGAAGATCAAGTGATCTATCGTAGCACTGCAGTAAAATTGAACTGCGTAGTCCATGTACAGTAAGGGAGTAGTGAGGGACAGGTATAGGTAGAAGTGGGTGAGACACCAGAAATTCACCACTGGTCGTACAGGTATAGTCCCGCCTTACTAACTACGCAGTTCTGCCTTAATGTTGAGGTAAAAAAAATTCGAAAGGTGATCCGATTGTCTTACTTTTCCCTATTTACCTACCATCAACCTCTCGAGAGGCCTTTCAGCTCGTCGCGTATTTCAGTGCCTCTTACGTCACAGACATTATACATTTACCACCATCCATAACTTCTCCGAGATTCGAACACTGGTCGCATGAGGGCTTCTAATTCCTCATTTGCTATAGTGCAGATGCAAAAAAATACCCAAAACGTTTTATACGTTTTCAGTCAGTGCGTACAAATTGCATTCAAATGACATCTAATACTGTTGTAAGACTAAGGAAGGTTGAGTAAAATATGAGCTTCGAAAAAATTAACATTAAATTCAAATGATTGAGATACTATCTCTTGAAGCATTGGAAACAAAAAACGAGGATCCTCTGTAAATATTTTATTGTCACTTGTTTCAACACTAAGTCGCCTTAGATATTGTTCTTATACCTAAGCAAGAAAAAGGTCGAAATTTGCTTGTTCTAATTGACGTTAAAGTCTTGGAGTAAGATACCACACTTTCTTAGGGAGATTGGAGAATTTTATTTCCTGGGCAATCAAAATGTTTTGCAAAGAAGACTTTTTCACGAATATGCTACGTCGTTTTAAGTCATACTTTTTTCAGTCATTAGAAAAAAAGGATATTAAACTATATCTTCGCTCCTTAATTTTCATCATAAAGGCCAAAACCCTTTTGAAATTTCTTTCGGTAACCGAAAAAGGTACCAATTTAGACTTTTTGTAAAAGGGAAGTTTCATAAGCGAGGGATAATTTTACACCATGAACAAATTGTTTTCAAATTTCAGGAAAGTTAAAGACTGATCTATCTTTTCTTTGGTTCACCTCCCATACATAAGTCGTAGTATTTCTATTTGCTGTGAGAATTGGTTAATTGTTTTACATGATTAGTTAATAAGAAACAATTAGTTGCGATGTTTGAGAAAAAATATTGAATCGTTCAATTTTGTTACATATCATCGTTAGGTCATCGACTAAATTTTCATTTTACAAATTTTAATAAAACTAGTTTTAAGCCACTAGGAATGCCTAAATAAAGCCGTATTTAGTTTTTATATGTTTATGTGAGTGTTCTAGTTTGAATAAGCAATTTTCTCTGCCTCTGAATGGCAACTGTAAAATTAGTGGAAGCGTATTGCTATTAAGAAAGCTAAGTGGCAACAGTCTGAACTTTCGAACTTTCTTTCGATTTGTTTGATGCAGCTTTAATGCTGTGGATGAGATGTTAAATAGATTCTATGTTAGATTAACTTCTTTGGTATTTTAATAAATTCACCTTTAAACTAGATTGAATGTTGATTTAGATAGAAATACCGTTAAACCACACATGTAGAAATTTAAATGCAGAATTTAGAGTCATTGCAGAACTTTGTTAGATATGCCATGCCATTATTATCTATTAAACGGTGAAGAAGCTGATATCTAGTAGTGAGCGATGACTTACCAAGCAAAAGGAACAGCTCGACGTAAAGCACCCCTAAGTAAACAGACTTCATGAGAATAATTTAATAGCAGAGATATAGCTATAACAATACCTCTATTTATCGCGCTTCAAATTTTCTTACACAGTTTTTATGAAGAAAATTGTAATTTGTAGAAACTGCAATTTCATATTTCTAAGAGTTTTTTTTCTAGCCTAAATGGGCGTTAGCCTAGAAGGGCTGTTAGTCTACCAAACGGCATTTTGCGATCAATCGCTTTAAATGTCCGAATCACTTTTCAAATTGCTGGCAACAAATATTATCGTTCTGTATTATATGTAAAGAACCTAAATAATAAAGCATCTACATGAAAATATGTATGTTTTTCGCACTGCGAAAACACAACGTCATTAGACTTTGAATAACATATTCCTTCACCAGAACATGGGCACCTGGAAGACCGAACTTTGAATTTGTTTTATTGTTTATTTCATGTTTTATAAAACTTTAACGAATTTTTGATTAAAATCTCAACAACCAACAAAACGAGCAATGACAGGACTGTAGGGAATAAAACATTATTATCTTCAGCGCGCGAGATCGTCTATCGGAAATTCTAAAGATATGCTGTTTTTAAATATTTTGAGCACAATGTGGCGTTAGGCTAAATGTTCTGGAAGCGTATATGCGTCTGTAAATAAAAAAAATGAAAATGCCCGTTTGGGCATAATGTAAAATCTGAAAGCTTTCAGATTTTATTTATTTATTTATTCGGCAATCTTCCTCCGAGTTAGCAAAGTGATCCTTAAACTTCTAATACGTAGTATTATTTAAATGGTATTTTATTAAATGTTAATTATTCTCAATATTTCCAACTTTTACATTAATATTGTATTGAAATTAGAAGTATCAATAGCATAACAACAGCCTTTAAATATTCAATTCGAAAGAACAATCACCAAATTGCACGCAAGGCTTGCCAAAACAGCTTTAGGAACTAATCGTAGTGTTTCTTTGGAAAGGCATAAAGCCCATTTTCTTTATTTTTATGACAGAAAGCAGGTCTATAGGAAGCAATAAAGCTGATTTGGGGATCCTCTAAAGCAGGGGTGGTAAACTGCTATATATATACGGTCGATTTTTTTTTCTTAAAAATGTGTTACTAAAATTTTGACGTCTGACACATTAAAATTTGTGTCTTGGGTATTAAGAAGGAGTATTAAATCAACACGATATTTTATTAATAATATTTATTAACTGAAAAATAGCCGCAGGAAAAAATGTATAAATTTAATATCATTTTATTAATATAAAACTGTATTATGGTAAAAATGTATAGATACAATATCATTTTATTACTGTATCATTATAGGGAAAAATACATCTATATTACTCCAAAAAAGCATTCTCAATTTGGTGTGTATTCAGACAAGATAATGATGATGAATGCTCAGTACGGGAATTAGTGAAAATGTTTAGTCTTCGTGAACTTGAAATGAGAAAAAATAGGGTTCAAATACAAATGTAGATTTAAAACAAAAGTAGATTATTTTTTGCATTTGCTGATATTGGGATATATTTCTCGACTAATGTATTTCCAAAAAAATCTCCCTCATATTCTCTGACATGTAAGATTAGATTAGTTTGTTTCATTTCTAAGGCCCGCCTTTTTTTTTTCCAAGCACTATCGTGTTTAGTCGCACTTCGCCCACCCCCGTTTTGAAGCAGAAAAATCGTCAAAAGTGTGTAATATTGTGTAGTAGATTTTCTCGTATAATGGTCGCACCTATACTTTCACAATGAAAAACTGACAAACAAAGTGCGACTATTCTCGAATAAACACGGTAAATGTGTCAGAAAAATTTGGGCAATATGATTTACATATTAATTATTTTTTAAAAGGAAAAGACAGAATAAATACAACAAATTTAACTTTTCTAAATATCAAAAAATCTCACTCTTCACTCTTTTTAATTTCTACAACGTGTTTTTCATTGGTATAATGCAATTAAGATGTTTCTGTAGGTAGCAGAACACAAATACTCCGAATACGATACAAACTGTTTTGCTGAAGATCTTCTATTAGCATAATAAATTTTATTGGTACTGACGTATTAGAGCAACCACCTTCGATCATTTGGGCTAATTTTAGAGAAAAAAGAAAGGAAAATGATTTATTGTTATAAGAAATTAGTTTCTAGATACATGCATATTTTACCTTTTAAATGAGTATTTATCCAAAAAGATATAAAATAAGATAAGCTTACAAAAGGGGTTTTGTTTCTTTGCTCTGGTCTAATTTTCGTGGCGATCATTTGTATCTCCAGAAGAAATTGAAAGCATTGTTCCTTTAGTGCTTTTCCTGCAAAATATTGCATTCCTACAGACGTTTTTCTATGTTTCGTCTATTACAAGCAAATCCCCCAAGCATAAATTTTAAAATGGATTATAAAACAAAAAACAATCAAAATTTTTCTATAAAAGCTATTGGAAAAAATTTTAATACAACAACAACAAAAAATTATGAAGTTGTAATAAGTGGAATTGTGGCAATCAATTTGAACTAAAGAAAAATTTTTTAAAGGGAATTAAGCCTAGATTAGAGTAGATTTTGCCTAAAATTTAGTCGATGTTAAGACGAAAATGATAGATTACTCACCATCGCTGAACACTGGTAGTTCAACCTGTGTTAGAATTCCAGCGGTCGGAATTATTGCATGGGTATTTTCACAATTTTCCCAGTGTGTAATGTAAGCGTTAACCAGCGAGCAAAAATTCTCCACAAAAGCATTCTGCCCTTTGTGAAATAGCCTGCGCGGGCTTTTCGTATTTAAATAAACGAATTCACTCTTTAAGGAGAGGTAAAGTTGCTGAACGCTGGTAGTTCGGTCCGAGGTTCGAATTCCGCGAACGAGCTAGCTGCATGGTCGCTTTCGTAGTTTTTCTAACATGTAACCGTGTATACGAGCTAGTTCCTTTTAGAAAGTCTTCCACGAGGGCATTCCTTCCCTTAGGCAGATAGTCCTCGAGACTTTGCCGTAATTACATAAAACTAAAAAATCCAAACCACTCTTGAAGGAAATGGACCTCATCAGTTACCCTCGAAGCCGATAGAATTTTATATAAAATCTAAGTATCCAATCTAAAATATGCTCTAATTTTACAATTTTATTAGATTTTTGGGTGATATAAGTTTTGAAAAATATGAGAAATGACTGAAAAGACTTAAATCAAAATATACAGTTTACAGCAGAATAAAAAATTAATCTCAGCAATTCTTGAAATGAGCAGGAGTGGGAAAATTAGGCTACGACCCTTCGGAATAACTCAGCACTTTTACAAGTCTCGTCTTAAATCTTATTTTTTGGTTAATTGAAAGATTTATAGTTTTCCCTTTAGGATACAGCAATCCCACAGCTATAAATTTAACACTATTTCCATACTTTCTCATTGTATTTGTTACGGTAATCCAAATACTGCAAATACAAAATACCCGTAAATATTACTAGGCGCTTAAAGAAGTGCAAAAAGGCACATAAATTTTTCTCCAGGAGTACCGAAAAAGCAGTAAACGTTGAAATGATTTAAAACTGCGAGGAAACCAGATGATCTACTGCTGTATGGGGAGAACCAACGGGGGTTGTTTTCTTTTACCAGAGTGAAAATGTTAGGTCGCAGGAGGGAAAAAGAGAATGATTTGTTGAACTTCAAGAAAAAAGAAGTGCTAAGCAGCGGATAAGCTTATGAATTTTCTTATAACTTTAGTCCTAGACTGTTATTACACTTTCTGTAAACTTCGATTCTGGATGGTACTCGGATGTGTCTACAGTTTTGTATGAGAAACGGGATTCCAAATTACAGCACGTAACAGCAAAAGAGAAATTCTTCTACAGTAAGGATATTCGACCCGTGATTGAATACTGGTGAACAGACTGGCTGCGTGTGTTTTTCCATCATTTCTCTAATGTATTAAGTAAATGGCGGTTAAATTTTCTTATAAAGTCATCCACGAATATCGCTTTTCCCTTACACAGATCCGCGTGCTTTGCCGTATTCAATTAAACAGATAAACTTTAAGAATGTAACATTATGTGTTTTCTTACATTATTCAAACATGGATTTGGACTGTAATAAATGTCCTTATTAAAATATGCACCCCTTATTTGATTATGGCAAATCATTTCGAGGGTTATCCGCCTAAAGGGAGGGATACCTTCGTGGATGACTTCCTAAGGGCAATTGGCTCGTATACACGTTACGCATGCGGAAAACCACGAAAGCTTCCCTGCAGCCAGCCCGTTCGTGGGATTCAAACCTCAGACCGAACTACCAGTGTTCAACAACTTCACCATTCGGCGGCTGGTGGGCGTTGTCCTAAGATAAACTGAACTCAAAGCAAGTGAAGTCTCCAATGTCCTGTGCGGATTACCTTTGACACTCGATATAAAGCATGGCAGTCGTGCTCAAGCGTTATAGAGAAATAAAAATTAAGCTATGTCTTAATCATTTTTTTTTCTTTTTTTCTTTTCTTCTTATTATTAAGCTTTTTATTTCTATTTTATTTATTTATTTATGAAATAAATGAAAAAATCTTCAGGTGGCATTAATTTACTGTGAAGTAATGACATAATCAATTATATTTTATTTTACTTATGAATTGTTTTCCCTACTTCCAATAACTTACTTTGAATACAAGTTTTTAGGTTCGTCACCTTTAATTTCTGAGGTAGTAATTCTTAAACTAGTAAGTCGATCATAATTTCTGTTTAAAATGTATTTTAAGCGTTAAACTAAAATCTACATGGCGAGAGGAGATTGCAGTTTCTTTTAATCGTATAGTTCATATACAGAGTGTATCTGAAATGCTTCAACAAACTTAGAGGGATGATAGTACTCATCAAGATGAACAAAAAAGCAACGGAACATGGGGTCACAAATGACGTTTAAAGGGTGAAAATCGAGAAAATGCGTCTGGAGATGGGCAAACTGAGACAAGAAACTCTCCAGGAAATTATTTATTGCGCAGAATAGGTACAACACAGCTCGTGATGTCCAGAGAAAAAGATAGATGAAAAGACAGATTCTGGGGGCAGATGAAATCCCTCATTTTTGAAACGCCAGAAGAAGTAGTAGCAAAACCGTTGTAGCAGAAAATCCAGGAAACTTCGGTAATTTTCGAGCGTTTCCGCCAGTCGTTCCTCGTCGATGTACTCTGTATGATAATGTCCGCGGTAGACACTTTGAACAACTGTTTTAAAATGTTTGTTATTTATATAAATTAACTTATATATATTGAATATTTTCAAAAATTTGTCCTCTATTCTCCAGAATAATGACTTATTTGCTCAAATTTTCATAATCTCCCCTGTTTTGTCACTGAATGTTTCGTTTGAAAGTTTTACTACTTAAAATTTTTACATTATATATATTATTAAATATTATCTATAATACATTAAAAATTACCTAGTGAAGTTACAAAGTGACACGTTACAAAGCGACTGATTATAAAGTGACACGTCAAAGAGCGAAGTAGCGTCTTAACTCCAAGAGAGTAGAAGCAAAAACGTGCGCAATTATACAATATGGCAGCCTATTAAGAGAACATTTAAGTTGCTTATTAAGAGAAAGTTTCAGTTCTCGAAATTTTGAGTTCAAGTTTCGAATTAGCTGAGTCTTTAGCATTACGCAGTGCATAAATAAGCGTTACTATTTTTAGAATAGGGGGAGGGAATTAAGAGGCAATTGCTAGTTTAAATTATAATTTTGATTTACATATTTTTTGCCTCACATATACATATATATATAAATATGCATATATACTTATATATATATATATATTATACATTGGTTATCA
>KK119907.1:341428-353133 GCA_000611955.2 Stegodyphus mimosarum | reverse complement strand
GAGGATTGTGGAAAGCAAAAACTATAATATGTATTAAACTTAATAAAAAAAATTTTAAATATAAAAATAGTAAAAACATTATAAAAATATCATACAAGAAAAACTGTTGCCGTTTCCATAGAAAGATCTCGATTCTTCAAGGGGAATTAGTCTTTTTCCTAAAAATCACCAGCAGTGCAATCTGACTGCATTTTTGAAAAAAAGATACTCCTTCTTTTCTTCCTATTTTTTATATAACTTAACAAGAAGAGGTTGTTATTTTCAGAAAACAATTATCTCTTGCTTTAGTTTCATACATATAAACACAATTACTTTTTTATAAGTTTAACGATTAACTCTATGATATTTTAGACTATGGTCTGAAGTTTTCAAACTGCACATTTTTTATATCAACGTATACTAAATAAGCTAAGGAAAATTTCTCTGGAGAACGAGTTTTGAATCATTGCCTAAGAGATTTTTTAAAAACTTCCGAATCCTCGTAGATAGGCTATGTATTATTAAATTGAGTTAGACGATTAGATAAACATTCATCTTTTCTTATATTTTTTTTTTTAACATACGGTTATCTTTAGCAACATCCGACACTTTTTTTTCGTAGTTTTTAAATAACTAACAAGAGGTCGTTATTTTCAGAAAACAATCATCTCTTTCTTTAGTCTCGTAATTAAACTGGGGACGCGGGCTTTGTGTAGATTCGAACACATTTTAATCATTATCATATGAAAAGCGAAAGCGGTACGTGGCAAAAGAAGTTGAAAAATGTCGTCGCGTGTCAGGATTGCATTTATTTTTCTTTGGAGGCACGCACTAATTGTGCTAATTTAATCGATATGTTTTCCGTTAAACTAGCTTTTGTTACCTTCATAAACGGAATTCTTTTTGTTTGGGTTTGTTTTTTTCGTAGTTTAAAGGTTAATTATTTTGCTTTCGCCTGCTTAACTGTAGGTACTTCCCCCCCTCACTTTTATGTTGCACGTGCCTCCAAAATAGGGATGTAAAATTATTTCTTTTTCCCATGCGATTAATTCATAGGTGGGAAATTGTTATAGTTTGTTTCTTGGGGGGGGAGGAGATGAAAGAATTTCAGAGAAAAACTGAAATAAGTTCCTTCATCGAATCAGGGGAAGAAAAAGGTTTTAAAACAAATTCCGAAATTAATTCTAGAGTATTTTATAATTTTTTGCGGTAATTATATTATGCGCACTATTAATCATTAATACGCTTGATATGAATCTGAAATTAATTAGAGTAAATTGGATTTAATCAACTAGAAAAATAAGGGCGCTGAAGTATTATAATGATGAATTATAACACTAAATGAAAATAGAAATATCATAATAATAAAAGTTGAGAATAGAAGTGATTGATATTATTAATATGATTAAATATATTTTCAGAATTCCTATATGCAGTTTTCTTCATTACTCAATCTATTGAGTAACGCAAAAAAAAAATCATTTAGCCACATTATGCAATTTTATTCGGATAATTCGGGATTTTTAATAATCCGAATATGCCGAATTATCAGACTTTTGGTATAATTTAAAATTTATTTATTATACTGTTAAAAAGTAGCAGAAAATCAATATAATGACTACTATACTTTGTGAAAACTAATAACTATAAAACTGTAATGCTTACTTACTGCTATATGAACAAATTTTAGAAATACAAATAATTCGAACTAATAATAAAAAATACAGCAAAAAGAACATATACTAATATTATTTTCACTGAATAAATATTATTGCCATAATTAAGAGAGATCAGCATTTATAAATTAACGAAAAGCATTTATAAGTTATAGAAAATTCTAGCATTTGTAAATTAACCAAATGAAAAAGATTCATTTATGAAAGAATTTAGGAATCATTTCGTTATTTCCTAGATAATTCTTCTCACTCTCTTTTTAAATCTTAAAACAACGTAAAATGTCCACCAGCACCAGAGCGGTAAAATCCTCTGAATACTGATACTTCGGTCCCGGATTCTAATCTCGACAAACGGGCTATCTGCTTGGGCGCTTTCGTGGTTTTTTCCATGTGTAACTTGGATACGAGCCAGTTTCTCTTCAAACGTCCTCCACGGGGCATGCCTCCCTTTCCGTATAGTGAATAATGGTGTAGCATGTAATAATAATACTAATTATAAAACTTAAATCTTTTCAATATTTCGCGATACAGTACGTTATAAAGCACAAATCGAAACATCTCGCCTTGTCTAGCCTCCGAATGGGCCAGTTCTGAACATTGTTGCTGTAATATGCGAAATACTACTTTTTTATTTATCTTTCAAATCCTAAATACACTGGTTACCATAAATTAAGGAAAAATCACAAAAATCCGGTTTACCGAAAAAGTTACTGATAGAATTTTATGAAACTTACCCACAATATTCAACACATAGAAAGGTATCAAATAACATAAAAAGAATTTACTAGACAATAATGCTAGAAATTAGCACATGTATAAAATGAAGAAATCTAAGGTGTCAGTTTTCTATAGGAAAAGTACCTTCAATATGGAATATGATCGCCTGTAGAAGCAATACAGTATACAGCGATGTGTGATGCTTTCAATTATGCGGTCTATCAGTTCCATAGGAAGCGAGAGCCATTGCTCTTGTAAAGCAGCTGCAAGCGCGGCAAGGGTCTGAGGGGGCGGATTGAGAGCAGCTAGACGTCTCCCTAAAGCATCCCAAACGTGCTCGATAGGTTTCAAGTCCGGGGATCGAGCTGGCCACTCCATGCATATAATTGTTTCCTGTTGAAGATAATCATCTACGATGCGAACCCTGTGTGGTCTGGCGTTGTCATCCTGTAACAGGAAAGCATCAACTACTTCCCCGGCATATGAGGCACATAAGCATCAAGGATGTCATCTCTATAAATCTCAGCGTTCACGGTTCCCCTTGGAAAGACATATAGGTCTGTGCGTCCAGCCAAAGAGATGCCACCCCACACACAGACATTGCCTCTTCCGTATGCATCTCTTTCAAGGATGTTTGACGGATGATAACGGATTGCAGGTTCTCTCCATATCAAATAACGCCTACTGTTGCTTTCTTGACTAAACTTGGACTCAGTCATAAAGAGAACAGCCCTCCATTGATCAGGCGTCCAGTAGCCATGTCGTGCCCACTGCAAACGGTCCCTCCTATGGCGAGATGTGAGCGGCACGCAAAGGGCTGGTCGCCTCGCATACAGACCACCTTCTACGCACAGCTGATGTTGGCACCAACCTTCCGGATGCTGCAGCAAGGGAGGATCTAAGAAAAGTCGAAGTAGTGGTTCTATTCCTGCTTGCATATAATGTCAAATATCGGTCATCGGTGCTCGTCGTAGCAGTTGGCCGTCCTTGGCTGAACCTCCTAGATGCCGAATCTGTGGTTTGAAATTGCCTCCAAAGTATATGAACTACAGAAGGACTCACATTTAGCCATCTGGCCACTTCTGTTTGACTTTGCCCTGCCTCTAGTCTCCCAATGGCTCTCCATCGTAGTTCTGCAGGCAAATGATGCCTGTAGGTCATTGTTACGAATTGGCTATCTCAGATTTCTGATGTCACTATCACAGTGAAACATGTGGGCTTGCTCTCAAACATGAACTTTTACGCTCCTCGCAGATGACGTATTCTGAGTGCAGCGCCACTAATTTGCATATTGCAGTTTACCCAGCTACTCTTACTTGGCAATATATTCAAAATTTACACAGTTTGGCTTATTTTTGAGGGAGTTATCGCTATTTTTGTGATTTTTCCTGAATTTATGATAACCAGTATAATATAACTTAAGCAGATTCAGTGATTTCGTGACCGCAAAACTTGTCATGATGATTTTAGGCGAAATGTTTTATACAGAGAGTAGACTTGTATTTTATATTTGTTTAAATTTTCTCTTAATCTCATGGTTCCTATTAAATATTATATTTAATAAAACAAATTGTAAATATTATGTAATGCATGGTATGTACATGAGCACTAGTTCATGAATGGTAAACTAAAATAAAGAATTACCTTTTAAATTATTTAAAGGAGGATTTTATACGTTTCCGACATGTTTTGGATAATAAATAATACACATGTATATTGTTACGAATTTTATATTTAGCTAGGTAATTTTAGTAGAATTATAGTTAAAATATTGAAAAATGGGTATCTCGTTAATTTGGCGAGAAGCTGACAATGGTTTTGGCGGCTTATTGTGTCATCAAATTTGGCAGGAAATAACCAAAAGCTGCCAAATTTGGCGATATTTTAGTTCAGTCCCTGTATTATTGTAATAAATATTGAAATTGAATAAATGTAATTGACCACTATGTTAGCTGTAATTCTACACTCATATTGCTTTCCAGTAATTTTGAGAAGCAGAAAGTACTAGAAATATCTCGCGGCAGGTTGAAAACTGTTTAAGGCCGAAGGGATTATCTGCTCTCAGTCGTTTAATTAGTTGCTTAGTTTTTGTTGTTGCGATTTGTTGGTTCCGCGTGAACTGAGATATCCGAGTCAACTTTCTCTTTAGATGTGCTTTGAATTGCGTTGTGTTTAACGTTCTTGGTAGTCTGAAGTGTAACTACTGATTATACTTGTACGAATATTTCTGTGAAACATTCCAAAGTTCTGAAATATTTTTGATAGAAATAAATTTTTATTAAACTACTACCGGACTTGTGCATTCAATCTATTACCCGTTCGCACGCAACAATACATATAATCAAATGAATAAAATATTAATATGTCGGGCATTTAACACAGTGAAGGCTTTTGAGTGCACTCTCCTCTATTTAGTACAGTTTTTCCAAAGAATCATCAGTTAGAATCACTGTGGAATATTTATTTAACAAGTTAAAGACTTTGTTTAACACAAATAGAATACAAATCAAAGTTAACAGTCTTTGCAAACATTTAAATTGAAGTGTTAGAGAAAAAAAACTTAGAAGCTATTCAGTTATAAGTTTCAAATTGCTTCAGGCTTACTTATTAGGCCATATTATCAGGAGTATATTCCATAAAAGAAGGTAAAATACTGAAAAGAATGAAGCACAAGTACAATGTAAGTACAAAATCTTTTTAAGACTTTTGCATCTAAAAAACATAGGTAGAATTCTCTCTCGTTCATTCTTGTAGAACAGTGTCTGTACACCGAGGTATCTAGGCATAATGTCCTACCCCATGTAGAACATTTCTTAACTTTGCGATGTTACCAGAACGTTCGGCGCTCGTTTGTTTGTGACGTTGCCGAGTTTCTTTATAAAAAAGATATATATTATGTAATGTATTTGTTGGAATAACAAATACATTATATAATATATTATATAATATATAATCCAGAGCAAAAGGTTAATCGTTAATCTTTCTTGTAAAAAGTCTAGAAAATTTAAAGCTCAGTTTATACATTCTTAATATCAATAATATTTATTTGCTAATCGAAAGCATATGACTGTAAATTAAACCTCTTAAAGTTTTGAAATTTATCTCCAGCTTAGGAATTAGAAATAATTTCAAAGCTCTAATTCGTATAATACGAATAAAAATGATTCCTTTCATGATTTTGATAAATATAATTATCAAACGAAGTGCATTTTTGACACGTGCTTCTCAACGATATTTAACTCCTCTTTTTTTAGGTGTATGTGTGTGTGTGTGTGGGGGGGGGTAATATTGAAGCATCTGGCCTATATATGTAGTGACCTACATTTGTTTTTCATAAATATGAAAGACAAAAATTAGTGAGAAAGATTTCTCTATAGTCGAAAAAAATTATTATTGCATCCCTCTCGAAGGTAATTCATTAATCTTATTCCTTCATTCTTATCATGATAAAAGGAACTCAATATTTCTTTTTCTATCGATCAAAGATATTTATCATTGAAATATACTTTTGTGATAAATAATGCAAATTCGTCAAGTTATCGAATACGTGTCTTTTTACATCTTTCTGAGAATGGATGGGAAAAATAGCACTTTATTTCTGTTGTTGTTGTGGACTAATGCTCACTTCTCTGACCTATAATCAGCCCAAGCCCACGAAAGTCCTTGTGGCAAGGAGCGCAAGATTACGCCTGCCGTCGACAACAGCCTTGAGCACCTTACAGGTGACAGTGCGATTTAGCTCAGTTCCGGCTCCAATTTTGATGGAGAGCACCCGCGGGAATGCGTTGGAGGGTCTTCCACCCTCCTTCACCTATCACCAACCTTTCGAGAGGACTTTCAGCTCCTCGCATATTTAGAGTGCCCATGCCGCACAGATACTATACATTTACAAACATCCCCGCCTTCTCCGGGATTCGAACCCGGGCCCCTCGTTACGGCAGTCAACGACTGGTTGCGTGGCACTTTATTTCTTATACAATATTGATCTCTCCTCTTAATCAGACAAAATTTTAATACAGTAGGAATCCCAGTTTTTATTTATTATTTTTAATAGCATGATAATGTATAATGTAGCCAGAAACACCACTTTATAAGGTTTATTTTAGTTTAGCAGGTTATTTTTTATGTTAATTGTTTTCACTACATTCCATTTTTCCGTCAGCCGTCTTCAGAATGTAAATAGGTTGAGTTTTATTAGCGAGCGAATCGCAACTATAAGAGATTCCTATGGCAGAGAACTAATACAGTTGTTTATTCTGTTATTAGGTTATTTGATTATGGAAATGCACATCAGGAATGTAATCTGTCTATAGCAAGGGATGACTTTTTATCGAATATTTCGAGGAAAACTGGCTTGTATTCCATTTACAGCCAAAGTTTGTTTTTTGTAATTACGGCAAAGCCTCGAGGGCTATCTGCCTTTGTGGAGGACTTTCTAAGGAGAACTGGCTCGTATAGATGTTACACATGGGGAAACCACGCAAACACCTATGCAGCCAGGCCTTTCGCGGGATGCGAACCACGGACCGAACTACCTGTGTTCAGCGATTTTACCGCTCGGCCGCTGGTGGGCCTATTTGCACCCAAAGAAACCACGAAAACCAGCAATATAGCCAGCCTGTTCGACTACCATTGGTGGAACTGTTACCTTATAGCTCATTTAGATTACCTGTGTAGTCGATGAGCGGATTTTGTGTTTGTGGGCGAGGAATGTTAAAATCCACATTAGCTGAAATCCACTTATTTATTCGTTGAAAGTTAATTAGTATAATTCTGTTATTGTAGATCTTAAGTATGAAGACAAAACTTTGTCAGTTAACCGTACTATTCTATAATAAACAAAGATGGGATGATGTCTTCCCAAATCACACTCTCCAAACTTATTAAATGCCGCATGTTGCTGGGAGCTAAAAATTGCTACATTGGTAAATTCAAATCTCAGCGAATGGAAGTGCGTAAGTTCTCGTGTTTTCTTCCATGTGTGACTTGAATGTTAGCCAGTTTCTCTTAAAAATTCCTAAATTCTTCACAGAGCCATCCTCCTCCCGCCCTTAGGCAGGTAACCTTCATGTGCTTTGCCATAATCCAAATAAAGCCTAGCCCAAAATTTACGGCATGTGTCTTTCATTAATGCAGATTTTCAAGAAGTGCAGTCGGAACAACTACAAAGATGCCGTATTACAAGATACAATTTACAGAATATCGAATTTTATTGTTTACATTTAGATGCGGTGAGACAATGAAGCATGAAATTCAGAGATGCTAATTTGATAACGTGACTTGTTGATGTTAAATACAGCTAGTGCGTTACTTGACTATGTGCCCTCGTTCATGTGTAATGTTAGCAAAATCATTGTAACGTTTAATATCTAAATCTTTCTAATTAAATTCAAGTTCTTTTGTTGTTATTGTTACCAATTTCACTTTCAAGGTAATAATCAGCACAAGCCCACGATATTCATCGTTACAAGGAGCCAAATGCGCCTATCGTAGGCATGAGTCTTGAGCACCAGATAAGTGATAGCCCAAATTTAACTCAGTTCCGCAACCCAATTTTGAGGAAGAGCATCCCAGTGAGACAGGTCCGAGGGTCTTCCACCCCCCTCATTCCCCACCATCAACCTCTCGAGAGGATTTTTGACTCGCCGCAGAATTTAGGTGCCCCCATGCCGCATAGAGACTAATACATTTACAAACATCGAAGTCTTCTCCGGAATTTCAAATAGGACCCTTCGGTACGGCAGTCAAAGCCACTTACGACTATCTCGGTTGAGTGGCTCAAATTCTTTTGAATTCCTTTTCTAAGTTAGATGTGTACCATATCATCTGTGAATTTAAAAAGTAAAATTTTTTGTTCGAAACTTTCATAATGAAACCTAATGATTTATACAAATGTATTCATTCTCGATTTCGTTCTTATGTTAATAAGCAATTAACGGAGAGATTTGAGTATAAGTATGAATAATGCCTATTTTTGTTGCGTTCACAGATACTGAATAAAAATGAAACCTTTATGGCCATCATTTGCACAGGACCAGCAAATGTGAATCATACTATAAAAAACTTTCGTTCCCTTGTGTCTGTGTGTCAGATTCTGGCGATTATCCCAGTATCTGAATGATTTCCCTTATTTTCGTACGGGAGTTAAGTCAGATATAACAATTATAAGATGCCCTCTAAGAGTGAAAATGCTGCATTTATGATTCAAGTCTCCAAAAGACCATTATTTAATGCTGTCGGTCGTTAATATTATTTACACGATTATGATTTCTGAAAAGTAAAATATTTCCATAAATTTCCCAAATTTGATACATGGACTAAGTTTCGGAATATTTCAAACTTTTTCAGTACCTTGAATTTTCAGCAGTAATTTAATTTACGCTGTTCATGATTATACAATTGCCTCATCACTGAGAATATCATGATGTACAAAATTTCTCATTTTAAAACGATAACTTACAAAACCTGTGACCCAAAATTAGAAATGAAAGAGATACTAAGCATGACATGTCGTATGTTAAAAGGGGCTTCGTGCTGAATGGCCACAGTCAAATAGGTGAAAATAAAAGAGCCTTTTGCTTAATAGATTATAGTACTTATAATGTAAACGCACGCAGTGCATCTACAAAGTTTTGAGACAAATTTACGTTAGCAAATTCCCACAAATCTGCCAGACGATGATTGATTGTATTTGTAATTAAAAACATCTCAACTTGCTTCTCCTAAAATATCATCCACTTATATAGAAAATTTTCTATATAGAACAAGCTTTTGAAGAGAATTTTGCTCGTTATGCCTGAAAAATCTCAATCGAATAACTGGATTCTGCTGCATGGTAAAGCGTTGTCCCCAAACCCCTTCTCGTAAAACAGTTTTTAGCAAAAAAAAAAGTGTTCAATTCTGAATCACCCTGTTTCTTATTTGTAAAGTTTTCCATCTTATTTGTAAAGTTCTCTTACCTCAGATGAAGTTTTACTTGGAAGGCCATTTTTACTTTAAAGGTCACTAAACACACTTTTAAAACTAAAACCAGAAACTTAATTACTGCTCCAAAGGTCTAGGTTTAGATCTTTAGTTGATTACGGCAAAGCACACACTAAGACTATCTGCCTAGAGGAGAGATGCCTTTACGGGGGACTTTCTAAGGAAACTGGCTTGTATACATGTTGCGCATGGGAAGAGCCACAAAAAACCCATGCAGCCAGCCCGTTCGCCTGGAATCGAATACAGGTCTGAACTACTAACGTTCAGCGATTTTTCCTTTCGACCGCTGGGGAGGGGCCCAAGTTATAGAAACAACAGTTCTAGAAATGACCCAAGTAGCTATATATACGTGCCAAGCGTTCTATAGTTGTACAAGAATTGTATGTTGAAATATATTGAAGTTTTTTACAAATTTCTAAATTCTTTTTTTATGTACTTTTTCCCGAAAACTTTAGCACTGTATAGCTTGTACATGCAAATAAAACGCATTATATTGCTTCTGTGTGTTCTGTGCTGCACTGTGAGTTCAAATATGTTAACTACGATAGTAAATTTATTGCAATAGACTGAAATCTAACTTACTTTATGTCTAGCTAAGGTAATAGGATATTTGAGTAAATAAATGTTTCCTGAAAAAAATAGCCACCCTGCAAAATTATTCTTTGGAAATTCGGTTATTAGCAACAAGTGCCTTCTATGAGAAACTAGTTGTTAAATGAATGCTCATGGAAAACTCCGGACTCCTTATACATTTCCCACCCCACCCCTTATTGTGCCCCTTACTTAATTGAGGGCGGAACCCCATACAAAATCTGACAGCCCCCTTAACTTTCTCTCTCTTTTCTATTACGCGGACAAGGGCAACAAAAAATAGTGATTTGGACCTTTGAAAGAGGTTTTTCACAGCTATTGATAAACTCTGCTTCCGCCCTTTTTTATTTGCTAGTAGACAATAACAGCATTTGAATCCGATATTACACTGTGAAAGTTGAAAAGAAACGCCTTTTGTGTATTTTATTTTTTGTTGTTTGTAGGAAAAAAAGTGATTAAAATCAAAAATCATTATCTCGAGGATACAATGTTTTATTTTAGGGTACTTGTGGGATTGATTGATAGTTCGTGAAAGGTAGAAATAATCTAAAATGCTCTTGGCTTGCAAGATCTTTTAAAGTAATATCTCAAAGATCGTAAATTTAAAGCTTAAAAGAACATGTCATAATCTAAAATTCAATTTTGGCCTCCTGATATAGCTAATCAAATGTTATTGTTGTACACTCAGTTCTCCTCCCTCAGACTCTTTGACGGAAAACCCTTTCCAGGTATTTATAATTTCCGAAGAGTGGAGCCAAGCGGTAAAATCGCTGAACATTGGTAATTCGGTCCGAGGTTCAAATCTCGGCAAACAGGCTGGCTGCATGGAAGTTTTCGTAGTTTCCCTGATGTGTAACGTGTGTACGAGCAAGTTTTTCTTAGAAGGCCATCCATCCACAAAGGCCTCACTTCTCTTAGCAGATAACCCTCGAGTGCTTTGTCCTCATTAAATAAACCAAATCAAAGCACAGAGTGCATTTTGAGCTCAAGAGAAGATATAGGAATTATTGCATTCTCCCATCTGTATTCTCGTGGTGTAAGTGAGAAGCAACTAGATGACTCAAGTTTCGAATCTTGTGAGGACACAGACTATTTCTCCACTTTCCTTGCTTTTAAAAATCCAATAATCTCTACAATGCGCTTTAACTAAACTGTGGTAGATGGCAATTCGTTAGTAACTAGATTTTGTACTACCGGGTTTTGCAGGAAAATATAATGAATCATCTCTCCTCCTGTACTTGTTCTTACGGTGTATGCGGTTATCATATCCGGAAGTCTATCGGTTTTTCGAATTATAGCAAATTCATGCTTGACTTCTTACGTCTCCTAGCTCCGAAAAATCCAAGTCTCTACGACAGGCAATATTTATTAAATGGCTTATGCGCAAGCCATTTAAATGTTAATTAATTAAATAGCTTGTGCGCAAGCCATTATAAGAAATGCACAGTTATATCTCGAATATGAGTCTTTCTATTGAGTAAATGCACAAACCTATATGGGGCGTTATTGTATAATGAAATAACATCTTTGAGAAATTTTTTTTCTCTTTTTAATTTTTATACCTTAAATAACGTCTTTTAACGTGTAAGAATTTTTGTTTTGTGCATTTACTTTCTAGGGGAATATTTCTTAAATTTACAGGCCTATTGTAATGGTTCAGCTAAAATTGCTTTAGCCATTCAACTGAAATCTGGATCAAAGTCAGATTGAAATTTCTCTCTTTAATCTTGTGATTTTTATGCTCTTTTTTTTTTTTTT
>KK119907.1:314770-341304 GCA_000611955.2 Stegodyphus mimosarum | reverse complement strand
TCTTTCATGTGTTAAACTATCATAATTGCTAAATTACGAACCGTAATAATTGTAAAAACAATGAACTATAATAATTGTTAAACTGTAAACTCTTTGAGGCTGTGGAGACATTAGGTTTTTTTTTATTATTATTATTATTTATTTTTTTAAGTACATGAAAATAAGCAATGCTCCCGCCAGGACTCGAATCAGAACCTCTCAAACATCGCCGAGTGTGCTAGCCGTTATACCACGAAGACATGCAGAAAGGCGGAAGAAAGTATCTTATATACTCCCCTTTTTAAAGGGCGACTGGGGATCAGGAGACGCAGTCGCCAAATCCTGATGACGAAGAATAATTTGATTCAGGAATTTTGATGCAGGAGACATGAAAAATGTGCAGTGTCCTCGCCGGGACTCGAACCCGGACCTCTCGAATACGCGCCGAGTGTGCTACCGTTACACCCCGAAAGCATGCAAGAAAGGAAGAAGGGAGTACCTTAGTAAAGCGTTAAACTAATAATTGTTAAGCTAAATTTTCAGGTGTTAAACTATAATCTATTTTCAGACTGCAGCGTTTTACTTCCCTGTAAGAAGTATAAGAAGGGGTGTAATCGCGAAACATTTCGGGTATTATATATCAGAGGAAATATCCATTTTCACCGTTCGAGAACCCATTAGAGCGATGTTTTGCTTCACTTTTGTATGTATGGGCAGAATAAAGGACTCTTTTTTACAAACCGATTGTAAAGTGGCTTTAATGGAAACAAAAAGTATTTTTTCGTACCGTCTGTACGTAAGTATTACGTATATAGTATGTATGTCGCATAATTCAAAAATTAGTAGCAGTAGAATTGCGAAATTTTGTGTACGGTGCTGTTATAACACTAACTTATGCACCTCCTTTTCTATTGCAAGCGGCAGTGCCAAATCAATATATATATATATATACTAATAAATCATAATTTTATAACAAAATTTTCCATATATAAACATCTCTCCACAAAACAGAAATTCAATTCAAAACCATGAATTATGAAAAAAAGAAAAATTTAGTCAGAATTTTAATTAGTATTTTAAATTAGTATCTTCTAAACCTCCTTTGCTTTAAAAACATAAAAATCTGCAGAAAAAAAAATCTTTAATCGCAAAAATACCAAAATCAAATGTAAAAATTTAAGTATAGATTAGAAATTTTAAATATATAAATTTTTAATATATAAATTTTAAATATATATATAAGGAAATGAGGACTATTTAAGAATCCTAAGCCTAGGATACAATTTAATTGCAACATTTTTTTCAAATATTTCGTCAATGCAATTATTAAATTGCAGGATAATCAGTTATCCAGTCCGAGCACTAATTAACGATCCAGTGGTATAATACTTAATAGAAATAGTTATGTCAATGATTTCAGTTTGGACCTTTTTTTTATATAAAAATATCACATTTATCATTACACTTAAAGGAATGAAAAAATATAATACTAAATGCGATATAGTTAAAAATGCATAATTTTCTGATGCTATTAAATAAGAACATCGCTTGAGAAATAAGCACATGTTAGACTTCAAATCATTTAAAAGGCAGATATCTATATTTTATACTCTTAATGAATAATATTTTAAGGGAACCTAAGGTATAGTAAAGTTCGTCAATAATCAGCGATTTCCAGTCTGGCATGTTCGGTCTAACTGTTTCACAATTTGTCCACTGACAAATCAATCACAGAAGCTACTTAAAACGCTTCTACTTTTAATTGAACACTTAGGTTAATAATAAAAGTCGTGATCTTGTGTCTTCCTGACCTAGTTTTGAAAGATTTTTTTTTAACCAATTCTTATTTCTAGTTAAAACACGTTTAATACTCTTTATTCGTCCAGTCTGCCACCGGTTAAAAATTCTCTCATTTCTTAACATCAAGTTATATATTAGAAGAAATTTTTAATTGCCAAAGATTACTCCAGAAAACTATTCCATTAAACCCTTCTTCATTTCAATTAACTTTCCAATCTTTTACAGTACCCAACTCAATTATAAATCAATATTCTTTTTTATTTGAACGTTAAAAATAACTTTCCACTGAAAGTGGATCTCTTTCAAATTCTTTAATAGGGCAAACACGGAACTGATCAAACCCATAGTCTAACACCGGAAGATTAAATCGTGATGTGGTCAAGAAAGAGAAAAAGTTTTGATATCAGATCAATCCTCCATCAACGCCTTGGGTGGCAAATAATATGTCTAATTGAGAGCACACGGTTACGAAGATAAGAATCTAACAATCTGCCAAGGGGGTGTGATCAGGGCTGGGAGCCGTGATAAGACAGCAAAGAGGAAATTTTTTCTGATTAAGACACTGGCAGTTCCAGATGCACTGCTTTCAGTGCTACAAGGTTGGTCCATTGATTAACCTTTTCATACAGATCGTGTTTGATGGGCGGGTATTAATTTACACATTAAATAGTGAAGGTATATCTCTTACTTTTCTGTTGGAATAGGCGAAGCTTTCTTTTTCCTTTGCTTCATTGACCTTGTCGATGCCGTTTGAAACCTTGAAATGTCGTCTAATTAAAGAAATATTCAAATTTTTTTTGGAGATGCTATTCAAATATGACATTGCATGAGACTTTGTTTTATATTATGAAGAATATTTTCTTAAAATGAGTTTTGGCAACGATGTTTCGCACCTGTTATGCAAATAGATCAATCAAAGTTAGTAGAACCTGAATGATAGAATACACGTTTTGTGACAGCTTGAAACTGGATTTGTGATTAATAATTTTTTAAGGATACTTTGCATTCACCTAGCATTAAAACTCATTACTAATTTCTTAAATATGGATTCAAATCTCGTATTTCAGTTCAGTCTTTCAGAAGTTTCAGTTTTTTTCAGAAGTTACCTGAGATTTAATCATGCACACACTGCGAACAAACAACAAACAAAAACAAAAAAAAAGGGGGGGACAATTCTATGTCTTCCATTCTGCTGGACCAATTGACAAAATTCAGCTTGCGATTTTCATGTCTCGAACATGCGACTTAGGATATGTATTAGATATCGGGATTTTGACACAAAATCGGACTTTTTCTGAAGTGACATGCCAATTGCTTTCCATATTTCGATTCTACGAATCAAGTTATGCCAAACTGAAGAGTTTTGTAAAAATCGCAGGAATGGTTTTTTAAAAATTAGCTCTCAAAAGTTTAACTTCTCACTGTTGATTGAATTTGGTATATATTTATTAATCTTTTATTATTAAACTTATTTAATTCTTACTTTCACATTTCGAAATTTACGTTCATTCCAAATCAAATTCGTCCATTTTTTATGATTTACTTTTAAAACTTGTATTTTTAAATAATTTTTATAAATTGTTCGAAAGAAAATTTGTTACAATCTATAAAATTTTTAACCTCATCTTAAAATAGATGTATTTCTATGCACACTTGCAAAAAAATTAAGAGTTTTTTTATTCAAAATTTTCTAAGATATATCTTGAATTTACATACTGGCGCGTTTTGAAGTTTGGCATATTTGTTATAAGCGGTAATAACGCCAAATGTGGTTTATGCGCTTTCTTAAAATTATTTGAAAGTATGAACGATGACCCTTATTTCCGCTCGTCTACAATGAAAAAAAGGAAAGGGAAATAGATCGCGATAAGTTAAGAAGTTCGCCAAGTGAGTTATTCTTGGCACAAACTGAAAGGAAATGCGCCAAGATAAATTGTTGAATTTCTCCGTAAGTTTCGCACCACATTTTACAAAATTTAATGTTTAGGCAATTAGGCATAATTTGAGCATAGAATCGAAATATGGAAAAAAATGGTATGTTATTTCAGAAAAAGTCCGATTTTGTGTCGGACTATTTAATTAGAACAAGCTATATATAAATCTAATACGTATCCTAAGTCGCGCTTTCGAGACATGAAAAATGCAAGTTGAATTTCGGCAATCGGTCTAGTAGAACGGGAGATGTAGAACTGTCCCTTTTCTTTTTCACAGTGTACATTACAGTGATAACGAGCTAATACTTGAATTTTCAATCGGTATAATTTTCCATATGCTTGGTATACTGTCTAGAAAGACTGGCTCTGTAGTCATGTGCATTTCTAGGAAATATTCACTTTTGATATGGAAAAGTCTACAGTGTACCTCTTTTAACTTTACGTTATAGTTATATTTCATTACATTCCTCTAGTTTCTAGTATATCATTAATCACCTGTTAGGCTAACTAATTTTGCTGTTCCATGACGTATAACTTAAATGAAACTTTACATTTTAGTTACTTACATTATACTGCCATGGGGTAATTATCACTACTTCAGAGCTTAAATCATTAAGTGTTTAAAAAAGCATCCAGTTAATTAATAAAAAGTATTTATTGGTAGTTAAAATTTATAGTTCCGAAATAAGATTGAAATTTTGTTAATTTAATTAAAAATAAATTACAGTAACAATTAAAAATCTACTGCACCTAGCAATAGTTAAATTAGGCGCAACTTAAATAAAAGAAATCACAAAACTTGAAAACTTGAAGTTTAAAGCATTAATTCGAGCTCTAACAAAATCTTAAAACAAGAAACTGATTAGAGTTTTAGTATTTACTAAGATGGTCACTGTGTATTTAAAAATAATGCTTTAAAAAGTCCTATTCGATAATGAAATGCTTTATTTGAACCAATTGCCGCTCAGACGGTGCCCGGGTTCGAATCCCCGAAAAGGCATGGATGTTGTAAATGTATAGTGCCTTTGCGGCATGAGGGTACTCTAAATATATGGCGAGCTGAAAGTCCTCTCGTGTGGTTTGGTGGTAGGGGAGAGGAGTGGGAGATCCTCGGACCCACCCGGGGGTCTCGAAGTGCAACCTCCTTGAGGCTCTGGCAACCATTCTTCTATGAAGTTCATGAACAACAACTACTTGAACCGGTTTCAAGGAAGCTATCGAGTTTTCTGTAATTCCTTTGTAATTTACGATAGAACAGAAAAGAAGCCACGAAAGTGAAGGAAAGTCTTCACAGTTCACCGGATCTAAATCTGACATTCTTTTATTTCTGTAATTTTTCCCTCCATTTCAGTTGAAAACAAATTTAAAATATACAAGTAAAAAAAAGTGCTAAAGCCATTTTTGAATATTTAAGGTTAAGCAATAGCCGGCTTACAAGTTCTTTAGCAGATTTTAAACTTGATTAGTTTCATTGCTTAAAGATTAAAATGAATTAAAATAACTAAAAAAAATCTGGGAGCTTTCAAATTTCATATTACGCCCAAATGAGCGTTTTCCTTTCTAATCATTTACACACACATACATATTTCGAGAGAATTTGGGCTAACGCCCTTTAAAATATTTATAAACAGCATATCTTTAAAATTTCCGATAAACAGTATCTCGCGCTGGAGATAAAAATATTTTATTCCGTGCAGTGTTGCCACTACTGGTTTTCAAATAGTTGAATTTTTTAATCAAAATTGGTTAAAGTTTTACAAGTTATGAAACAGAGGATAAAAAAATTCCAAATTGCAAATTCAGGCTTCCAAGTGTCCATATTCGTGTCATCAAAAACTCGCAGAAACACATATGAAATCAAGATATATTCTGCAAAGAATTTTGCCACATTTTATATGAAAGTTTTCACTTAATTTCACTTCATTTCGCCAACGCATGCTAATTTTCCTTTAAGTTTTTGACTAAAATTATTCAAAATGATAGAATCGCAATTTTGTAATCATTCATCAGAAAATTACTTACTGCCTTGATGGCCAGAAATGATGAAAATGCAACACTTTTTGATAAAATCTATTTGCGCAATTTCTTCTCTTAAGCTTAATTTTAATCTCATTAACCTCTTGCACTGCCACTCTAAAATATTTATGCAAAAGGAAAATAGGGTAATAGTCATCTTAGTGTAATTTCATAAAAATATTTACTGATTTAATGACAAAGCCGAAGTACTGCCATTTTAATACACTAATTTAGTCAATCATTCCACTCCAACGATTCTCCAACGAACGCAACAGAAATTGTACAATGAACTGTAGTACATCTCATTGTATGATTTCTTGAATAATGCTATCTACTTTTAATTATGCTCCAAAACGGAAGAAATGGTTTGGTTTATTTGATTACAGCAAGACGCTCGAAGGCTATCTGCCTAATGGAAGGGATAACTTCGTGGAAGACATTTTAAGAAGAACTAGCTCTTATACACGTTAGACATGTGTAAAAATACGCTAACGCTTATGCAGCCAGCCCATTCGCTGATATTTGAACCACGGGACGAACTACTAGTGCTCAGCCACGTTACCGTTCGGCCGCTGGTGGGAAACGGAAGAAATGAAATAAAGCATTCTATTTTTCAGTGCGTAAGTAAGTCTTATTGAAGAATCTGCTCATAAGAAGCATAAGAGTCGCTCTGCGTTGGTCATTTATGTTATTTCTATAGAAAAATCTCTCTCCCTCTCTCTGATTTTTTACTTCCTTATAAGAAGCAAAGGAAGTATGTAATTACGAAAGATTTCGAGTATCTTATTTCAACGAACATGTTTTAGACATGTGTACGTAAAGATAGTATAAAAGACACTTTTTCCCAAAACAAATTATAAAACTAATTTAAAAAGGATTCAGAAGAGATTTTTTCGTAGCGTCTTACGTATGTATTTCCCATAACTCAAAAACAAGTAGCCTCAGAACGTTGAAATTTTGTATATATGACTGCTATAACATGTATTTGTGCACCTCCCTTTTTGGTGGCAATCGGCTGCATCAAAAGTATAACCCAATTTGTTACTCGGCTTAATGAGCTTAGTCTTTTTATTCTTATATGTTGGTAAATTGTGCATTTTTTTGCTATAAAAATGATTGAATTACGTTGTTATCTTCCGGTTAAGGTTTTTATGCCTTTAGTTTACTTCCACGCAATAGCTGTAGAATTATCAACAATTTAAAAGTTGTTTAAGTGCGGCTAAGCCTAATTTTTTTACCATAGCAGTCATATTTATTTACATTTGAAACTTAGCAAAATAGTGGATTTGTTGCTAATCTAGAGAAACTAAGCTTCGCATCAACAAAGATAACGTCTTCTTTTATTATTGCGAATTAAATCATGCTTAATCCATTCAGAATTATCATTTAAGTTATTAAATTATCCTATACATTGACTCAGTATAGCGTCCACAACAAATTAAGTCAGTTCCTGCGACTTCAACGTCTTTTGGCCGAGTGAGACCAAAAGTAAACTTTTTAGTTTTGTGCACCAAAAAATTTGCCTTTTTGTCCTCTGGCCGAATGCTTGTTTTTGCATAGAAACTGTAATTTTACTTGTAATTTAAAAATTGTTCTTTAAATTGTTTTAGCTGCATTTATGTTTCATATTTTTCAATTTTTAATAAAAATATTTTGAGGTTTCATGTATTTTTGTCTTGTCGCGAAGTGAGAAGTGAATTAATTGAATGAGAAATATATCTCTAATGAAATTCGAGGAAATACGTTTAAATGAAACGCAGGAAAATATGCGTATAATTTAAGATTCCGTACAAGTTTCTTCCAATGCTGGCAAATTCGTCAAGCTCATATTTTAAAACTAAGTTTAAGGCAAAAAATATCACGGTCTGTTTATAGAAACCGTTGGGACTTGGGGTACAACAAAAAAGAACACATACGAAAATGGCGGCACTGCTTGACTGAAGGATTGTTAAAAACATAGTTGCCAGAAGAATCGTTATGCGAATGGTTACCAGATTTTGGCACATTCTGAAAATTTGGCGACTTCTACTTAAGTGGTTAAGTTAATATGTAAGTAACAAAAAAATTTTAAAGCTAATATCGTAAGCTATAGTGTAGACTATATGGGCAAAACATAAGGATTAATATAATGAATACCGAATATTTTAGGCCCGAATTATTAGCTTGGCTCTAGCTAAGCAAGACATCTGAATCAGAATTCTTCAGCATATAGCGTAGCATGTTGAAGAAGGATTTGTCTTCTTTAAAGTATTCTTTGGAAATGTAAAATTCATAAAAATAAAAAGCGTTAAAAAGAAAACAAGGATTTTGTATCAATTGCATACCATATAGCGTTAAATTCTCCTGTCCATCTATTGTGTTTCATTAAAAGATCACAGCTATAATTTCAATTCTTTCTTAAGTGACAATATTAGATGAGTATATATAATCCAGATGCTAATATTTATAAATAGCAGTCAAAGCTTTGTACTTAACAAGTATTTTAAATAACTTCATTTTGCCACAGGGAAGATGAAAATACTTCTTTTGTTTGTAAGTAATATTACATTTTGATATATTAAAGATAGATTAAAGAACCACGTATTTAAAACCCTCCGAGCGTTACGGGTTTAGCCCTGAAATTTCAAAGTTCCTCAAAATGTCATGAATAAGTGTTATTTTCTTGATTTTAATTAAAAAATGACTTCCTCATTTTGTACCTTGATTTCTTTTCTTCCAATATAAATCCAAACCGAAATCAGATACATTAAAAAATTGCAGAAATTTTCATGTGTAACGAATATAGAAGGCAGCCTTCTATACGGAATAATCCGGCCGTAACGCTGAGAGGGTTAACAGTAATTTATAGACTTTTGTTCCATTTTATTTATTTATTTATTTTTTTCCTTTCGCGGCGGAAAAATGTATGATGATGATTTTTATTTATTATTCATACATATTTGCCTTCCCTAAAAGGCTATTAGGAATATAGTTATCTAGTAGTTGTAAACAAAGAATGATAACTCTGTATATACATAGTATCTTTTTTATTAATTTTTATAGGCTTCATATTTACCAAATAAAATAGACTACTTTATCTTGATAAACATCTTTTTAGATATCTTATCTTTTTATATTTCATAAAATAAGGAAGAAAAATGAAAACGCCCAAATAAATTAACATCATTAAAAAATTAAATGCTGATGTAATTAAGCTTAACGTTACTTAATACTGACGTAATTAGTTTAAGAAGAGAAAGAAAACTAAATGGGACAAAAAAAATCTTTCCGTGTATTACTGGAATGAAGACCATAATGATTAAGCTATATGTTAGTAGACCCCACTCACTATTATGTGCATAACTAAAGCACAAGCTCTGAATTCCTGCTTTACCAAAAACAAAATATTTAAAATTTTAATTTTATATATAACTGACAATATTAGAGTGAATAAAGAACATTATAGGAACATTGGAGAACACTGAACATAGTGGACATTGGAGGGGGGACTACAATTCGGGTCAAGAAACCCTTAAAAGACTTCTCACCGATTGAACTCTTTCACTAAAATTAACTTATTACAAAGCGAAACAGCAAATTAATCTCTGTAAGCTCACAACTGATAATGACGTGTATTGTATTCTAACAAAAGGCACAGACTTACATTAGCAAAAGAAAAATAATAATAACCCCACGCTCAGATCAATGGGAGAAAAAAAAAGAGTATCCCACTTTTTTAAGTTACATTTTTTCTCTTGAATGAACAAAGAAAGAGAAAGTGGATTTTGGAGGGGAAGGGTGCAAAGGTCAAGCTATTTGAGAAGCTCCACTTGAGAAAGAGTTATATCCCGCCCAAGGGCTCTGTATAGTTGAGACAGAAAAGGTATCCGGCAAAGAACACTATGTACCATATTTGGCGATTACTCATACTTTTGGCCACATTGTGCGACTATGAAGATTTTTATGATAGCTGTAATTTATGACGGGTGCGTAAATAATGTCGCTCATTGTAAATAGTTATCATCTAAAAAGACTATAAGCAAATACCTTGTAGAAACGATTTGTGAGAAAACTGGGCACTAAACAAAGCAATTTTAAATGGAGCTATTATGACAATTTAAATTCTTACCAAACATTTTTTTTTTTGAATTTTGAATAGAAAAAATTACTTTAAATAATTAGCTGTAACTTATTTCGTTAATTACAGTCAGTTACGCAGCTTCTGCTTTATCCTTTTAATACCGGGAATAACATCTACGAATAATCTGAAGTCACGGTTAATTCGATAACAGTTTAGAAACGTAGGAAAGAGAAATAACCAACATTATAATTAATAGAAAAATACTATTAATAATTTACTTGTATTTTCAAGCAGTTTAGTCTAGAGAATATGTGCATTTGATAACGTAAATTTAGTTAGTATTCGAAACAAAAAGAACACACTGTAGATAACGGAACAAAGAACATCTTTAAAAATGAAGAAAGGTTTAGATTTTGGCAAAGAACTCGAAAGTTGTTTGCCTATAGCGAGGAATGACGTCATGGAGTCTTAAGGAAAAGTGGTTCACGTTTACCTTACACATACAGAAAACACCTTACTTTGCACGCACCCTACAGATTCTTCCTAGGGTTGCATATATTGGCTAATATCCTACTATGATAGTAGTGGCTCTGGAGCACAATAACACGAACCTGGTTCCTACTGCCAGACAGGGCAGCCCATGCTGTCCCGGATGGTAGTGGCTTTGACCATCCGAGTAGGTAGTGTGATAGCCATGAACACGGTTGTTATAGTCTTTATTGCCTCATCCTGTCGTGGACTCCGACACCCGAGGTTTCATGTGTGGGGTTTTGAGAGAATTCGTTTTGAGTAATTATGTATTCTGGAATTGAGATTCCCGGTTCTTAACAATAAGAAATTTGTTCTATCCTCTCTTCGAAGTAATTCATGATTAGTTTCCAGCTTCTGCCTAATATGGAGGCTCTTCAGTTGGAAACTCTATCTCCCCTAGTTATATTTAACTTGCAGGAAGGACGTAAAAATTTTGATTGATTGATACCTTGCGCATGTATGCCAGCCATTCGCCCAGATTTGAGTCCGGACTGAACTACTTACGTTGGATGATTTTACCGCTCGGTCTCTGGTGTGCCTTAAACATGAAGAACTTAAGTTATTAATGACCACAACTAATACTAAGGAAACTAAAATTAATGGCTGTCTGATCGGTTGATTAAATTTTTTAGGTTGACCAATTTACTTTTAGCACATCTTATATATTCCTATTACGTACAACTAAATAGCATATTATTATATATTATTGTTATTATATTTAAATACTACCACTGTTGTTATTATTATGCGTGCGTTTTTCTTTTCCTTTTTATACTTTCCGTAGACAATATTGTTTTATGCTAATGATTTGTGGTAGTCATTTTTACCATGCTCTGCAAAAAATGAACTTTTCTTTAAGACAGGTTGTATTTAATCCGCATCCAGTTTAACCTGCCCCCGATAAATAGGGAGCTGGTTGCAATTTAAAATATAAGTTGATGGATTTAATTAAACATATTGTTATGTTCATTTCTGAAGATGTCGAATTTTACAAGGATACTTTAACGGTATGCACAGAATATTAGTTTCAGATAGTACTCAACTTCCTAAATAAAGAGTGTGCCAGTCCTGTAGAAGGCTATCAAGAAGGATAAATAAAAAGGAATAAAGTGATAAATAATGAATAACTAAAATCAAATAAAATGTAAAAATGTGAAAAATTAAAATAAACAGCGAAATTTGATAAAAACAGAGAAATAATAAATACAAATCAAGAACTCAACCTAGGCTGAGGCACTGATTCGAATTATGTTTTCACTCACAGGCTGAGAAGAGAAGGGGTCGAAAGGGTTCCAACTGAATTTAAGCCCTTAAGGTTGCAGATAAAATTCCACGAGATTTTGTTGCTTCGTGTGTTAACGATACCAACAAAATATGCAATTCTACTGCAACTGGCAACCATAGTCTCTTATTTCGAGAAAGATCTCCCACCTTTTCCCCCATACTTATAATCTTAGATAAAAAACAGAATAAGGGAAACATAAATACATGTCTGAAATAGACAGATAGATATACATAATAAAGCAAGAAAAAAAAGTAATAAATAAATAAATAAATAAAAACCGTTGAAAATCAATTGCAAATGGTAAAAGTGTATATTTTAAGTATTGTTCTCTTCTTTTACATTACAGCTTCATTAGTGTTTTTGCTAACTAATAACTCTTTCTTTCCTAATCATTCCTAGCCCAATCTATCTAAATGGAACCGGAAACAAAGCATAACTAAATCTTAAAACTCTTCTTCCTTACAATACATCATCTTGACAGCACGGAGGGACCTTTCAGCTACTCTCACCGTTAGTGGCTCCTGGCCTAACCCTTGAAACCCACTTTCTTCCACCCCTTTTCTTTTTTACGAAGGATTTTTCTTCACGAGCTACTTTAAGCAACTTGCGAACGGATTTCCGCCACTGTTCAGAGTCATTAATCAGTGTTTCTCAATGAATTTAGTTGAAGAGTATGGGATGGAAGTTATTTTTTTTAACATGTTGTGTCTCGGAGTAATTTTCTTATTTTTTACTTCCTCTGTTTGTAGCTGAAGATGGATAGGAGAAAGAATACAAAATATTTAATTCGAAAATTTGTTTAAATTCCATTTTGTAACATTTTATTCCTCTCATATGTGACTTCTTCCCTTGTTTGTGATTTGTTTCTCGGCTAAAAAAATTTTTGGTTCAGAAAGTTATGGCTTTTCCCTCCATCTAGAATCTTGGAATAGTTACAAAGCTTCTTAAACACAATTGTGCATAATAATAGATTTTGAAAATTTTACTTTTATAGGAAGCAAAGGAAGCGACATTTAACTTAACTTCTATAGTCGAAAAAATAATCAAATTACACCATACTGTATTGTAATACAGAATGTAAATTAAAAATGGTCGCAATATAAGAGAGTGATCGAGTTTGGCAAGAGAAATAATCTTCGTGATACACTACGCGGTGGAATGGAAAAAGTAGAAACACAGTAAGTACGAAGAACATGGGAAAAGGAAAGAAGGAGTGTTTGAAAATGTGCGTGAGCGCATGTGATTCCAGCACAATTGAGTGCTGACTCTTAACATAATGAAAATGTGGAACTACATCGGAACATATTCAGTTTCCGAACAGATGGATTAGATACGAAAGACTTATCCTTTTGTACCCTAGACCAGAGGTGGCCAATTTTTGTGTACAAGAGATCTACTTTGTTCTAAAAAATGCGATCAACCCGTTGTCACCGGTCTATTTTAAAGAGGGCTAGAGGCGTGTAAAGTACTTAATATGTTAAATTATTATTTTATATTACAAAACAAACAGTTCATGGACTAAAATTTAAATATCCAGGTAAACTTAAGCAACAAAATTATTGATTGACAATGTGTGACAATTTTGTTTTATGCTAATGATTAAATTAGCATAAAACAAAATTGATTAGAACAATCATTAGATTAGTTCGGAAGCAGAAATATGAAAAATGAGCAACGCCTTCGCCGGGAATCGAGCCACGGACCTCTCGAGTAGGCATCAAGCGTGCTGACCCCTACACCACAAAAGCATGCGAAGAAGGCGGGAGAACTACCTTATAAATGGTAGCAAAAAATCAAAGAGAAAGATAGAAAAATAATATATTTTATTACTTTTACTTAATGAGAGGATTGAATTTTCGTGTCGTTAACTAAGGAATCATAATTAGGTGTATATCCTGACCAAACTAATATTAAAGAGTCTTCAGTATGTACATCAGTCAACACAGAACGTTGTTTAGTCTTCGCTAACTTCAAATAGGAAAATGCCGATTCGCAGATGGAAGTGGATTCGAAGCAAGAAATAAATATATTTTTTACACTTAGTGATGCTTGGATAATTTTTTCGATTAACATACTTAAAAATCATCTTCAAATTTTCATTTTCAAATACCTCGGCTGGCAATTCTTCGCCAACTCAAAAGACTAGAGTTTCATTTTTCTCTTCAATTAAGGATTTTCTTTGTGTTATATACGCATGGTTTCCCCACCCAGGGATTACTTGAGGTGTTGGAAATAGCGCGATAAAATTCACGCTGATGCCGGCTTATATTAAAGAATAAAGTATCTATATCGCCAGAATTCTGGTCCTAATAAAAACATGGGTTGCTTTGTAAAATTATTATAGTTGTACTGCTCATTTATATCTGTACTCTAATGCACTGTAAACAAAACGCTTTAATGCCGCTCTAATTGTAATTGAAAAATTGGTTCTCTGTACATCATGCCATGTAATCATTTTCTGCTTTTAAAATTGCATGCTATCGACAAAATGGGTTTCGCGATTGACCGGTCCCTCGCGTTTGTCTTGTCGGCAACCCTGCCCTAGACCACCGGATTTCTTGAATCGTTTTCTTTATCTGCGAACTCCTTAAAAGCCTCGTTTATGAAATACAGGTTCACTTTCCTGAAGATGCCTTAACCAAATATTGCTACTGAGGAAGAACGTGGCATGCCAGTTATCTTCCAAAGTATGTATCATTCCTTGCGTCATCAATGTAATGAATAGTTGCAATTAATAGTTATTCATTCGAATGATTTTTGTAAATCTCAAGCACTATTCCTTGTAAACATCCGTGATTTAAAAAAAAAAATTGCCATGCTCTGTGAACTTCCCGTATTTCCACTTTTACATTTCATCTCACACTGTATGACGAAAATTGTTACTTTTGCCTTGTTTTACTGCAATTTAAAATTTAGACTATCTTTCCTGCTTTATTCTGTATAATATTTATTGTCATAGTACAATTTTTAGGAAGAGAAACACGTTATCTATTAGAACTATCCCCAGCAGTAATTGTTCGTATGTAGCATCTGTAATCAAATCCATCTAAAGAGAAAAAAGAATTTTCTTGTAATCTGATAAGTAGTTTTTTGGAATAATGAACTAACTGTATACTGAACATTTTCCTTAAAAATGCGCTTTTCTCTCCAATTTCTGCAATTTTATCTCCAGTTTCGCTTATTCCAGCCGGCATTATCATTTTCGGAACTCATTCATGTTGATGCGTTCTTCTTATGTTAGTCGATGCTTTGTCAGAAGCAATGTTATCCATACACTGTTTCTAATTCAGGGATCCAATAAAATAACGCGTTGACCAACGGTACAGAACCCATTTTGATGCACTGCAAACGGACACTTTTTTTACTGCATTCATACAGCTGCAAATTGCTATAAACTTTTCTACTTACCTTTTTCAGAAGTTATTAGTTTTCCGCTAATTAAAAAAAAAGGTTATGTGATAAAGTTTGGGGAGAGGATATTTTAATGTCAGGGAATAAGAACATTAACGTGCAGTATTCGCGAGGAAACAAGATTCCAAAAGATAGTTTTAATGATGGCTAAATTCTGCAAGACCTCCTTCATCCATATCTACATTACGGGTTTGGCAGAACTAGTTTTTTTTTTTTTTTCCAAGACCGGGTGCTCGGATTCGGAATAGCTCCGTAAAGTTGGCTCGTCATAAAGATGTCGGCAGTTTTATGCTAATCAGCTTCTGTTGGCCAAAAAAAAAAAAAAGAAGAAAACTTTGCAAAGCGCCCGGTACAGAGATACTAGTTATGGAGATTAGTTTTGAACACGAAAACCGCAAACTGAATGTAGGTGAGGAAAACTTTGGCACCATTTTTGAGCTAAAAGTTTAGCTTTCCACTACGATTAATAAAACAAACGAAAATTCTACCTACATAGCAGTGCCCGTCATGTAAGTACCTGCCTCTTTATGAAGACTGCTCTCTTAAATATGAAAACTGACCTTCATTATGTTACTGGCACCTTTATGCTCGGACTCTTGGGGAGATTTCCTGCGTTGAAAAACAGTAGCAGGTTTACATAAATATGTCAGTAGTATAACGAAGGCATCCCCCGAACTCGATAAGTTACAAGGATTAAGACTTGTCGTGTCGGACTCATACTTTTTTGAGCATTTCAGTATTTGTATGGAATTAGACAGAAACTAGGATTTACCAAATGCTTTGATTTCACATTGAAGTTCTTAATTTTTTGGCTGAATTGCACAATTTAATAGGAGTTATATTTATTTTTAATTTCATTTTATTGCATATATAGACAGAGAGAGAGAGAGAGAAAGAGAAAAATATTTTATTTTTGATACTGTGCAACTTGTTAAAATAAAATTACAGAAACGGGGCTGACAGATGGATGGCTGTATGAGAACGAGAAGCGGTAAATTATTTGTTTTTTGATTCAGCTGGTTTATAAGTTGACCTCACAAAAGAGGCAACACCGAGAAGAAGAAAGAATGTGAGATAAAAGATGGCGGTGCATCAAGAACAAAGTAATCAGTCGAAGAAAATATTTCTTTGTGAAGATATGCATTAACTTTGGAAAGAATTGTCACCCCCCAGGAGAATTTCTGGGAAGTACTGGCTAGGATCTGTACTTAGGCAGTCTCAACCACGGGGGTATATAAGTTGTCTTCACACTACTAGAGCCCGAGTTTATTCTCAGGTTGGTTCAGGCTTGGCAGGGACCGTACTGGTACTGTCGTGCCTGTTCCTTTGGCTGTGTGTGGAGCTAGATCGGAGATCACCGACC
Source organism: Stegodyphus mimosarum (assembly GCA_000611955.2). Taxonomy (NCBI): domain Eukaryota; kingdom Metazoa; phylum Arthropoda; class Arachnida; order Araneae; family Eresidae; genus Stegodyphus; species Stegodyphus mimosarum. The sequence continues at coordinate 324,925 of KK119907.1, read as the reverse complement.
TTGTCGTCGGGGATTTGGCCCTCATAGTTTCGATACGGGGACTACGTGTCCCATTGCCTTTCATAGACAGCTCACCTCGAAAGGCAGCCCCAGGACGAGGGTCCAACTCTTGCGTTCTGTCCCCCCCCCCCCAAAAAAAAGACCTGAATTGATCATAGATGGGATTAAGAAAGATAAGTATTCTCAGTCCTATTTTTGCATATTCTCTCTTTTTTTTTTTTTTTCCCATTTTCATTTCACATGATTTAGTAAAATATCTAAAGTTTTTTTTTTTTCCTTTTCAAATCCGCTTTTATTTTAATAGTAAATAGAAATAAAATCGCAGATGTTTAAATATGAATCGACATCTCTTAGAGCAACCCGAAACTGGTATTTTGAAAGTGGAAGTTGCAGTTTTTCAAGGACCCGTAAATATTCTCATGTAACTTTACCATTTAGCGGACAGTATATAAAAGTGCTGAGCGATAAAGCTGCCAAACATTGGCAGTTCGACTTGAATTCATATCCGACGAAAGATCATGGGAATTTTCATCGATTTGCCTATGCGAAAACTGAAAATGAGCCATTAAAACTTTCGCTAGGAAGGTATCCCTAGGAGGATAGCCCTCGAGTACTTTGCTAAATATAAATCACTTTAGTAGTCCTAAATCCAGAGATACTACAGCCGATATAAGTATTAGCGTGCTATAATCGAAGGTTTGAACAACAAAGAAGTTTAAATAAATAATAAAGCTTATTTTTCAAAGGCTAATAGAAAAGCATTTTTCACTTTCTAAAGAATCTAAATATCGAATTAGATGACTAAATATGCACTGAAAGAAAGGTTAGTTATTCAAATTTATAAATATGAAGTGCTTTAACTTGCTAAAACAGCAATATAGTTTTTCGATTCATTAAAACTTGTCATAAATTATAACTGTCCTTTATTTTATTCTCAAGAGTCTGAACTAGGATTTTTACGACAAAAGCAATTGTGAGAGAATTCATATACATTCAAATTCTAAACCAACTAGAAAGTTTACTTAAAGACCTTCTTCTCGTCATTTCGATTAGTAACTTTACAGTTATAACTTTGTAGAGTCATTAGGTTATTTCGAAGCAGGAGATGTGAAAAATGAGCCATGCCCTCGCCGGGACTCAAACCACGCACCTCTCGAAAACACGTCGAGTGTACAGACCACTACACCAAGAAGGCATGCGAAGAAGGTGGGAGAAATATCTTATACTTAACAACAGATCAAACGTCCTAATTCATGATCTCAATGTATACAAAAGGAGAAAATCAGTAACATCCAAATTTTGCAGAATTTTTGAATGTAATCCAATGGATTTTTGAACTCAAAAACTTAAACCATGTTTAAATATGAATAAATAAAAATAAATAATACAGAAATTTTAAAATCAGTTTTTTACACATAGTTAGTGGTAATATTTCAAATTATAAGGGAAGTGAGAATGCTGCTTATTTAAATAATTTTACAAAGCATTGTTTGAATGTAATCTTAATTTTAAAGACTAAAAAGATAAGACTTTAAGACTTCTGTAATTTTGCTTTTAATTTAGAAAATGTACTACTTACTATGTAAATGGTCACAATTGATATAAATGCATTGTAAGATTTCAACTTTTGTTCATAATTTCCTATAATTGCACACAAATTTAATCTGCAGTAATTTTATTCATTATTACCTTTTCATTTCTTTCAACAAAAATGGTTTTTTAGTACAGTGATAGAAACTCTAATCTGCTTTAAAATATTAATTTCTAAAGAAATAGAGAATATTAAACAGAACATAGCTAAAATAACTCACTATTATATGTCTTATTTATCTACTCGTACTTTAGGATGTTTAGTGGATTTATGACCTACCATGAGAGTTTTATTTCTCATTCCTTGCCCTTGAGTCTCGTCAAGTTTGTGTATAAATGTTCAAAAACAGATGGCGACACAATCGCATTCGAAGAAGCTAGTGGTAAAATGTGTCTCCCTCTTGAGCTTACCCCAAATGTATTTTGATATAGTGCTGCCATCTATTTTTCTATAAACCATTCAATTGCTTTCAAAACACTCGACTATCAATATTAAAAGCCAAAAAAACATTGCATATCTTTATATGGCGATTATAAGAAGCTACCGTATATTAATGTTTTGTGTGAAATGAAAATTTTTGACTAGCATGTAAATATTTTTTTTAAATTTCTATATCTTTTTATCTAATTTTTGGGAAAAGAGGTAAGTATGTTAGAAATTTACTTCGTCTTTAGAAAATTGCTGATGTTTTGAGAAATTTAATATTGTTTCATGTATGCCTAATTACTTTTTTTTATTCATGTAAAGTTTCTGAATTTTTTGCCTTGATGAAGTAAAATTTCTTATAAAAACACTTGTAAGATTTTTGTTTTAATTGAATGATTTTATATTTCGATGTTAATCAAAATTTTAAACTTATTTAAAATTACACTTTATGTTTCATATTTACAGTAATATACATTTTTATTGCTAAATTTAGTTTCTAAAAGTTTCAGTATGCAGTAAAATAACATCCAAAATAAAAGTATGCAATCCAGGAAGGCTCAAAGAGTGTTATGCTGTAATTATTTTTCAGTTTGAAGGTCAGAGCATAAACAAGGCAGTGTGATCTGCATTGAGGTCAGATAAAAACAATTTTTTAATAAGCTAACTCTTTATTTTCACTTTTATTGTTAATCAAAGCAAAATAATTCGCTTTCATTTATTTTGTATAATTCAAAGCGAATTATTTGTATCTTTTCCCAAAACGTAGTCTGTAGTCCCAAAACAAATTACTTTTGTTACATGCACTATGAGGTACATTAGTATCATGGTATTAAAATCTAAACAATTTGTGTTAAGCAAATTACCTTCATATTCAGTATTACATTTTCGACTATTTCACTTACACAGTTAAAATTGTAGCTTTGAATTATAAGTACACTCTTGGTGTAATGGCAATTTTTGAAGTATACAGCAGAAATAATATTAGTGATTTATATTTTCAAATTCTGAGAAGTAAGTAAAATAATATGAACACCAAACTTACAGTTCTAATTTTTGAACAGCAAATAAGACAGAAAGGAGGTAAATTTAATTTTCAATTTCTGAGGTATTTAAATGATCAAATTTTCTATGTCCAGTTTCTGAAAACTAAGGTAAGATTCAAAAAACGAAACAAAAAAATTTAATTTGTATTTCTGAAGGGTAAATAAAGTGAAAAAATTAAGATCTGTTTTATCAGTTTCTAAAAAACAAGTAAGAAATCAAATTTATTCTTCAAAGAAATCAAATTTATTCTTGTATTACTGTATAATAATAGTAAAAGTAAGTACATATAAAGTAAGTGAACCAAGGTCTAAATTTGAATTTCTGGGAATAAAAATAAAGTTCAAATAAAATACAGAATTTAAAACCATTATTTAATAAGTAGTAGGTTCAGTCATATGGGCTACCTACCTGTTGGAAGAAGGCAAAACGAAAAATGATTTTTAAAAATTTCCACCTCTCAAAAATCTTTAATTAAGTCTCCATTTGACTGAATATTTAATTTGACTTAGAGGCAGATTTAGCTAGTTTCCAAATGAGATTTTACTTTTTTTTTCTTTTTCATTTCTGCCTTAAAGGAGAACTTTCAATAATTTTATTCCCGATTTAGTTCGATCGGGAAATTTCCTATCATTTTATAAATAACCCACTCCACACTTTGACCTCTTTTTTCATAATTAAAAGAAAGTATTATAAATTATTTTTTTCATCGCAGCATGCCTTCGTGGTGTAACGGTGGCAAACTCGAGGCGTATTCGAGAGGTCCAGGTTCGAGTCTCGGCGAGGGTTTTGCAATTTTTTCCCTGCATCAAAATAACCTAATGACGCTGCAGTGGCGTCCGAAGTAAAAGGGGGTGGACAATAATTCGTCAACACCAGGATTTGGTGACTTGGTCTCCTAATCCCTTAGTCACCCTTTAAAAGGGTGAGTATATAAAGTATTTTCTTCCTCCTTCCAGCATGCCTTCATAGTGTAATAGTAGTACACTCGGCGCGTGTTCAACAGGTCCAGGTTCGAGTTCCAGCTAGGGTACTGCTTATTATTCACAGTTCCGGCTTCAAAATAACCTAATGATCACAGTATAGTAGTGAAGTCAGTGTGATTCTAATAACACAATTTTTGCTTCATACCTTGTACTTGCGTAACTTTTCTGGTCAGTTATGTTTTCATCTGCTGGTATGAGAATACATCTGTCGCAACTGAGGTCGACAAACTCCTTATTTATTTTCAGATGCTTTAGAATCTAAAAGACTTACCGTCATAAACATGGGCTTTTGGGCCCATCTCTGTTTCAATATATTCCATCGTTTTTTAAAATCTTTTTAAAGTGCTCTTAACATAACCAACGCAGTATATTGCTATAAAATAACAAAAGAGAAAAGAAGGAAAAGCATTTACTACTAGAACTTGGTTCTCTAAAAAGATCAAATGCAAAGATAAGTTAACACAATTGATATGATTATTTTGCTGTAACGCACGAAGTGTGGAGAGTTATGAACTCACTTTCTTTTATATTTACACAAGGCTGAAAGGGAGTGATGGTCAGGGGTTATTTCCAGATCAGAAAAATGGGAATCTTTTGATCATAGACCTTTTGAAATTTCGATCAAATCTTTTTAAATTCTTTTGAAGTCTGCGTCCTAGTATAAAAAAAGATAGCATTTCTTCCGACCTTTTTTAATTGAATCATATGAATCGATGTTTTGCTGTTTGGAATGTATTTAAAAGATAAGATGAGGAAATTTTTCAAGCATATTATTAATAAAATTTAATAAAATTTAAGCACGGAATACAAGAACATGAATAACATAAAACTGAGGTGAATTTCACTTAATTCAAAGCATGGATGGTAGCTCAGAAACCATAATATTTTCTCTTTTACATACTTAAAGTTGGAATTACTTTTGAAAGTTGTCATAACGACGGCTTTGTCATAAATGTGAATTCTACAATCTTTCTTTATATAAGAATATTTTTTCAAAAATTAAATTCGAATGAATTTCTTTTTTAAATTACTTTTTTAACTCATATGTTTATAAAACGTAATATGTTTTCCAAAGTACTTTATTTTCCGTTGAATAATTGCGATGAGTGTCAAGCATATTTTATTACTATTTTTTACTTATTTGTTAGTGTAAAAATATTATTCAGTTACTTAAAATACAAGTATATCATAAACATGAATTCTTTCTAGATATTTTGTTGGCAATCCATTCATATAAATATAAGCATTATTGTCATTAATATTTCAAACAGCATTTTCAAAATGTAAGCAGTTCGTGGCGTAAGATGTTTGAGATAAGAATCTCATTTTCCCAAGGTGTTCGAAAAAACATTTCAGCTCTCCCTTTGCAACTTTCAGTAAGAACAACAGCTGTTTCGAAACCGAGATCTTACCCTCCATTTCCGATTAGACCATCGCCTAATCCAATCCCCCTGTTTTGTTATGTAGATGACTGGAGGTTTTCTCCCTCCTGTAGGGTCTCTTGAAGAAGGGTTTAATTTCTCGTGCATTGACCCCTAACTTAGAAGCTCGTGTTAAACTCAAGGCTACACAAATGATCAGCCTGTCCTGCGGCAAGAGCTGAACACATAATTATTGAAAGTGAAGATGTTACCCTAGTTGTTGACACATGTTCCACGTGGATCAGATGCTATACCCTTAATAGTGCTCTAAAAACTTGTAATTTCAGTGCTTTGTTCCAGTATCACATTCTGAAGAGTGTACCAGTCGTGGTATATTAATCACGATTTAATCACAAGTTATTGTGCATGCGACTGAAGGTATAAATGAAGATTATTGGAGATTTTCACATTTTTCAAAATACATGTGGTATGAAATAAGAAGGGGAAAAAATAAAAAAATGAGAAACTTTATTTATCTTGATGTTCTACAAAATTTTGGTCATGAAAACTGATATATTTATGTGCCTCAGTAAGCGTATATCGGAAGAAATTATAAACACTTCAATTTCAATTTTAATAACGGAAGGCTAAATAAAATCTCTTCAAACTGATGATTTGATCTTTGCTCTACCAGATCTCAGTCTTGAATTACTTACAGTCAACAACCAGATCTCAGTCTTGAATTACTTACAGTCAACAACCAGATCTCAGTCTTGAATTACTTACAGTCAACAACCAGATCTCAGTCTTGAATTACTTACAGTCAACAACCAGATCTCAGTCTTGAATTTAGTAGAGCATCCGGAACTATAGAATAATGGCTCATCGCTTACGATTTCGTTTAAGTAGATTTAAAGTACACGATACTTTTTATATGCATATAATACTTCATCGATTTCATGCTTTTTCAAACTAATATTCCCATACTTTCTCAAAAGGTTAAACACTCAATATAAAATTCAAATTCAAAGTTCTGAAAAATATAAATGGCTTAACCAGTTACAAGAAATGAAATGCTTTTGCTAAGAATTTAATGACACACTCTCCTGTTCAAAGTAAATTTTGCTTTTGGGCAGGGTTATCATTAAAGAATAAAAAAAAATAATAAAATAATAAAAAAACGTAGATTGGAATTGATGAGATAATCTGGATGCTACTAGTTGAAGCGCTCGTAGCCATCGAATGATTTTCGATTGTGATCGGCCAGCATCAAAACTGTTTCAACTGAAATCAGTCTTGTTATTCTGTGGTTATGCTTACATAAGTATAATTATATCGATGACTTTCGCACATTCGTATACCGATCATTTTTACATTTTCTTGTAAGGCATTTTCTCTCTACATGTCACAATTTAACAATTAACAATAAAATAACAATTAACACGTTTTAATAGCAGTTAAATGTGTACATTACATTTATTATTCCCCAAGTTATATGTGACATCATTCTTTAAAAGATATATGCTGGTTGATTTTGAATTATTGCATAAAATGTACTTGGAATTTGAAATTTAATGTACCTGAAAAATAGCTACTATAAGCAAAATAAACAACAAGTGAAAAAAATGGGCCTAAAAAAATGAAAAAAGAAGTTTCAAAAAGTGAAAAAGTTTACAAAAAAAAAAAAAGAAGAAGAAGAAATAGTTTCAAGAAAGGAAAAAAGAGGCCATGCAATTCTGCAAAATATTTAAATTTGCATTTGCATTTAAATCAAACAGATTAAAAAGTAAAAAAAAATATTATTCTTAAGAACTGCATCTATTGCTTTTAAATAGTTTAGTTTGTTAATTAACAGCAAACAAAATAGATACTGAAGTACAAAATACTACGTTTTTCCGAATGGCAATAGACTCGAATGAAAAGTGAAACCAGGACCGTTCCTAGAAGTAGTGCAGGGCGTAAAAGTACGCGGGTGGCAAAAATCAGGGGCGGCCGGACTCTCACGATACCACGCCTAAATATTTTAAATTCATTGTAAGTATTTTTTATACAATTTATCAAACGTAAGTACTTAATGAGTATGAAATAAAAAGATGATTAATCATTGAGCACTTTTTTAAAAAATTTTATGGTGGCAATCTTAGGAAAGTAAGTGGATAGCCAAGGGCCTAGGAACGGCCCTGAGTGAAACAAAGCAAAGTTGTGTTTCGTTGCTAATAGCCATTTTGGGATTATTAAAAAAAATAATAATAGCCATTTTGGGATTTGAATAACATCTGTAAGTGGAAAAATTTCTTTGAAGAATTATTCATTTCTGCTTTAACAAAATCATGTTGCCGATAAATAGAGATTGTTGCCAACTGAAGGTACATAAAAGTTTTCCTTTCTTCTCAATATTAGAAAAAATGCATTGATAAATACAGGGTTAGTCACTTAAAAAATCAATATTATTTGGACTTAGGAATAATATTTTACAAGAAGGGATGCTTTATATTACGAGTGTCAAAAATAAAATATGTTTCTAACAAGTTATAAAAATTCAATAGTGAAATTTCTAATTTGTATGTATTATCGTATGCATTCAACGTGAAATCTAATAGTTATGATGATGTTTTTATTAGCGTAATAGATTCCAAGCCTATACATATTTCTATTGGTTACTTATGTTCGTTGTTCCACTTTTTAAATTGTTGCCACCAAATATTATTCCCCTGTATTATATTTAAACCCTGTATTATATATGTATAACCCCCTGTATTATACATGTAGAAATACATTCTCAATATTCTTTTATTTATACCACTTGATATTAAAAAAAGAAATGCAAAAATAAACGCCATTTTTATTCCAAAGGGGTAATTTGCCCAGAAGGATTATTAACTTCGTTTTGGCATTTTGCTTTGGTTCACTAAAGGCATTGTTTCACTTTTCAAATTGTTGCCACCAAATATTATCCACCTGTATTATATTTAAAGAAATTAAATAATGAAGAAGCTACATAAATGTATGAATGTTTCTCGCATTGTGATAAAACAACGGTACCTAAAACCATCAAATTTTGAATATTGAACGTTTCCACCCGAATATGGGCCCCTGAACGCCCAAATTTGAAATTTGCTTTATTATCGATTTCATATTTTGTAAAACTTTAACGAATTTTCGATTAACAAACTCAATGATTTCAAAGCGAGCAATGGCAACGTTGCACAGAAAAAACATTTTTATCTCCAGCGCGTGAGACTGTGTATCGGAAATTCTAAAGATATGCTCAATTTAAAATTATTTTGCGATACTGCTCTCGAACTGAATTTTATGGTTTAAGTGCAAAGAACATGATATTTAATAAATAAAGGTAACACAGAAAATGTTAAAAAAACGCCCTTTTGGACGTAAATTCTGTTTCACTTTTAATTTTGCTCTACAGTAAATATGTTTTCGGATAAATTGACAATAGTAAACGTTATTTTGATTTAAAAAGATAGACGAAAATTTGTAGTACTTTAATTAATTTTCTATCTTTTCTAATTTTTTTTAATTTAAAAAAGTGTTAATACAAACTTTTCTTTCATCCTTGACTAACAGTATAATATGAAAATCTTTCCTAATATAAACATTTTCGTATTATACTGTTAGCCAAAAATTTCAGAATACAAGTTTTTTCTATACTGTCCCCTTGTCTTGGACAAATTTTTGGAAGAAGAAAAAGAAATTAAATCTTTCAAATGTGACTAAGGAAAAAAAAATCTTTAAATAGTTTCGGTTTTGTTTACTCAAAAAAGATTCACAGACTTTAAAAACTAATTTTCCAACTAGAATAAATGATCACGGGCGGATGACGTCATCCCTGCCTTTCTTCGTAAAAGAGCATGTCTGTGTTAAGTGACAATTCTCAGTTCCAGTCTCGAATACAAAAATTAAAAAAAATACTTTCAATTAAATCATTTCTGTCGTTTCACCGTCCTCTTTATCTTTTAACAAGCCTTTGGCAGCTCACAAACCGTCATTGTGATGAAGAATCGCATCTTTGAGTTTATTGTCAATGCATACTTACACACATAATACGTCTAACAGCAACTTCATAAACGAATCCAAAACGAATAAAGAAAAGCGGACTGCGTAAAAGACGCGTGTTACCCACGCGCCGGCCTTGGTTCAGTGGTCCCATCCCCCAGATGTTAAAAAGGTACGCTTACAGGCTGCTACTTTTGAGGGGGAGGGAATTGTGCGGGGTTTTATCAAAGAGGGGGAGGGGGCAAGTCTGCTGCGCAGATAGCACAACGCGTGTTTCGCACGCGGAAGATAACCTCTATGTGTATCAGCCTCAGGTGAGTATAGTCTCCCCGTTGCGGTTTGGTCAAAAGCCAAAAAACGGAAGTGAGCTTAATCCGATAAATGCAATCATGAACGGCTCGAGGGTATAAGAAAGATCATTTTTTATCCAAGAGAAAGTTCTTTCAGAGGAATTCCTAATAGCATCTGTAAATGGATATAAATATACGCAAAAAGGTGAAGGGAATGAGAAATTTAAGATTTCCTTGACAGATTTAGGGTTAAGATTTTTATATCCATTTTGTAAATGGAAACAAGAGATTTCTATGTGTTATACAGAACTTCATTATATAAAAATATTCCAAATTTTTATGCTTCACTTCATTAACATGTGCATATTATGAATTTAGACCTATTTAAATCTGCCTAAAGAAACAAATATTAATCAGGTATAATTAATTTAAAATTAAATTAATTAATT
>KK119907.1:268845-314287 GCA_000611955.2 Stegodyphus mimosarum | reverse complement strand
TTTTCAACAGGCAAGAGTTTTAAATTACTTTTGTTTTTTTAAAAAATAACTTTGTTTTCTACTTATTTACCTTCTATCACTATTACTAGTCTCTTTACTTGCTTAATTTCTCAAAATTCTAACTAGTTTAATTTCATTTTAGTAATTCAAAGAGGGGGCTAGAAGTATATGTGACAAATAGTTTCTGAGATATAATTTTTTTACTTTGGGTATCTTTCATTCAAATACGGTGTACTTATGATTACGGTGTTTCAAAACATAAAAATTGTTCGATCAAATATCTCTTGACCAGTCTTGTTTAATCTTAAACGATTGTAATTAAGGCGTTTCCGCTGTGCGTGTACTTGTAGTTGTCTGGAAATCTAACCCATACTTCTTATTTCTTCATTCACAGAAGGATTAACTACGTTTTTCTTACTGTGTTTCTACATTATCTTATGATATTCTAAGATATCAAACTGCTATTTAATAAATATTTTGAATTTACTTTGATGGAAATTCATATTTCTGTATCGTAAATGGTGCTGAATAGTTAATTAGAGTTGGCAGGTGAGTAATGGGCCTAGTTACAGTGTTCTAGGCCGCGTAGACGGTATACTGGTTAGGGGAGCTTACTGCGATACCGAAGGACCCGGGTTCGAAACCCGTAGAAGGCATGGATGTTTTTATATGTATAGTGTCTTTGCCGTATGAGGGTACACTAAACACATGGCGAGCCGAAAGTCTTCTCGAGAGGTTGTTGGTAGGAGAAGAGAGGTGAAAGACCCTCAGACCCCACTCCATCAATATTGGGGCGGAACTGAGCGAAGTCGTACTGTCACCTGTATGGTACTCAATCCTCTAGCCAACGACAGACGCAAATTTCCTCTCCTTGCCACGATGAATTTCGTGTGTTACTGCAAGATAAATGAAATAAGTAACAACCAATAACAACAGTGGTCTAGAATGTTTTTGAAAAACTGAATATTAAGGAACAACGATATACGAAGAATAAAGAATTTAAATTTTTATTGAATTCTAAATTTGTCAGGAAAAAATTCTAAAATAAAAAGCTTTCTTTCTAGCAATCAGTAAAGATAATCTCACATTTATCTTTCTGAATGTTGAAACTCTGAATTAATTATGTCCTGTATGAACATCTATTTTGCATATTTAAATGTTATATTTAGTTTAAACAGCATTTGTGTTTAATCTTTACTTCTAATCCCAGGAAAACTTTATTCCTAATCCCAGGAAAATATATCCTGGAATGGATTTATATCTCTCTCTTTATGTATATATATATATTCATATATCTATGTTGTTTAAATTATCTCGCGACTATTGGGAGTAGTACCATCATTTGATAAACAATAAGTCATGTTTGCTAAACAGAAATTCACAGCTCACTAATTTACATGCAATATATTGAAATTATTCATTCTTATTAAAGAAAATGTCACTTTTTCTAAAAAAATGAAGGGATGTAGAATGTGTGGGATAAAATAAAACCGATATACGTTAATTTGAAGAAACTTTAAGGCAACCTCAGAGCGTATTTTATGAAGCAGTAATTAGTATGTCAATTAATCATTCCGAGTGTCTCGAAAGCTTTCAACGAAAAAAAATATATTACTCTTTGCGAAGGCGTGAGCTCAAAATTTGAAGTTTTTGGTGCATTTAGAACATTAGTGTTGCTAAACAAAACACAATCCGTTAAAATAAATGCTTTTTTATTCTGGAAAATCATACCATCATTTATTATTTATTTGTGAAAGATTACTTAAAGTAGGAGTATTGAAGACAGTTTCTTCTACAAAGCTCTGTTAAATGGTATCTTTCCATTTAGACAGTGCTTTGTTGTTCATGGTGTACATTTTATTATGCTTTGTTGAATTTAAACAAACAAACAGACTAGTTTTTTGAATCTCTATTTCAGTGTTTATCTCTGATATTTGGTTAGTAATATTAAGTGACTTTCAATGCATATGATTTATAGGAACAGTATTCATTCGAAAAACTTGTTGAGAGCGAGCAGCAGCAATTTTTACCAAAAAACATTTTCTATTTGGCACTGAGTTGCGAATAACAAAGTCAGAAATTTCGTATAACATGGAGGTTGGGAACCTATCAGAGTTCTGTTCAATGACTTTCGATTTTTACAGCATAAAGATCCTCAAAAGACTGTGAGATTTCTTTTGATTACAACTCGTATCAAATTTAAAGTGAATTGTGTTAATTATTAAAAAAATAAATACGTAAATGCCAATTAATAATATAGGTGATGAATTTTTTTTAATGTTGATAGATGCTTAATTAAAAGCTTCTTCAATTTAACATAATATGTTAATTATTATTAAACATTGCATTGAATTTATTTATAATACACACACTTTCTTTTTATAAAACTGAACCATGATTTAAAAAAATTGAAATTTCTTCAGATAAATCTAAATACATTCTGTAATTTTCTATAAGTATAGTAACGAAATTCCAAATATGGTTTAAGCTTACATATTTTTCGTAGAATCCAACAATCATATTTGTATTTTTAATAATGTAGACAATGCATAAGAGTAATGTAATACATAACAGAAGTAGTAATTAAAAAAAAGAGATTAAGCTTTTCTAGTTCTCTGCAATTTAATGTATATCGTATCTACCTTCCCAGAAAGGACCAACTTTCATTGTGGGGTGTATGCCAGCAGGTGTCCTCAATTGACTTTACCAATGATAAGCGTGAATGAAAACTGCATGCGGTGTTCAACCATACGAGACCACAGATGCCAATCTGCTCATCCTATTGACTCCCTCGTGTATTAGTAGAAGATCAACCAATAAGTTGATACATATTGCTCCAGCGTTCAGTGGGGTAAAAATGCTTCCCTATTGGCCACTGCACAGTATATTACATTGCATTTTCGAAGAGCGAATCAATTTTAAATGCGTGCAGTTTGTAATGAAATGGAGTAACGGTCATTGCGTTCACTCTGGCTATTACTTCCTCTAAACAGCCTTCTTTTTTTATATATTTTTATACACTTTTTATAAGTCATTTAATAAAATCGTATTTCTGATATAATTTTTAAAATAAAGGTTTTTAATTATGATTAAATAATAAACTGCATTAAAATAACTTAATATCTACATATGTAAAGAAGAATGTCTGTGTTTGTTTGTTCGTGATTAACTCACTCACTACTATAGCCGTTGTCACCAAACTTCTACAATTCTTTTCTGGGTCCCGGAAAAAGTCGATGTCCCCTTTTTTTTCAAAAAAAAAAAAAAAAAAAAAGCTAAAATCAGAGATATTAATTAAAAACTCAGAAAAACGATAATTTTCGCCCTCATTTTTCCCAGTGGCAACAGTCTTGCAAGCTGGAGATGAAAACCTGCTTAATTCGAGAAATGTTGCCACTGCTAGCTTTCAAGTCGTGGCAATGACCGAACGCAATGACCGTGGAGTTTGTTAATATAAAACTTCTAAGCTTTACGACGAAATAAAAATAGTATTGCCAAACATTAAATACATTATTCCCGATTCCAAAAATTCGCGGGAAGCCATTTCGACTGTTCCTATCTTCCTACGACTTTAATCAGCCGAGATATTAATTAAAAACTCTGAAAACACTAATTTTTGCACTCATATTTCAGAGTGGCAACAGTCTCGTGCGTTGAAGATAAAAATGCTTTATTTCGAAAAGTGTTGCTACTGCTCGCTTTCAAATCGTATAGTTTGTTCATCAAAAATTTGTAAGTTTTACAAATTCTATATATATAAAGAAAGAATGCTTGTTTGTGTGTTTGTTCGCGTTATTGATTTCTTATCAATTATGATAAATCTTTTGGCACACATAAGCGACTAAAGTTCAATATAGGTGAAATATTGGATGGAACTTGAGCTTTTACGACCATTTGATTAGAAAGACGAAAATCATTAAAAACGGCGTGCCATTGTTGATTATATAATGAGAGAGAATTAGTTTATTTTTTATCGAAATTTTTTATGTGGTTCCCATATCGCATTAGACTGGAAAATATATGACTATGAATCGTATGTTTTGCATCGTTATTAGAGAAGGATTGAAGCGGTATCGTTCTCTCTGTTGTTAAATACATTACTCTCAAACTAATTTAACTGGCATCAGGTACTTTCGCTAATTCTCAGTAATTTAATAGTATAGCCAATGAAAGCACTTGTCATTTACGTAGCCAAAATTAGGAGGATAAACAGGGAGTTAGAAAATTATTTTATTGATTAGTCTAATACTACTGTAAGGTTTATTTTAATTAACACGATATTTTTGTGTTCAATCAGTCCTGTACTTCTATTTTTTTCATCAGGTCCACCAGAATATAAATTAGATGGGTTTTAAATGACGAGCGAACGTACAAATTAAAAAAAGAGAGTTAGGTAGCAACGCAACTGGGACTATTACCTATTGTAATGCACCCGCTTAATCAGTTATGTAAGTTTGGATGAGGTTTCTTTCTTCTTTTCGACGAACTTCGCTAAATTTATGTGTAGAGATCATGCATAAATAGGAATTCAGCTACTAGGTATTTAATGGCTGCTTTATTTCTACATACTTAGTTTATTAGTAATCCAGTAAGCTCACAAACGTTGTGGTTGAGTTGCTTACTTTTTAGTTGCAACTAAAAGATCTAGCATAAATAAAATTTAGTTTTATTTTGCTTTTGTTGTATTCAATTAGTGAATCGGATTTTAAGTTAAAGGCAAAGACAATGAGTTGTCTACAGACTAGGAAAGATAAAATAACCTTTAAGTTTAAGTGTAAAATTAGGTTTAAATTTGAGCGTAAATATTTATAAATTTTTCAAAGGGTTGAGGATTTGACATAAGCCTTCAGCACGTCTGTATGTCTAGCAAAGTTACAGTTGTTAAAAATTTGGCCATATATAGCAGCTTTGGGTTTTTTCAGTTACAGAACACTGAAATTGAGTTAACCTTGAAACTGAAACTCAGTTACTGAATACATGAGTTCATAATCACTGAGGAAATCTGCATCAATTAATGTTGCTTTTTCTTGCAGTCATATATATCTGGATTTGTATGGTTATTTTGATTTTGGGTCATAAATGGATTTTCAATTTTCACCGAGTGCTTCCAGCAAATTATTAATTCTCAGCTTGTATACGGATAAGCATATATTCGGAAAAAATAAACAAAATATTTCTGTATTAGTAACACATAATAGTAACATTAGTAACACATTCGGTTATTTTAACTGATCAACATAGGTATCGGATAAATCAGCAAAGCTCCATTTTTATAATTAATGATATTTAACGTTGTTTTATACTCTGTTCTCTGCTCACTACAATCATCGTGAGTTTACCACCATCATCATCATCTGAGTTAATTAATTTCACGAATATGATTGCTTTCTCCCCCATAATGTTTTATGAAAAACGTCGATCGCAAGAACAAATAAATTAGCTAGCGCTAGATTATGCTAATGGTACGAGTGTTAATAAAAATGTTCCGTAGCAGAGGTAAATAGTGTGACTTTGGAAATTCTTTTTATTACATAGAGTAATATGAATAGGGAAGCCCACAGGTCCGAGTTCGATTCCCGGGTTGAGCAAACTTGACTCATCGCTTGAGCTGGTCAACAAAATGAGTAGCAAGTTTGCTTAGGAAGAAGCGGATATAGCTGTAAGCAATACACTATTGCAATAAAAAAAATCTTGTGTAGCGTGAAATTGAACAGCTCGCATAATTGTCAATTTGGGAAGCTCCGTGAATGGTGAGCTTTCAATCTTCTAAGCACATAGATTATTAAACGAATTGGAGGGGGACGAATAAAATAATGAAGCGTAAAATTAAAGCAAAGTAACGAAATGGCAAAAAAGTGTGAAATTCGAGCCAGGACGGCAAACTTTCTGTTCATTAACAGGATTTGGATTGGCCAACTCATGCGTCATTTTCCTCATACATTCATTCTACGTGATAGTTAGAAGAGGTTGACTGCTAATTCGAAACATATAAGTATGGATTCGACTCCCATGTATGGCTTTCTTGCATATGTGCTGTACTCCCCCCCCCCCATTTTCGAAAGCCTAACATCAGTCGTCTCCTGTGGTGCACCCTGAAAACATTTATCGGTCATGATATAAGATGAGACGGATAAATGATGGACTGTTTCAACTGTTTTTTTTTTTTCGAATGCTTAAGAAACAAATAGCCGGGCATTTTATATTTATTATTTTTAAGCAATTTATGCTGAATTGCACTCTAGAAAAATTATCGGTCATGATACGATGAGACGTCTAAATGATGAATTGGTTCATCTGTTTTCTACGAAAGCTTAAGAAACAAATAACTGGGCATTGGATATTTATTATGTTTCAGCTTTTATGCTGAAGTTCAGAAATATTCAGCAGCTGATAATATATTTTCTGCAGATATTCTGATTCACCGCAATCAATCGTTTTTACTATTTTTAAAGTATTAAAAATATTAACATGTCTTTTAAATATTACAAAACATTAAAAAATTAATGAAGATATGACATTTTTTAATTAGTTTGAACATAAATGAATAATTTTTCTGACACTTCCCTTTTATTCAGAAAAATGTGCTTCGACGGCGTACAAAATTTTTAAATTTACCTTTAATTACACTGAATGCTTTTCTCTTGATAGAAAAATCGAGCCTTTTTTTTCTTGATTTCCAGCTTTTTATGTCGTTGTTGTTGTTTTAACGCGAATAAACGGAAATCAAAAGCTTGTGAACTTGTTTTAATTGGTAAGAAACAATATGACATAAACTTGTCAACTTGTTTTAATTGAAGATAATAGACTATAGTAAAACTTCTAAATAGAAGTCAAAAGATATGGAGCAGTTTCGACGATACCATAGAAACTTTCGAGTGAAAAATAAAGAATAAATTCATAAACAGAACCATATGCATTTTTCTGAAAATTATAAAACAAGTTTGACAAGACAGTTATCGCGCTTGAAACAGAAATTGTAATAGTGAAAATTTATTTTTAAATGAACTGTTAACTTCTCTAGGCTTTTCGCATAAAATTAATAATTCAGTGTCCCAGACATAGCGGATAATAGAAAAGACAAAGTTACAGAGATCACGCCACGTATTTTTCCTCTTTAATTATCTCATTAAATATGAACTGTATCATTAGGTTTTGTATTCCACCTACAACTGTATACATGTTCACGGCATGATTGGGAAAAATACTAGGTATGGCATTAATGCAATTGGTTACCAATGCATTTAATCTTTTACTGTCCCAATAGCTCCTACCTCTTCAAATCTTAATATTCCCTTCATAACAGGCAATTTTCAAGGATACTAAAATGATTAACGTTTCCGTATCTGTAACATAGCATAAGATGAAATGTGGGGTATCTGTAGACGTTTCTGATGTCAAAATAGATGATTTAACGTTGTCCCAGTTCTGGCATAAAAACTCTCAAAACTATAGTTATTGAATCCATCTATATTTTCACATACTTATTTAATACATTCAACACAACTTTCTCTCTTCTATTCTAAATTAAATTTTCTTTAAGACAAAGGAATTACTAAGCAAATTATATTAAAAACTGCGGAGTATACACAAAAAACTTTAGATACCGAGTTTTGTGTCAAAGATGTCGTAATGAGGACTTTCTATATCTTGAACAGTATTTTTATCTTAAGGTAGATTAAATATAATGTATCGTAATATATATTAAGATATAACATTTACCTAAAATATGTAATTAGGCCTCGTTTAATTCGTGAAAAATTCTAATATAAAGATATTTTGATTTATTTTTAAAAACTTTATTTTTATAAGCGGAAGTTATTTATACTGTCTATAGCTTTATAGCAATAAATGCATTGTAATGCTGATATTTGGAAAAAACTAAGTAAAGTATTAACTGATATCTGTAAATTTAAGAAAACAAGTTTAAATTTAGTAATATATTAATTGTATGTTTAATAACAATTTTTTTTCTTTGTACATTTAATCAAAAATATGTTATATTTTCCTAGATGCGTATCTGTCTTCCTTTAAAAGCAAATTATGTCATTATTACCCATGTTTAAACAGTACTTATTCCCTTTAAAACAATAAAAAATAAATGTATTGTACCTTATTAATATTACCAATGAATAAAATATATTATTAGTATTAAAATTCATCGAAACTTCCGAAATCAAAGATAAATGGATAGCAGATTTCTTTAATGAAATATTTATATGATTTAACTACTTAAATGCAGAATAAAAAGTTTTAGATTATAAAAGAATCTAAATTTAAGTTTAAAAAGTTAAACATGTATTTAAGTTTAATAAAAATATAGTTTAAAGACTGCAAAAGTGTAGTATTACGTTAAAATTACAAGTCCTTAGACGTTGAAAAGTCGTTGAACTACAAGTAATGACACTAGATGGCAGCACCACTATTGTAGTCTTTTCCTCCTACAAGGAGAAACGTTTTCTGCGTGTTCAGTGGGAAAATGTTCTGTTTTAATTATTTGAAGTTAATGCTAAAAAATATCAACTGGAGAAAAGAAAATGAAGTCATATTATTTTACGAATGAATCGTTAACTGTACCGAAATTTAATACACTCTCTTAATTATTTAACCAGTTTTATGTCTTAAAACTTATTGATCATTTAGCATTATGCAATAAAATTAAAACACTTTATACGTAAGAGAAAGTTATTTATTCAGTGCTCAGTATAAATTCAAGAATAAACATTATATAGTGGAAAGATCTCACTAAAATAATAAAAGTTTTTGGTACTTTTAAGCTTATGATATGTAATTTAAAATAATGCTGCTCTCATATATATATGTTAAATTTCTTCTTAATTATAATGCAGAAAATAAATCCAAATAAAAGCTGCCATTTACCGTGAATGATTCTTTTATTTTTCTATTAATAATATAACGTATAACACTAATCTTTCTGTGGTGAGGAGCTAGTACAGTGTAGATAAGATTGAATAGACAATATAAAATTTATTCCAGATCGTTACCGAAAATTCCCAAGACCACTTAATAGTAAAATGAGATTCACTTTACAACTCTTTTAAATACGTAACCTTTGTTATCGAAGTGAAGACTTAACTAATTGTAATTTTTTTAATTGCCAACAGAAAGACTCATTCACACTCCGACATTTCGTGAATTTATATCTTTTTATGAAGCTGAATTTTACCAGAATTTTCTAACTGTTATTAATCTGTTTCAGAACTAGTTAAAAGCTTTGGTACTTTATAGGTTTGCATTATTATTGTATGAAATGTTTCCACTTTCCTCGAAATCTTGTTCATCCTGTAGAGATGATACGATCGTTTCATTGAGATCAAATCGCTTGAAATGGCAAACAACCACTCATAATTCCAATTTTATTACAATCTAAATTTCTTCTAAGTTCCTTTCATATAAACCAACTTGACCACGTAGAGTCTATTGTCACGCTACCCAATTTAAGTATCAATTTATTTATTATTTTTCTTCTGCTTGGATTATTTTGCAAAATCGTTCTCTTTTTTTTTTCAATTTGGCCTTGAAATTAGAGTGTTCAGATACTGAATAATTCAGATAAGTAGATTTTAGACAATGCGATTTATATCAGAATTCTGTGAATCTCAATTAAATGGTCAGATGAAAGTTAATCTACTACTTAATATTTGAACATGCTTTAGACTGCCAAAATTATGAAATATTTTTAAAACAGCTATTTAAACAAGCAGTCTTCTAATCTACATGAAAAAGTAATAATTCTTTAATAATGTAATTGGTTTTACTTTGATTAAAAAGTAAATGCCATTCGAGATACATCCAAAAATGCTTATATCTTATCATCATTTTTGTTGTCATCTGCTTGTTAAGTACTTATTTATTTTAACACAGTCACGTTATCTTTACATTAATGCAGGCGATGCATTATTAATGCAATTGTGATTGACTAATATTTAATTTCAGTTCACTGTTGTTCTAAAAAGAATATTCTTTAAAAAGTTATCTCGACTTGCTTTAGATTTTATGCTGTAAATAAAAATGTCTTTAACGTTTCTTTAGAAGAGTCGTTGTGAAACCTGGGCTCAAAGGTATATAAATAGTTTAATCTAAAAAAATTTGGGAGTTTTTGGATTGCAGCTTTTAGTATTAAAGAACGCGAGATGCGTCAACTAGAAAAAATTATAACCCTAATTATTGAGCAAAAATAACTTAATTCTTATGTGGGAAGAAAAGTTAAGTCAAGAAAAATCGGAGCAATTTTTTAAACCGATAGATATTAAGAATTAGAGTTTAAATATTTTATTAAAATTATTATTGTTACCATAATCTTATGGACATCCAAAAAATTTTAGAAAATCTAATTCTGTTATTAAAGAAAGCTTTAAATAGTTCTACCTCCTCAAAAAATTTAAGAATTTGATCAAGAAATAAACTATAATAAATTTCTTTCGAATACGTGACTCCTTTCTTTGGTTCTAAATTTTAAAATTCTTTCACCCTGACTTGAACATACTTAAAAATGCTTAAAAATTTTCAAATCCTGAAGTCTAGATCTGGAATATGGAATTTTAATACGCAGTAGGATGCCTTTTACTAAAAGTAGGAACTTTAACAGTTATTTTAATTGAAAAAAATTCCGGAGTTACACAGATAAGAAAAGAACGACATCACTAACGGAAAATTGAATTTTTAATTTAATTTCTTAATCAGTGGCATGAGATAATAGATGTTGCACGCAGAAATATGATTTAAGGAATTAGGTTCACAGTTGTAGAGGATCCGCAAGATAAAAGACATTTAATATGGAAGATTAAAAAAATTAATTCATTAATTAATTAAAACAACAGTGTGGAAGAAAACTAGCACTGACAAGATAGAGAAAACAAACTGAAGATAGAACTTTTTCAATAAACTAAAATATTTAGGTTCATATGATCATTAAACTTACTTGACGGTTGGTTTGTAAAATAAATTTAAATAATATTTAATAAAATTCACAGCGTCTTTAATATCTCATCAAAGAAAACAAACGGATCAACATAGTGATCTTAAAAATGAAAGAGATCTGAATTATGTTTCAATAATTCAGTTTCAAAATAATATATATGTATTTCAAGCCTGTCAGCGGCGAAAGGGTAAACTCTTCGAACATTGGTAGTTCGATTTGGATACAAAGCCTGGCGAACGGGTTGGATGCATAAAAATTTCCTAAGTTATTCCGCATATGGAAAGCGTAAAAGAGTAAGTTTTTTTAGATTACCGTCCACGAAGACATCCTTTCCTCTAGGCAAAAGCCTACCAGTGGCTGAAAGGTAAGATTGCTGAAACCTGGTAGCTCGACACGGTTTCATATCCTGATTAGCGAGCTGGTTCCGTGGGAGGTTTCTTTATTTTCCTCATGTATTTTATGAATAACAGTAGTTTTCCTTAAAAAAGCCTCTACGAAGGCATTTCTATCCTTAGATAATCTTCATGTGCTTTACTTTAATAAGTTAACCTAACCTAATCCCTTTGGAAGATAGTCTTCGTGTGCTTAAATCTTTCTGTCCTTCTGTTTATCAATAGTGTTTATCTTGAGGGAGGGGATTGCTTCAATTACTTATTTTCGAGTAACTTTAGAGGTAATCGTTTTTATGCGCCTTTTGAAAAAAAAATTTTGAGCTCTTTTTATACTCCTCCCGTTATAACATTTTAAAGCACTGATCTAATTCGCAGCAAAGCCAATTTAAATATAAAAAAAAAAAAATCTGAAAGGATTCAGATTTTAGATTACGTCCAAAGGGATTTTACTTAATGATATGATAATTTGCCGAACGAAACAAACATTAAACTAAACCCAATACAATTCCAATAATCAACCCAGTACAATTCCAGTAACCAACATAATACAATTCCAATAACCAATATATTACAATTCCAATAACCAACATACAATTCCAAACATTTCAGTAGCCAACCCAATACCATTCCATTAACTGACAAAGAAACATAAGCACTAAATTGAAAAGTGATTCAACGCCTTTTTGTTTCCGACGCAAAATGCCAAAACGAAAGTAATAGTCCTTCGGGACTAAATCCCTTTGGACTAAAGATTCTCAGTGTGTTTGTTTTTCATACAAATATACAGTTTTATTCCGATCTTGATGAAATTTGGTTCAAAATAATAGAAGAATCACGGTCTATATCAGATTTCTCAAGAAAAAACCCTTATATTCTTTTCTCAAAAGGATGTAAGAGGTCGGCTGCTTTATATACGTATATTTCACCCTAATTTAACGAATGTTTGCTTAAAGACCTCAAGGATATAAAAGCTTTGTTGCTTTTCACCAAACTGTTCACATTTTGTTTACCCTATTTTTTTAATGTAATATTTTTTGAAGTAACCCGAGTATCAAATGCATCAAAACTGCTTATTCAGTGCAGGCGAAATATAAAAGTTTTGAAAAAACCTGTAATGACCATTTAGAAAGATTGTAACAGTATCAACTATTCAACAGATGCTGTAAAGCATATCTTTGATGGAGGAAACTTGGTAAGTTTTGAACAAAAAAAAAAAAAAAAAAATTTAAAATTTTAAAAAAAAAAAAAAAAAAAAAAAAAGATAACCAAGAAAAAGATGGCTAAGAAAAATGACCAGGCTGGAATTCTTTAACTAAATAACCTCAGAGAAAGGAAAGACAACAAATCCTGAAACTCATTAGATAGTTATAAGGTATTTCACCCACCTTCTTCGCATGCCTTCATGGTGTAGCGGTCAGCACGCTTGACGCATATTCGCGAGGTCCGCGGTTCGAATCCCGGTGAGGGCACTGCTCATTTTTCACATCTCCCGTTTCCAAATAACTTATGTCTCTACAAAGTCAAGACTTCCATTCAAGAAAGCAAAAAATCTCTAGATCGCCTCTTTCTGTGAAATTAAAATTAAACCTATAGACATTCACATCTAAAAGTAGCAAGTGTTACTTACCATTTCGTCTTATATCTCTGTAAATTTTCGTATTTTTAAAAATTCCCGGTATCAGACAATAAAGTATCTCAATAAATTTCATATTGAGACTTTATTTACATAGTTATATGTAAAGTATGTACGTAAAAGTACGCATAGTATAGTATGTACGTAAAAGTACGCATAGTATAGTATGTACGTAAAAGGACGCATAAATGTATATTGGAGACAAAATAAAAACAAGCATTGGTTGCAGAGCGAACTCTCACTTCCAAGCAAATCTATCAAATAAATAAATAAACACAATACAATTTAAAAAGCGAAAAGTTCCACTATATGGTTACAGTTAATTAAGTGATATTTCACGGAAGTTATTGAATTTACTCTTGATACCCTTGAGTTTTGGTAGCTACCAGAAATCAGCCTTATTTTCAATGTTGATGCCTGCGCGGTTTGCGCGTTTTGCGTAAGTTTTGGCTCAAGTAGACATTCTACAGATACTTAATCTTCTCAACAGTCACTATATCTAGAGGAGAATGTGTCAGTTCTAGCAAACAAAGTTGTTTTTAAAGGACAAATTAAAGTACCAGACTTATTTTTGATTTTGGCTTTCCGTACAACTCCCTTCGTCTTTACCAGGGTAAACTTCTAGAACTCTTTCAAGAGGCCAGTTTGTTCAATTTGTGTTTTCTGTTTGTATTTAGAAAACACAATATAACGACGAATGTTTTCCTGAACAATGAACACATTACTTTTGCAAAAGCCTGAAACATGTTTCTTAATTCCAAAACATTTAAAACATACTCCCGTTTTCATCAAAATCTCTTTTTATTCATTCAGAGAAATGTTATGCATATAACCACAGACTTTACTGAAATGTTTTGATGAATTATGAAATATGCAGTTAGGTTTCGGTTCATTGTATTTTGAATTTGTTGAAATTAATTCCAACACAGAAGCAATCTTCGTGTTTAGAAATTTATCGTTCTTTGAGTCTAGGTATTTTTCAGAACACTGTTAAGCGAAATATGGCTGTCACCGAGAAATACAACTGTCAGCAGAATAAGTCATCATTATAGCTCGCTCACGTGAATTCAAAACTCTGGAAATGTTTTCCATTAATTCGTTAACATTAGATAAACTTTTTGATTAGCCCAAAGCGGCAAGTTGCCTAGAAGGGCTTTAATTTCGTTTTGGCAATTTGTGTCGTCCGCTATAAAACGGCGTTTCACTTTTCAAATTCTTGTCAGCAAATATTAGAGCGTAGCATTATATTTAAAGAAATTAAATAATGAAGAATCTGAATGAATATGTGTATGTTTCTCGCACTGTGAAAAAACAGTGGTACCTAAAGTACAAAGTACCTAAAGTACCAAATTTTGAATAACATAATCCTCCACTCGAATTCGCCTCTAGAAGCCCAAATTTTGAATTTTGAATTTATTTTATTAACTTTAACTAAGTTTTGAATAAAGAACTTAACGACCTCAAGGTGAGTATTGGCAACAGTGTACGGGGTAAAAACATTTTTACCTTCAGCGGGCGAGACTGTGTATCGGAAATCCTAAGATGTTGTTACAACTCAAACGCGAAATGAGCGAAAGTTTCGCTTCTGCCAGTGGCAACGGGAGTCGAAAAACAAACTTTGAAGTGAGCAGTCGGTTACTCGGCTTCTCTTTATACAATTTGATTTGAATGGGGAATTATCCCCTATCTTTTGATTTAAAATTAAGCTTGAACCATGTAAATAGTGTAATATAAGAGACGTGGGTAAATAAAAAGTCATTAACACTTATTTTGAGTTGTGATTCGAGTTCAATTAGATTTCGAAATCAAAAGCTCTACCAAAATAGAATCGTCGGCACTTTAGAATTCGTGGATTAGAAATAACAGATGTACTCATTTTAAAATTATTTTGCGATATTGCTGTTGAATTGGATTTTATGGTTTAAGTGCGAAGAACATGATATTTAATAAATAAAAGTAACATACAAAGCATTAAAAAAAGGCCTCTTTGGGTGTAACATAAAATCTGAAAGCTTTCAGATTTTTTAGTCTAAAAGGGCAATTTGCCCAGAAGGACTATTAATTTCGTTTTGACATTTTACGTAGATTCACAATAAGCATTGCTTCACTTTTCAGATTGTTGCCACCAAATATTATCGTCCTGTATTATATTTAAAGAAGTTAAATAATGAAGAATCTCCATAAATGTATCTACGTTTCTCGCATTGTGATAAAACCACGGTATCTAGAACTAATAAATTTTAAATATTGAACGTTTGCACCCGAATATGGGCATCTGGAAGCCTAAATTTGAAATTTGGAATTTATTTTATTGTCGATTTCATATTTCATAAAACTTTAAAGAATTTTTGATTAGCAAATTCAAGGATTTCAAAGCGAGGAATGGCAACGTTGTACAGAAAAAAACATTTTTATCTCCATCGCGCGAGACCGTGGATGAGAAATTCGAAAGATATGCTCATTTTAAAATTACTTTGCGATATTGCTCTTGAACTGAATTTTATGGTTTAAGTGCGAAGAACATGATATTTAATATCTTCTTCGCACTTACGCCTCATACACTTCAACAACAAAACCACAAAATTTTTAAAAGCAGCATGGTAGCATATGTTTAGAGTTTCCGATGTAGTGTTAAGTGCTTCCACAACAATTTTATATTAATTTCAGTCTTTTCAAATAATAACAATATAACATAACAAAATATTCAAAAACAGCATGTCCTTAGAATTTCCGATAAAGTGTTAAAGCTTGCCATACGTATTTTTATATTCGTTATATTATTTCTTTAAAAACTAGCCGTTCGTGAGGCCAGTAGTCTAAAATTGTTATCATAAAAAAGAAAGAATTTTAATGAGTACAGCTGGTGTAATTTCATAAAAGCATTGAATATATTCTAATTACACTTGCCATGGTTTTAATATATTTTTATTTAAATTAATCACATTAAAAAGTAAAAAAAAATATTCTTAAGAACTGTGTTTATTGCTTTTAAATCGCTTAGTTTATTATTCAACAATCTTCCGGAGGTATTTGCTTCCTCCTTCCAGCATGTCTTTGTGGTGTAACGGTAGCACACTCGATGTGTTCCAGAGATCCAGATTCGAGTCTCGGCGAGGGCACTGCACATTTTTCACGTCTCCTGCTTTAAAATAACCTAAAGACTCTACAGTTAGGCTTTAAAGAATGACAACAGGCTGGCGCGTGGAAAATAAAAGTACTTCCCCCCCCCCTCCGCGGCAACATATTGCTTTTATTGAGTCTAGTTTGTTAAAGTTTTACAATATCAGCAAATGTAATAAAACAAATTCTAAATTTAAAATTTGATCTTCCAGAGGCACATGTTTAGGTGGGGAACTGCATTATTTAAAGTTTTAGGGCTCCAGCTGCCGTGGTTTTTTTCAGAGCGCGAAGAGCCTGCATACATACATGCCGATTCTTCATATTTAATTTCAAAAATAATACAAAACGATAGTATTTGGCGGCAACAATTTGTCAAGTGATACGTCGTTTATAGTGAACCAACGCAAAAACCATATTTCGAGATTATCCCCTTTAAGACCCCCCAAAAAATTGCGTAAAAGGATGTGAACATCAAAATTAGGGAAAATATCAAATTTTAATGCGGAAAGTCCCAAAAATTGACTATTGTTAGTCCAAAGGGATTTAGTCCTGAAGGACTATTACTTTCGTTTAGCGATTTTGCGTCGGAAACACAAAAACAGCGTATCACTTTTCAAATTGTTGCCACTAAATGTTATCGCTCTGCATTAAATTTTAAAAAATGAAAAAGCTGCATAAATGTATGCATGTTTTTTTTTTTTTCTTTTGACGTAGCTTTCTCTTCAAAAATCGTCTGCGTGCGTTGCACGGGAAAATAAAAAGAAATTTTTATTACAGTTCTAAATAAATAGCGAAATAAATGTGAAATTCGTAACAATATTCTCTAAAACTTTAACGAATGTTTCATTAACAAACTCAAAGATTTCAAAGCCAGCAATACCAACGTTGTACAGAAAAACATTTTTATCTCCAGCGCGTGAGAGCGTGTACCGAAATTTCTAAAGATATGCTCAATTTCAAATTATTTTGCGATATTGCTGTTGAACTGAATTTTATGGTTTAAGTGCGAAGAACATGGTATTTAACAAATAAAGGTAACACACAAAATGTTAAATAAACGTCCCTTTGGACGTAATTTAAAATCTGAAACATTTCAGATTTTTTTTTCGCTAATTTAATTCATTCGCACAACATTAGATAACTGTCTAGTTTTATGCTAACGACAGCAATAATAATAATAATAATTTTGTTTAACTTTTACACTCAACTCAAGATTATCAAATTCATTTCATTACTGTTAATTAAGATGGAAATGGATTAAAATATATTGAGTAGCATTGTTTACGTATTATTTTATATTTTGTTTTAAGAAATGCGAATATTTTATTAACCGTACAGACTTTGTAAAAATAAAATGTAATGAAAGGAAAAAAATTACCTCACTTTCAATGCTCTAAAGGTGCGTCTGGTATCCAGTAAGGAAGCAAATCACCTGGATTTTTTGAAAAATTGGATGAGGTGTGATTGCCCTTAGTCCGAATATTTGAAACTCTACATCAACAAAAATAACAGTCAAAGTATAAAAAGACCTTTCAAAACTTTAAAATTCATTGAAAAGTACAAGTAAACATGAAGAAAAAAGGATATAAAGAAAAAACATGATTTATTCAGTGCTAAGAATAATAGGAAAACACGGTTTTTTTACAGGTTTTTAACCAAAACGTCGTCTATGCTTATCAATCATGCAAAAGATAACAATTTCATCACGTTCACTTAAAAGGTTGAAAAACAGGATACAAACAAGTCTTAGTGAGTTAATGAATATTAATGAAAAAATAACATCGAGTTCTCTTTTTCCCACGAATGACACTTTGACCTATAGCTCCCCTTTAAAAAGAAGCACCTTTTAGCCGTAGCTACTGTATAATTATTTATAAACAATAGTTAGGGGGTTGATTTTATCAGCGAGCGCCATCTATGGCTTGCAGGAGATAGGAGATAAGTGAATTGTTTTGTGGGTTTCGGATCTCCAGAGTTGTGGAAAGTTATATTTCCGTCAGAAATGAAGTTTTAAAAAACCCAAAGCATGAAAATAGTTTAAAAATTTCAGTCAGCGTAAATTAATACCTGTTTAATACTTAAAGTAAATATTTGTTTTATTTCTTATGTATTATTAATGCCCCTATTGATGCAATTCCCATTCACACTGTTTCCGTACAATGCGGCTTTTCTTCTCTTGACTCAGCAATTTAAATTTAAAAAAAAATTAAAAACTTGAAAGCTTTATGACTTTATATTACGCCCAAAAGGACGTTTTTCATTTACAGACACACATACCTTTTAGAGAGCATTTAGACTAACGCCGCATCGTGTTAAAATGTTTAAAAACAGCATGTCTTTAGAATTTCCCACAGACAGTCTCAAGCGCTGGAGATAAAAACGTTTTTTACTTTATGCTGCTGTCTTTGAAATTGTTGAGTTTTTTAATCAAAAATTCGTTAAAGTTTTACAATAGATAATAAAATGAATTCCAAATTCCAAATTGGGGCTACCAGGTGCCCATGTTCGGGTGTAGGACTATATTATATAGGTGGATAATATTTAGTGGCAATAATTTGAAAAGTGATTCGACGCAAAATACAGTTTGAAGACTAATAGCCCTTCTGGGCTAAGGTCCATTTGGGTTAAAAAAGAGGATTATCCTGAAAGTTAACACTAAAACTCTAAGTAAAAGAAAGAAAAGGCCTGAATTATGACTTCTAAAAATCGACGGCTTAGAAATAAATTTATTCAGTAAAAATATGCCAATTATCGATATTCAGGAAAAACTGAATGATTTGAAGCATCACTAATTACATTCATTTGAACGATTGGACCATTTTAAGTTATTCAAATGCTTGGCAGTTTTTACTGGGCAGTTCGCATAACTATGTTGAAAAAGAAAAGCGAGAACAAAAGAACTATAGATGCAAGTTGCATGCATCAACAATAAAATAATTTGCACAGGTAAATTTTAGAAGAAAAAAATCATTCTTCTCTTTCATCTATTAGTAATTATGTTGATGTTGTTGCGCCTAATCTCGCTTGCCTGATATCAGAGCAAGCTCACGAAATTCATGGTGGCAGCGAGGCAAGAATGAGCCTGTCGGTTGGCAAGAGCCTTGGTAACCATACAAGTGACAGAACGACTTTCCTCAGTTCCGCGCGTAGTTTTCAAGGATTGCACCCCGGGGGAACGGGTCCAAGGGTCTGCCCCCTCTTCCCTTACCCTTTCTCGAAAGAACTTTTGGCTCGCCGCATATTTGGAGTGTTCCCCATGCCACGCAGACATTATCAATCCACAAAAAATCCATGCCTTCTCCGTGATTCGAATTCAGGCCCCTAGATACGGCAATCAGAGTCACTAAACACTATCCCGTTTGGGCAAACGTTTATAAATTATTTAGACAGAAAGTTGTCTAATTAATTATTAACAGATGAAAGCAAAGAATGAATTGTTCAATAAGATTTATATTAACTTAATTTGTGGGATTTTTGTGTTTTCTGGCATTTGAAAGTCAAAACTCTTATAATTCATTTATTTACTTATCATTAAATACGAGTTCTGATCTTTTCTGATTAATGCACTAGACTACTTCGTCATAGAAGTTTCAAAGATTTTCGGCAAATCAAAAATTCTGATCGCGAGGAAGAAGTAAACATTTTTCTTGAGTATGTATACTATCAATTGAATCAGTCATACGTATTTTCTGCCTCCTTTCCGCATGCCTTCGTGGTGCAATTAAAAGCATACTCGATGCGTATTCGAGAGGTCCAGGGTTCGAGTCTCGGTGAGAGCACTGCACACTTTTCGCGTCTCCTGCTTCAAAAATATCTAGTGACTATAGTGGAGCTTGAATTAAAAGGTGGTGGACAATAATTCGTCAACACCAGGATTTGATGAGTGGATCTCCTAATTCCCAGTCGCCCTTTAAAAATGGGGAGTATATAAAGTAATTTCTACCTTCTTTATGCATACATTCGTGCTGTAATTGAAAGCACAATCGAAGCGTATTTGAGAGGTCCAGGGTTCGAGTCCCGGTGGGGGCATTGCACATTGTTCGCGCCTGTTGCTTCAAAATAACCTAACGACTCTACACAGCGTTAGAAACAAGGCAAAATCAAAGTAAACCATCTTCGTTGTTTGTCAGGTACCCTCTATATCTTTACTTTAACGGTAATTTAATTTAAAAACAAATGTTCCTTAAGATTACAGCTGCTGCATATTTAAACTGATTATTTTAAAAACATTGGTACCTGGATCGTTTAAAAGTTAAGTAGAAATTTAGTAAGTTGCTGGAAACTTTACGGCAGGCCGTTAAATTGAAAATTTGTAGTCTAGGACAGATGTCCTTAGGGAAAGTAGTTCAGTAGTTCTGTAAATAAGCTATTGTTAATATACCATTAGTTTAGTTATTGGGGAAACTGAATCAGTTTAATATTTTTTCATTAAATCCTTTGTTTTCGTGAAGATCAAAGTAAGGTACACGAAGCATGCCTGTGCGAATGTCTGAGCATCTAGTAAGTGTACATACATATTGTTACGGATTTCGTATTATTTAGATATTTGTTTAGAATTGTAATTAAAATTGTTTTATTACCCCTTACAAAGCAGGGCTTGACGAATTTAGGAGCCCGGATAAAATTGCATTAGACATAATGGATATCATTGCGAATCAGTAACGAATAACATCTATTTCTTTTTTTCACTCCTAAATTGTTTAAAAAAGTCGTTTTATCGTAATTTTCAGCAATACTTTATAATACTTCTTATTTTACATCAAGCGTGTCATAAATTAATAAAGCCCCACCAGACGCCACGTTGGTATTTCCCACCTGGCCTGGCTTGCAAGCGAACGGGCTCGCTGTACGGGCGTTTCGTGGATTTCCCCATGTGTGAGTTGCATACGAGCCAGTTTCCCTCAGAAAATCCTTTACGAAGGCATTTCCTGTCTTAGGCAGATAGCTGTAGCCTGCTTTGCGATAATTAAATAAACCAAATCACACCACAACGTAAATTAATAGATCTCTAATATCCTATACTTCAAAACAATTAACTGACTATTTGCGTACATTTTCATCCGCCTAAATCTAATAATTCTGATGAAGTATCGCAGTATAACAGCAAACTACCTTCCCTGTGCGAAGTAAAAGAAATATTGTAATCGAGAAAAATTTCGGTATAGATATCCATTTTGATCGTTCCCGAATCCATTTAGACAATGTTTTTTTGCGTGGCGTCAATATTTAAGGGCGTAATAAAATATTGTTTTTAGAAAACGAATTGCGAAATGGATTTAAATTGCATTCAAATGTAACTTTTGGTGACATTTTTACGTACATTGTATGCATTGTATGTATTGTATGTATATATCGGGTTTTAACGAAAGTTTCCCGCCACCGCAAATATCTACTGCGCAAACAGTTCGCGTTGGCGTGTTTAATCATATTTTTTAGAACATTTTTTGGCATTTGCTTTAGAACTTTTGGGACTTGCTTTAGAACACTGTGTTGTGAAATTTGTAACAAATTATCGTTAAGTAAAAGGTGTTGAACTGGAATTATTACGCTACCAGATTATAACCATCATTTACTTCCAAAAAGTCAGCTACAGAATGTCGCCAAATCATGTGTACTGCTTTAGGTATTAATGTTGGATCATGTGACGTTGTGAAGGCTTGGAACCGAAAGTTCAAAAGCAAGGACTATGACGTTCAAGAATCAGAGCGCTCTGTCCGGCCTACAGATGTTGATGAGGCCCACGGACATGTTGGGTGTGTTTTGATGAGCTCTTAAAATTATGCTTGTTTCTCAGTAAAAATTATATTATTTTGTGCTACAAATGACTATTTTATTGCGTTTATGTGTTGTGCTACCTGCAGACTACTTTTTTTCCCGTTTACACGGCTTTTCTTGGATTATTTGATGTTTCGACTCGCCACTGGTACTTAGGCCTAATGACGCTGTTTGTTTAATTTCTGTCAGCACTTTATACTTATCTGTTTTGGATGTATTTTGCTGCGTTAAGTATGTAATTTCTGTTTTATTTCCTATTCTCTGCACTGGAAGTGATTTTCGGCGTTTATTACAATTTGCATATACTTTTTGCTGCTTTGATGCATGTTTTATACGACTTTGTACTTCTTGTAAATTTTCCCATGAATGAGGTTGAAAAGTGTGTGCTTTTGTTTTTTCTGTGGATTATTATTAGTCCTTATATGTTTAGTGTAAATGCACACTCATTTTGTTATGTAATTATGCGTTGTTTGAGGTTGCCGCTATAAACAAATTATTTTTTGTGCATATTTGTTTGCGAGCTGTGAAGATTATATAATTGGCTTCTTGAGGAATTGTTTGTAGTTTCAAGTTTAGTGCATAGTTTATTTTGGCTATATTGTGTTTTTTATGTATCTTTGTGAATGAAACTGCTAATTGGCTTTATACTGTGAATATGATTTCCTGAAATGTGCAAATAATTTCTGATAGTTGTTTGATGAATTTTATGTAATTTCACGTATTTCTCACCCTTTTTCTTGACCTTTTCACGTATTCTGCGTTTTTGTGCTTACACAGTCGATACCTATACATGCTTGAGAGATGTGTAACTTGTTTTTGCTTTTTACCCTTAAGATTTATTGTGCATTTTCTCGTTACTTTAAGGATTTATACCTAAATGCATATTAGAAACTATTCTGTTAGGGATTGAATCTTAACAAAATAGGGCCTACTATGACTCGTTTGTTTACATTTGTATGTAGTTTTGTATCAGTACCAGTCTTTTGGCCCGCTGATGAATTTTTTCATTGGAGCTTACTTATCTAGATGAATTATTTTAGAATACATTTTATTTGATTTCTTGTATATCTAAATGCATTGTTCATCTTTGGGATTTGTTTTGCATACACTTATGTTTTTTTCTTTTGATTGAGATTCTACGGGGAGTCCATCGTTTTATTTTTCTGTATTTCAATAGTTTTTGTACAAATTCTTTAAATTGTAAACATTCAGAAAAGTTTTGAATTCTTGCTCTGATTCTGAAATACAATTTGTATTTGTTTGCATCCTTTGTTGTTTGAAAAGTTGAAATCGGTACACTTTGTATTAAGTCAATTTCTGTTGCCATTCTTATGGCAGATATGAAACGAAAAGAGGAGTCTACGACCGACTGTTTCGTGGAGTCTGATGAGAACGTTTTGCCCACTCTATCGCTTGATAAAAGAAACGAAATTGACAATGCTATTATGTCATTGGTTCTACAAACTCTTCAGATTGTGAACGAACTAAGAGAAAAGAAAATGTGGAAGAAATATTTAAATGCCATATCCGAAAATCTTGAAAATATTAATGCTTTGGCAACTAATCAATGCTTGAAAGTTATTGAAGCGGAAATGTCGGCGAAGGAGACTTTCGATGCTACTACGAACGTTTTTCAAAACAAAATGGACTTAGAGTAATGCAGAAACTGGAGGTTCTGCACGATAAAATTCCATTAATTAAAAGAATTTGTGACACCGAATGAGGCAATGGATGCGGATAAAGTATCAAAGGGTAATGATGAAATTATTTTACGCTCTTTGAAAGGAGGTGTATCTGCACTCGATGTACTGGAGAACTTATCGGTGCCTGAATCCCTTGGGGTTCATCCACGTAAGAGATTTGTTAGAAGAAATGGTGATCTCCTACTAAGGCTCCAGAGAAGAGGTTTCAAGGCTGGATGCACAAATCCGTTGTCGAAAAGAATGTAAAGAGGTCATTCGTACAAGGAGAAGAAGATTTATTACTCCTAAGATCACCATCTGTAATGTCCCTAAGCATCTTTCGAAAGATAATTTAGTAAAAGCCCTAAAGGGTAACTGCAAATGTGGTACTGAGAAATGTGCACGTTTTCTTTTTGAAATTCGGAACAAGAGAGGCAATGCTTTGAGCCACAGGATTTTTCAGATTTTGCCTTTATGCCAAGTTGCCTTCGTGGAACACCGAAGTATCTCCATTGGATGGCGCACCCATGATTAATCTTTTAATAAGACCTAGACAGTTCCTAAACGGTCGGGAATATGGTCATGTTGCCAAATTCTGTCGAAATTCTCCAGTCTGTCGCTGGTGTGCTGGCACACACAATTCGAGAGAATGCCAAAATAAGAATCAACACCGTTGTATTAATTGTATTACGGCTAATAATGTGACTCGCATTGACTCTGAAACTGCTCATTATGCCAATTCAAAGGAGTGTCCTATTTATAAAAGGGAGTTAGATTTCATTAAGACACACACGAATTTTGACGCAGGATTTTTAGGTGTATAATGAACTTTCTATATGTTCATTTTTTGTAACTTTCTTGTATATTTGTTTTTAATAATTTGTATGCCTAAATTTCAAATTAATTATTATTATTAAACATTTTAATGAGTTAGGGATTATTTGTATTTTACACTAATATAACACGGTTTTAAAATTTTTTTTATGAGTGGATAGACTCTCTCATCTTAATTTATTTGATGTATATCTTTAACATTAATCTTAACCACTGTAGCACCGCTGCTTGTCAGCTTCCGATAGTCGAAAATTTAATTCAAAGAAAGATTGATATCTTATTAATCTAGGAGCCTTATTTGGTTCGGGGGCTCCCTGCTTTTCTACCAGACAATTGGAAGGCAGTTATCAAGGAAGGCGGGAGAGCCGCCATTTTTTTTTTCCAAATAGCTCTATTAATTTTTTGGTAGTCCGTGTGGAGGATGCTGTAGTGGCAGTACGTATTTACGGCGAGGGGGTTGATCTTGGTGTAATTTCGGTTTACTTCTCGCCTGCCGAGGACCATAACCTACACTTATTGAAACTGCAAGGGATTGTTAGTCTTTTCGATAATTTTATAATTTGTGGTGATTTTAATGTAAAACATTTTATATGGGAGGCTGGATTGAACGATTTCCGGGAACTGTTAACTCTTGACTTTATAACTCAAATAAATTTGATTCCTTTAATGAGCCGTACTCCTCTCCTACATTTGTTTCCTCGGTTGGGCAGGGGTGGACCTGTCTTGTAATCGAATCCTCCTCCTTGAATTCATTCATTCACAGTCATTGACATTCATCTTGATATTCTTGATGAAGAATCACACAACGATCATCGTTTTATTTTGATTTGCTATTAGAAAAATTGAAATTTTGAGTTCTGATGACTATGTTATTTCGGCTGACAGCAGGCGAATTCTTTCCTTTTGCAATAAACTGAAAAACGAAATTAGGAAATTCGAATATCTTCTTGGAAATATTGACTCCAAAAAAGACTTAAATAACTTTGTTTTTGATTTAGAAGAATTTTTGACTTCAAATATGAAAAAACTTTTAAAATCTAATAAGAAAAATAAATCTTTAGACACTTGAGGGAATGACGGACTGCTTCGTACTCGTACGAGAGTCCGTGCTCTGAGCTCTAGATCTTCGGTCAGGGATCTTGATTGCGAAGAAAGAAATAAGAGAAAAATTGAATACAAAAGGGAACTTGCATTGTACAGAAAACTAATTCGTAAATCTAAACGTGAGTTTAAATACATTCAGTTTCAAAAAATTAAAAGTTATTATGACAAACCTTTTAAAAATGCTACTAATAAGAGTAAAAAACATATTTTTTACTCGGCAAGTGATTTTTTAAATCCTCAACTTTATTACGAAAATATATTGGATAATGCTCTTGACTTTTGGGTTTTGTGATAACACTGTCAGGACTGAGTGTTCGGTGCATATTCTTGGCAAACATCTTCGTGAACTCCTTAAATCCTGATCATCTGGAACAGGGAGCTGAATGCAGCTATGTTCTGTGGCAGAATATTGTGATTAAGTGGTAGAAGAACTGCACTTTAAAGGGATTTAAAATCCTCTTTTATTAAATCACAATTATTTACAACCACTTCCCAACTCGAGAGGGATACAGAAAGTGGAGACCGCACTTGGGTCTAAAATGAACAATAAAATAATTTAAACTAAAACTAATTAGAAATTAAATAGTCGTTGCTCACAGAGCTATAACGCGAGGTTGGCCTCTAATTTAAATGGTGCGTAGCAAGATTTAACTAATACTGACGCACTTAGAATTACTTCAATGAGTAAT
The DNA here is from genome assembly GCA_000611955.2 of Stegodyphus mimosarum. NCBI lineage: Eukaryota > Metazoa > Arthropoda > Arachnida > Araneae > Eresidae > Stegodyphus > Stegodyphus mimosarum. The sequence goes on along the minus strand of KK119907.1, from coordinate 288,119 downwards.
CACGTAAAAGCGCTACGGCTTAGAATTTAAATACTAGCTAGTCAGGAGAACGTTGAATAGAGTAACCGTGGTCTGAGACTAAAAGCTCTCTCACACTTAAAGGTTTCTACCTTTCGTTTAAATACTACTTGGCTCCACTTCAAATTAGCATAAAGCTGAAACGCGCGCTTATTCTAACGGGAAGTTGAAATGAGAAGGGATAGAAAGATTTGAATTAAAATAAAACTTTGTTAGTTTAACTAAAACCTTACAACGCAATTTGCTTTGATGATTATGCTGGCTATGAGGAAAAACAGATCACTAGGTCCGAACTCGTTTCTATTATTTCCACGATTCGATTAAGGAGTGCACCGGGTCTCGACGGCATCCCCCCGACTTTTCTTAAAATATTTTTTGATTTCTTCCCTAGTTTGCTTTTAATACTGTTTAATAAAGGTTTAGAATTACACACATTTCCTAATGCTTGGAAAATGGCCAAGATTATTTTGATACCGAAGGAAGAGAATCGCTTTCGATCTATTTGTTTACTGAAAGTTTTTGCTAAAACTCTTAATAAGTTGATTACAAAAAGGATTTATCGCCATTTATTTATGAATAACTTAATTTCAGAAAGACAGTTTGTTTTTGTCCCTGGTAGGTCAAAAGAGGGCGCTCTCTACTGGGTGGTTGATTTTATAAGCTATAATAAACCTAATTTACACGTCGCGGTGGTTTCCGTCAATATTTCCGGTGCCTTTGACGCCTTTTCTTGGACTTCTCTTCTGTCCTCCTTGTATAATGTTGGTATTAGCTCAAATAGTTTCGGACTCATTAGGGATTTTTTCAATGATAGGATTATAATCTATAAGCCGAATAACATGATTTAAATTAAAAGAAGTACCTTCAAAGGTTGTTGTTCACAAGGATCTTGTAGTGCTCCTCTATTCCGGGCCCTCATAGTCGATAAATTTTTAAAGACAGAATTTGATTCGGGGGTCGTCGTGGTTGCTTGTGCGGATGATTTGGCTTTCTTAATTACAGCTGAATCATTAAAAAAAAGTTGAAAATAAATTTAATAACAGTAGGAAAATTTTTAATCAATTGTGCTCTGAGGAGCAAATGAAACCAAATGCTGCCAAAATTAAATTTTTATTTTTTCCTAAGTCTGGTCGCCACGTTCGACCCTCTAGATTAAGATTTAACGGTAGAATTTTGAAAATCAATCAAGAATTTAAATATTTAGGTGTTTATTTGGATTCAAAACTCAATTTTAATTATCATCTTAATTATATCCAAAAACGAACTGATCTAATTTTAAAATTTTACAAAAAAAATTACAAAAAAAAAATATTGAATAAAAGAAACGCTATTTTGAGACTTCTTTATACTAATGTTTTTATATCCATTGTTATGTATGGAATTACGGCTTGGGGTCGCAGAGAGGGGGAGTTAAACATTTACGTATGAAATCAATACCGTTCAGCGGAGCTGGCTTCTCGCGCTCACCCGTTGTTTCCGCACAGTCTCGAGCGAGGTGCTTTGCGTCCTGGCGAGCACTCCATCTCTCTCGATAATCTACAAGTTTTATTATGATAAGGCTATAGTAAGAAACAATATTTCGGACTTATTTAACTATGATGAAATCCCAGTTTTTGTTGATTCACTTTATGTGTTTTATCTGATCCATTCGGCAAATCATATTTCTATCAATTATAATATTTATGATCCTTGTTTAATGGGATACCAAATTTTTACTGATGGATCAGGTTATGAGGGCAGAGTGTGCTCGGCTTTTGTTGTAATTTTGATACTGAGATCTATCACTATAAATTGGGCCTTGAAAAATATAACTCTGTTCGTCAAGCCGACCTCATTGCCGTCCTCTATGCCCTTAAATGGATATTGAAAAGTAATTTTGTTGCCCAGTATATTAGCAACATAAGTGAGGACTTTTATTAGAAGAAATTTTTGAAGTAGCTACGAAGCAAAAGTTTCTCCTTTTGACAGTAAATATTTTCATCTAGGATAAAATAACTCTTGTTATTTAATGCATGTCTGGCCACTTAAAAATGCTTATTAAGCGGAGGAGTTTTGTACGTAAACTGTGGATTTAAAACATCAAAGCATAAGAAATATTTTATTCATTGTAATTGGGCTATATAGGAAATTATCTATTTTCAGAAAGGCTCTCTTTCATAAACATAAAAATATTTTTCTTAAAATTCCGCGTACTTTTCTAAGAAATTATAGAACTTGGTATAAGATTATTATTAAAGAACATAATTTGTAATCATATGCTTAAATATATTAATATCTACAAATCATATACAAAATTGTACTATAGTTAACAGAATTTATATTCTGACAGTTCAGCCCTAACATCTTCACAAATGAACAAATGAACTAAGCATTTTCCAAGCTATCTTACGAACACAATAGAATTTTTTAATATGCATTTTCCGAAAATTGGAGGGGGAGAGAAAAACTTATTCTATTGTTGTTACGTCTTGTGAGTAAAATTGATTTTTTTCAAGAGAAGGGGGATGTTATCGTTACGCGAGAGATACGGTAGAGCGATTGGAACCCGAATTGTTCGGGTATCTGCTGATCTCCTATTCTACCTTTTTTGTGGTTTTGCTTTCTTCAGAAGCGAACTGCCTGTTATCTCTGTTTTTACCCTCCATTAAGGTGTTTATGATTTTAACGCCTTTCAGTAAGATGTATATGCGTTTTGCCTAACTTTTACCAACAGCTGCTTAATTCAGAAACGTAAACAACAACTTATGTATTGATTTGGAACGATGAGGAGTAGAAAATACAAAAGTTAAGTAACAAAATGAATAAGTACATTTTCGATGGATCATCTTTTCAAACATATCGTGAATGAGTATAGTTTTACGCTTATGTACACTTGGTTGATACTAAATTTGGGAAGATTTGGTACTTCGAGAATAAATTGAGAACAAAATACTAATACCGTTTTAGATCAAAATATTTTGAACAAACTCTCCCTCTGAAGTAGATTACAGATGCTACCTTCATTAATTTATTTATTAAAAAATTAGTATTCTGTATGCTATTAAACATTTTTATTTAAATTTGCAATTTAAGTTTTAATATAAAAATTAAATCTAATTTTTGATTAATTAGAGAACGAATATAAGCATGTTAGCTATTAAATGAAAATTTTATTACCTAACTTTCATTGAAAATTTGTAGCAATTATTTAATTTACAAAACGAAGTGAATTAAATTTTAAATCTACGTAAAAATTGGTTACTTGAAAGAAAAGTCAAGAAATTTTATGATAAATCAGATAAGTTTTGAAAAGACATCTGTAGAGACATCAGGTAATTTTCTTTCATTAGGTAATCTGTAGAGACATTAGGTTTATTTTTTAAAGAAGAGAAATGAAAAATGAGCAATGACCTCGCTAGAATTCGAACCACGGACCTCTCGAGCACGTGTCGAGAGCTCTGACCACTACTATACGAAGGCGGTAGAAATGCCTTATATACTTCTCCTTTTAAAGGGCGACTGGGGAACAGGGAACATACTCGCCAAATCCTGGTGGTACAGAATTATCATTCACTACCTTTCTTAGTTCGGACGGCACTGTAGACACATTAGCTATTTTTTGAAGCAGGAGAGAGGAAAAATGAGCAATGCCCTCGCCGCGATTCAAACCACGGACCTCTCGAAAGTGCCCCGAGCGTGCTGACCGCTACACCACGAAGGCATGCTAAAAAGGCGGGAGAAATACCTTATACATGTTACAGGGTGAGTTGAAGCTTAAGAGACTCACTTTAAGGAGAGTTAGAGCTATCATTTCTTGTATAGGAGAGTATGGTCGCAAAAGATGTATTGAGGCACAAACACAAGAAATAACACATGAAAAGAAACATAAATTAAATGCTTATAGCATCACTGACAAGTTCTTCTTCGCAGCAATATTGACAACAATTACTCAAAACTGCGTCCTTCAGCAATAATAAATATTAGTATATGTTTGGCAACGCCGATGGAGTGATTGGTTTTGAACTATTTCTAGCAGAAAGTAGTAAGCAATTTGTCATACATGTTATTTGCCTGTCAAAAACACCGGAATTCTCTTTCAAAGTGTAAGCTAATTACTCCATCGTCGCTGTCTTCATTTATTTCTGATGCTTCGTGTAGTATTTAGCAATCATTATAAACATTATTTGTAAAGAAGTACTTGCCAATGATGCTGTAAATAAACATATATTTGCTGTAATGTACTTGCCACCCATTACAGTTTATTCCGTGAATTCTAAATCACCCTGTATAAAAGCTTACAATACAGAAGAAGCTCATACGGCATTGACTTGCTAGCATAAAATAATGCCTTTTGGATAAATTTTTATTTCTTATTTTTCTGCTTGCAAACAACATAAATCCTTTCTTTAAATAATAAAATTTATGGATGAAAAAGGAGGGATTTTTTTTCATTTCGTCCTGGTTTTCATTTGTCTTTCATTATACCTTCAGTTAATTGGTTCTGGACCTAAAGTAGCAGAATTGTATTCCAATTTTTTAATGTAAAGTTTTCAAGCAACCTGAACGGATAAAAAAAAAGATAGAGAACCGTTTCCTTCTCCTCAGAATGGCTGTGAGCTGAAACTATCTGGGAAGTCTTAACTTGTGGCAAACTTGATGTAAACAGTAAACCAAAATTTGACTTGGATTCTTCGTTTCCCAAGTCAATAGCGACCAACTTTTGAAAGCTTCATCAAATCCAAGTTAAATATTCGGATATGAGAAACCACAGTCATTTCATTGCAGGGATTATTTGAATTTTTCTAATAGTTATTTTTAATTTTGAAGCCATTTCCTTTATTATCTTGTTTCCCACCTACAACTCCCTGCCAGAATGAGTTTTCAGTATCGCGTTTATGTCAAGGGTGTAGAACCAGTACTTAATGGGAAGTTCAGTCACTTCCAGAGAAGAACTCAGAAGTCCTCAGCCGTAAGTTTTAATTAGTTTCTTATTTTCTATCTTAAGTTAAAGCTCAAGTGGAGGCTTTCCTGTAAGCCCGAGAGGGGCGAGCTGTTATCATTCTTTGAGTTGAATAAAAGGGTATTTTAATTCTTCTTTGGATTTTGTTTCTACAGTTGTAAGAACAGCGAATAGTCGCTACAGTCTTTTCTAGTTCTAGTTGCCAAGGACACATAATTTAACTAGAACTTTATATAGCTTGATGGGAAATGTTTCATTTTTTTAATATCAGAAGTATTATCAGGGCAATTTCGACTCGGAATAATATTATAAAAAAGTTGCATATTTCAACCGTCATATTACCTATGGACATTACGAAAATATAAATATTAAAGAAATAACTTTGTAATAAACTAAAGTCATATTTTAAACTTTTATAAAGAGCATGTATAGTAATATCATTATTATGTATTAGTAAGAATATATTTCTTATACCTTATGTGATTTTTAAATTTGTTTCGAGTTCGTAACAAAGTTGCAGTTTGGCAAATTTGTTGCCAAACTGCAAACAAAATATTTCTGAAAAAAGTGTTGCTAGCGGGAAAGAACCAAATTTTCCAACATATTCTCCTCCATATCAGAGGGCCATACTGTGACAGAGCGTACTGCTTGTACGATAGAGTAGCATAAAGAATTTTAGTACAGAATAACATAGAGAACAGAGTAGCATATTACGCTTTTTAATCATTAAATAATATGATCTCTAAAGTTAAGAGCCGCTAATGATTTAGAGGTGCTTGGAAGCTAAATGAAGTAGTTCTTTTTCAATGTTGGCAACCGCCGTTGATTCCCCTAGCGCATGCGCATAATAAGCAAGCTCTCTGCTGCATAATACTTTTCAATAGAGAGTTAGCCAACGTCAGTGGTGAGTATCGGGTGTAAGCGAGAAGCGCTGCGTACTGTGGAATCATGTATCTTACTTATTATGTTTCTACTCTGCTGTTCTACGTCTTCATAGCATAAATAAATGTTTGTCATGTAGATGGAAGTCGTCATTTTTATTCTACAATCAATTTAGATTACTTTTGCCGGATATGTTGCAAAACTATGTATCTTTCAGAAGCAGAACTACAGCAAATTTGCTGGAATTCACTTATACACCTCTTTTGTTTAATTATTATATAACGATGTGTTAAGCCTATGCTTTTATCCAAAAATGCTGTACTTTAAAATTTAGTGCATTAAAATGATAACAAAAAAGAACGAGTGTATACGAAAACATTACAGGTTACTTTAGCTTAATTTAAGCAATATGGAATGGACAACATTATTTTTTCTTCATCCTAATATCGGAAAATTTCTTTATGCTGATATAGGGAGAAAGGGATAAATTAATATACAAAAATTAACATTAAGTAGATAATATTACATCTTATAAAATTATCACTAATAATAAAAATTATATTATAAAACTCGGTAATAAAAAATGTCATTTATTTGAAGAAGGGAATTTTAAAATACGATAAGCACAAGCATACATATTTGCTTGTGTCAAACCTCTTTGCTGAAATAGCATGCAGAGTTGCTTGTGCCATGTTTGCATTCACTGTTAAGTATACATAGTCGCTTGCCAGAAGCACAAGTGTACATAGTTCCTTTTACCAAACAAATTTAACATAAATTAAATCGGTTACTTGTTGAAAATGGAAAGAAACCGAAGACATGTTCGTTCAGTAATAAATGAAAATTGCACTTGTTTAAGTTTATTCTCGCTTTAATAATTCCAAGAACTTTACATTTCAATCTGACCTTGCGATTCTTGCTGGCAACCGATGATCTTTAATTTATTTTTCAAAACGAATTGCCAGCTCTAAGATTATTTGTCAATGTGGAGAGAAGACTTTGAATTACTTCGCAAATTGCAAAAGTAGATTGAATAGAATAGAGTCAATTGAAATTCATCAGTTTAAAATCAATATATGTTTTTCTTAAGAGATTTTTATGTCTGTTTTATGTTTTAACTAGCGGAAGTACCGATGACAGTTCAGTTAGATTGAGAGTAATGTATCTAACAACAGAGAGAACGATATCGCTGTAATCCTTCTCTAATAAAGGTGCAAAAATTACGATTCATAGTCATACATTTCTCATTCTGATGCGATATGGAACTCATATAAAAAACTTCGATAGAAAAATAAACTAATTCTCTCTTTAAATCAGCAACAATGGTGTAGAAAAAGTTATAGAGGGCGTTGCGCCGCCAACCTATACAGTTAATTAAAATGTTTCAGAGCAGAGAGGGAGAGAGTGTGGATCGTAGATGGGTGTGGTCATAGAGAGGTGTTATTAAATCAGCCATTGTGTAATTCCCACAAATCTGTAAATATTTGTACATATGTTTTGCTTCATAAAGTAGAATTAGAAGAAAGTAAGTGTCTTTATTCATCTCAGCATGACACTAAAAAATACCACCGATGCGACGAGTCAACAAGTTAAGTTTTTATTTTCATATCATTTCTGGTGACATCGGCCAACAAGGTGAATGGTACAATTTCTATTTGCATGCTATTTACCTCTGCAAATTAAAATGAATCTCGAAGAAACTGTTGAGCGAAATAGAAAAATTAGAGGTTTGGTTCGAACTAGCGTCACGAAACTGATTAAGAAACTTGAAGACGAATTACAAAATGAGAATCCAAATTTAGAACTGTTGCAGGAATCGCTTTCAGTGTTAATCGAGAGAGAAACTAATTTGTTAAAATATGATGACGTTATTAATGCTCAAAGTACTGTGCAAGAATTAGAAACAGAAGTAGAACATTCTTTAGAATACAGCGAATCCATCATTAGATGTAAATCTAAAGTTACGAGATACATTCAAAATGTTGGTAAAATCGAAACAACGTCACAAGTTTCTGAAATCAAAACTAATTACAATACTAAATTACCTCGTATTGCTTTAGAAACCTTCAATGGTGATTTATGTAAATTTACTGAATTTTGGGCTCAATATAAAGCTGCCATTCACGAAAACAATACGCTTCAAGATGTTGAGAAATTTAACTATTTAAGATCTTTACTCACCGGTTCAGCTGCAAAAGCTATAAGCGGATTACCATTAACAGGAGAAAACTATAAAAAAGCCGTCGAAATTTTAACTGACAGATTTGGAAAAAAAGAAATATTAGTTAGTGCGCATATGAACGTTCTCCTATCTTTGGAGCCTGTAAGTCGTTCAAGTGATGTATCCAGTTTAAGAAAATTGTATGATGAAATAACGGTTCAAACTAGAAGTTTAGAAACATTAGATATTAATTTTAATTCTTATGGCAATCTACTACTTCCTATTTTATATAAGTGTATACCCCAAGATTTAGTGTTACAATTTAGTAGAGAACAGAATTCTGGCAAAGAGTCAACAGTGTCAGATTTATTGTCGTTTCTAAAGAAAGAAGTAGAAGCACGCGAAAAGTCCTTAACTCTGGGTCTTAAAAATCAACAAACACTCTCGAAAACCAGCGCGAGAAATATTGACAGTTATCATAAAAATTTTACTCCAATTAAAAAGAAAATGGTATCAGCGGCGACGCTTAATACATCAGTTGAAACTTACATGTGCGACTTTTGTCTTAAATCCCACCTCTCAAAAGACTGCGACTTAAGTATTTCAGAGAAACACAAAGCGTTATATGATCAATTTAAGTGCAAGCGCTGTCTGAAAAAAGGTCACAAAAAACCATTTTGTAAGGCGAAATGGGTTAAATGTAATATTTGCAAATCTCAGTCCCATTTAGAGAGCCTGTGTGACTCAAACGTGCAAGAAAGTAAAACCAATAAAAATGTAAACGGAGTAAAAGAAACAAACGTCAGTTCACTATTCCTCGAAACGTTGAATAAACAAATTCCTAATGATGTGATTTATTACCAGACTTTGAGGGCCCAGCTAGTCGGAAATAATTCCACATTTAACGTTAGGTTGTTATGCGATTCTGCTTCCGAAAGATCTTATGTGTGTCAATCCATTGCTAGAAAAGCGGAATTGCCAACTGTTGGCAAGGAAAGATTAAGAATTCATACATTTGCATCTTCGAATCCGCCAGTAAAAGAGTTTAAAAGAAAAAGACTTGCATTAAAAAATAAAAGTGGATTTACTCTCATTATCGAGGCACTTGAAATTAAAACCATATGTTCCAATACCATAGCGAGGCCATCTGGAGATATCATAAATAAACTACGCAAAGAAGGATTTGATTTATCTGACAGTTACGATAGTGGTGTAGCAGAGGTGCAGATTTTAATTGGGAATGATTATTTGAACTGCATTTTAACGGGGAAAACACATCGTTTGACAGAAAGTTTAGTACTATATGAAAGCATATTCGGTTGGTCGTTGAGTGGTAGAGTGGGGGGAGAGAATAAGAAGCTAAGTTCTTCAGAGAAAGAGTCTACGGGTTTGTTTATACAAGTTGACACGGTAGAGGAAGAAAAATTATCGGAACAGATTCGTCAGTTGTGGGAAGTGGAAAGTTTAGGAATTACTAACTACGCGTCGGAAAGGAGTGAATGCGATAAGCAAATAATTAAGCAGTTTGAAGATGATTTGCAATACGTAGACGGGAGATATGAGGCTCGTTTGTTGTGGAATAGGAGTCCAGAGAATTTGGAAAATAATTTTGGTTTAGCGAAAAGGCAGTTTGAAAGGGTGCAGCGAGAGTTAAAAAATAACAACTTTGTGAGGGAACAGTTTATGGAGATAATTAAATATCAAATACAAAATAACATTATTCAAGAGTGTGAGGATACGAGAAAGGGATATTTTATGCCATTTCGTGCAGTGGTCCGTAAAGATAAAAAAAGCACTCAAGTTCGAATGGTATTTAATTGCAGCAGTTGTGAGAGAGGAAAGCTATCGTTAAACGACTGCTTAGAAAAAGGCCCAAACCTAAATCCGAATATTTTAGATATTATTCTTGCTTTCCGAAAATTTAAAATTGGATTCTGCGGTGACATAGAAAAGGCGTTTTTGATGATTGGGATAGCAAAGGAAGATAGGCAATATTTAAAATTTTTGTGGTATCCTGATAATGACAGTGAGGACTTTAAAATTATGCAAATGAACAGAGTATTATTTGGATGTAATTGTTCACCGTTTTTATTGAGTGCAACGATCAAATATCATTTAAAGAAGTACTCAGAAACAAACAAAAACTGTGTCGAGATGTTAAATAGCTCATTGTATGCAGATGATTTGTGTTATGGAGGAGAAAATGTAGAGTCAGCTTTTAGTCTTTCATCAGAAGCGGTATCTATTTTGAGAGGCGCGAGTTTTAATTTGAGAAAACTAAACACTAATTCTAAAGAGCTGTATGACTTGTGGCTGCAGAATGGGTTGTGTGAAGAAAGTAGGTTTGAGAGAGATAGTAAGTTGAAAGTGTTAGGCCTAGTGTGGAACTTGGAAGAGGATGTTTTGAGAGTTGACGTTACATCATTGTTGAGTAGTTTAGAATCGCTGAGAAATAGTAAAAGATCGGTGCTAAGTACAGCAGCTAAGGTGTTTGATCCAGTCGGATTTATTTCTCCATTTGTGGTGCGAATTAAGAGACTTATGCAGGAAATATGGGAGAGAGGTTTGGAGTGGGATTCAGAGTTGCCAGAAGAGTTACAGTACAAATGGATAAAGTGGTGCACGGAAGTTAAGGAATTAAACGCGTTGAAAATAGAGAGGTACTACTTTTTAGATGTTCTAAGTAGAAGTCATTCGGTTGAAGTTCATATTTTTTGTGATGCGTCAGTGGTGGCATATGGAGCGGTGGCATATTTTAGATATGAGAATGAGAGAGGAGAGGTATGTACGTCGTTTATAATGTCAAAAAGCAGGATAGCGCCATTAAAAAAGTTGTCCCTCCCTCGGTTGGAATTGATGGGAGCCTTAGTTGCAGCTAGGTTAGGGAAATATTTATTGAGAGTGTTTCGGGATTTGGTAGGTAAGTTAGTTCTGTGGTCCGACTCAGAAATTTGCTTGTGGTGGATAAAGAGATCAGCGCGTGAGTGGAAGCAGTTCGTGTCGAATAGAGTTGCAGAAATACAGGACTGCACTTCGCCTGATAAGTGGAAATATTGTCCAGGATCGGAGAATCCTGCAGATAAGTTAACTCGTGGTGAAACAGCATATGCATTGGTGAAGGATACTAATTGGTGGCATGGTCCATCATGGTTGAAAGGTTCTGAAGATCAGTGGCCTGAGCAAAAGTTTAAAGTACAAACTGATATTCAGGACTTGGAACGTTTGAGCACTTATGTTCATGTTGCTGTTCCAGTAGGAGAAACTGTGTTAAACATTACTAAGTTCAGCAGTTTGGAAAAATTGTTGAGAGTTACAGCTTGGGTAAAGCGGTTTGTCGCCAAACTAAGAAAACGTATCTGTGAAGAAGGTCCTCTTACTGTATTGGAGGTCCAAGAAGCTGAGGAATATTGGATAAAACAAGTACAAAGAGAGAATTATTTTTCGGATATTCAACAACTAGAGAGAAATAATCTAATAACACCCGATTCTAATCTTTATAGTTTAGCACCATATCTGGACAGTAGAGGTATTTTGCGTGTCAGAGGTCGTCTGGAACAAGCAGAATTAATAGATGACGAAAAACATCCTATTATACTGCCAAAGTCGAAGTTTACAGAACTAGTGATATTTAGTGAACACATAAAAGTATTCCATTCAGGAGTTATGGCAACATTGTCCAAAATCAGGAATAAATTTTGGATACCTAAGGGAAGGCAAGTAGTAAAGAAAATTATTAACTCCTGCCTGGTGTGTAAAAAGTTTGCAGTGAAGCCCGCCAAACAGCTAACGGGTCAGTTACCAAGAGATCGTGTGGTTCAAAGTAATCCTTTCACGGTAGTAGGTATTGACTTAACGGGAGCTGTTATTGTTAGAGAAAAGGTGGAAATCCATAAAAAGGTGTACATAGCCTTATTTACTTGCGCCGTCACTCGTGCTGTACACATTGAAGTAGTTTCAGATATGTCAGCAAAAAGTTTCATTCTTTCATTGCGACGGTTTATAGCTAGAAGAGGGAGCTGCAAGGTGATTTATTCTGATAATGCCAAGAATTTCCGCAGCACATGTGAAATAATTAAGGGATTTAAAAGAGTCAGCGTAGATCCTACGGTGCGAGAGTTCCTAACATCCGAAGGAATTACATGGAAGTTCATCCCTGAACGTTCTCCATGGTGGGGAGGTTTCTGGGAGCGTTTGATGAGAAGCATCAAAGATCCTTTGAAGAAAATTTTAGGGAGAGCATTACTAACTCTCGAAGAACTCTCTACAATATTAACTGAACTCGAGTGTATATTAAACAATAGGCCTTTAACATACGAGAGCAACGAGCTGGGTGAACCCCGCCCGCTCACACCTTCACAGTTTTTACTGCCAGGACGTGACACATTTAACTTTCCTGAGCATTTTTTGGAAATTTTCAACAAGGTGTCAGACAAGGAAACTTTAACTAGACGGAAGCTTTACCAATCTAAGCTCTTAAAATTAATATGGATGAAGTGGAAAGAACAATATTTACTACAGCTTAGAAACGCTCATAACTTTGCTAATCCTTCAACTGAGCGTAACCTTGAGACAGGAGACGTTGTGTTGGTAGAAGGACCAAAACAATCTAAGCTACTCTGGGATATGGGAGTAGTTGAAGAAGTAATTGTGGGACGAGATGGACATATACGAGCGTGCATCGTTCGCACACCAAAAGGACAGTTCAGAAGAGCTATTCAGCTTTTATATCCTTTTGAAATTTAATTTAGGACATTTAATATTATTTGAGCCTTTACATTGTTTATATTATTGATTATTATGTTCATTTAATTATAGTGTATCATTTGTGTTTTTGATGTAAGTTACTATGTTTATTCATTTATATATTTATTTGTATATGTCGTACTATTTTGCATTAAGCCATTTTAATTAATGTTAATATTGCTGCGTAAATTTTGTGTACTCTTATTAAAGAGTACAGGTGGGGAGTGCTGTAGAAAAAGTTATAGAGGGCGTTGCGCCGCCAACCTATACAGTTAATTAAAATGTTTCAGAGCAGAGAGGGAGAGAGTGTGGATCGTAGATGGGTGTGGTCATAGAGAGGTGTTATTAAATCAGCCATTGTGTAATTCCCACAAATCTGTAAATATTTGTACATATGTTTTGCTTCATAAAGTAGAATTAGAAGAAAGTAAGTGTCTTTATTCATCTCAGCATGACACTAAAAAATACCACCGATGCGACGAGTCAACAAGTTAAGTTTTTATTTTCAAATGGCATGTAGTTTTTAATGACTTTTGTCTTTTTAATCAAATGGTTGTAAAATGTTGCATCCAATATTTCACCTATATTGAATTTTAGTCGTTTAAATATACCAAAAATTGATCATAACTGATCAGAAATTAGTAACAAACAAACACACAAACAGGCATTCTCCTTTATATATATAGATTTACTTACTTTAGAAGTATATAGCTTTACTTTACTTTAGAAGATTTACTTTTTCTCCTTTATATATGTAGATAACTTATGAATTTTTGATAAACAAACTCTTTGAAAGAGAGCAGTAACAACGCTTTCGAAATAAAGCATTTTTATCTTCAAAGCGCGAGACTGTTGCCACTTTGGAAAATGAGTACAAAAATTAGTGTTTTTAGAGATTTTAATTAATATCTCGACTGATTAAAGTCGTACGAAGATGGGAGTAGTAGAAATATATTCCCACGAATTTTTGGAATCAGGAATAATGTATTTAATGTTTGGAAATGCTATTTTTATTTTGTTTTAAAACTTGGGAATTTTTTATTCAAAAACTCTGCAATTTGAAAGCGAGGAGTGGCAACGCTTCTCCAAATAAAAGAGATTTTTATCTCCAGCGTACGAGACTATTCCACTTGGGAAAATGAGGGCGAAAAGTTAAGAAGCTTTAATTAATATCTCCGAATTTATTTTATTTTTTTTTTTTTTTTTTAAAAAAAATGGACTTGACCTTTTCGAGGACCCGAAAAAAGAATTGTAGAAAGTTTGGTGACGATAGCTATAGTAGTGATGGAGTTAATCGCGAAGAAACATTCAAACATTCTTCTTTATATATATAGATTACGTAGCGAAGTGATATAATTTATAATGCACCTAACTGATAATTCTTATAAACCCCTACACATTAGTTAAAAGTAGTACATTTAGCTAAAAATGACGCCATCATTGCATATATGACCCACTGTTCTATAAAATATTAGATTTAAAAAAACCTGGGGGCGGGAGTAAATAACTTTTTACGTTAATTTTGGGAATATCTATAACAGAGTCTAAAATTTTGCCCATTACGTCATATCTCCCATTACGTAACATTACACCCAGATATTTATGGCCTATGCGATCTGACAAATGTTATTTTTCCGTGAGATGTGAGATCTTTATCTGATATTTCAAGCGACTTGACAAATAGCCAATTTTAAGAAAGCTGCCATTCGGCTCTTTACAAGATTTTTAGCTTTCAAATTATAACTGTAATTACTTAATAAATTAAGCAATAAAGGCGACAAGTGTACTGCAATAAGTATGTTTATTTTAATTTATAATGTACAACATTTAATTTTTTAATATGTTTCCCTAATAAATTTTATGAATATCTGTAGTATTACTCGCATTATTGAAAAATCTGATGTAGACACCGCATGACTTCCTTGCGCGGCCTCTTAAATTACACACATTTTTTGCTGTACTTCATTTAAAATTATTTTCTCGAATTTCATTAGAGATATATTTCTCTTTCAATCAATTCAGTTCTCATTTCGTGACAAGCAAAAATACATTAAATCTCAAACCATCTTCTTTAAAAATTGTAAAATACAGAAAAACCTGAAACACTAAATGCTGTTAAAACAGTTTCAAAAAATTTTCGCAATTAAAATTACAGTTTCTACTCAAAAATCAGCAGGGAAACAAAATTTTTCACTGCATAGAACTTTTAATTTAACTTTTGATGCCTCTGGGCAAAAGGACCACTGGACAAAATTGGCGCACTGACTGACTTAATTCACTATACTAATTAGAGTTTTAAATGTGAACAAACAACCGGCACGTCAGACATAGCATCACTTGCACTTTTAAACTGTTGATAATTCTACAACTCTTGCACGCAGATTAACTAAAGGCATAAAAACTTTAAACGGAGCATAAGAACAACATAATTCAAACACATTTAAAGCAAAAATATGCACAATTCACCAACATATAAGAAGGAAAACACAGAGCTCACCAAACCGGCTAAGAGGATGAGTCTATATTTATATAGATAGATTTGGTAAGGCCAATTGCATCAGAAAAATGGAGGTGCATAACTAGATGTTATAGCAGTCTCATATAGTATAAAATTTCAACGGTCTACAGTTAATCTTTTTTAAGTTATGCGCGATACATGCATATGTACTTACGTATGTACAGACGTCACGAAAAAATTTCTTCCGAATCCATTTTAAATCAATTTTGCAATTTGTTTTGAAAAAAGGAACAGTTTCGTACGCACAGGTGTCACTCGAAAAGCTCATTCAAATGCATTCGAGGGTGGCCAAAATGAGTATTTCAGTTGAAATATGATTATGATACCCGAAATTTTTCACGATTACAATACTTCCTTTACTTACAAAGAATTGAAAAAGCTTTTAGCACCATAAATTACATATCTGAGCAAAAATTCGGTTTTACCTTTTGATTTTTCAATGCTAGCTCTGTGAGATGTAAATTATAATGTCTAAGAATGCCTAATAAATAATTTATATAATATTTAAGAATGTAAGCATATACATCATAATTATAATTAATAAAAATCATTTATAATTTTATGAACTATATATTAATTACAGAATATTTATCAGAGCAGGATTACAAAATTTTGTTGTCTGTCCACTTTTATGCATTAACCAGTAATTAAATTCATGTAAATAAATTTATATTTTAGTGTACTAAAAAATTAAAGATTGCTTCGTAACATCATTTTCTAAAAACAATTCTTTACATCGTAATTAAAATTTTATTCACTAGAATAATCGAACTATGAAGATACACTGTTTTAGAAGAACACTCATCGTTTCTCTTAAAAAAATAATCCAAATTAAGATAAACGAAAATCATCACTTTGACTTAGAAGTAAAAAGTTTCGTTTTCCCAGAATTTCTTTCATTTATTAATTGGGATAAACAAATCAATTTCTTAAAGTAATTAATGTACCATAATGACATCTATTTAAAACTAAATCCTGATGGTAAGAGTGATTACGCTGTAATAATCATAACACAGTCTTCTTCACTCTGGAGTGATAAGTGTTCAGATTTGTTAAAGCTCTTCGTGAGAACTTTAAAGGGGACTTTGACTCGCGAAATATCAGGGGCCCATTTCCTGTACCCACGTGATTTCCCATATGGCGTATTTACACCCTCCCCACCAGGGACCAATTGCCTTTTTTCATTCTAAATTGTATTGGTTATTAATGGCAAATCACTTTGAAATGTATTCTAACGTTCCAACAACTTTCTCGTAATTGGCAATAAAAGTAATTTCCTTTCCGAACTTGTATTTTAATTAATTATTAATATTTGATTATATTTATTGTATTTTTCAATTAACCTAATATTTTCAAAGTATTACGGAATTATTTAGTAAAATTAATTTCGCAAAAATATACAGTAAGATATAGAATAGGACTATGGCCTGCAAATATTCAGAATTGTGCAAGATAATCTTGGGTTTCAGCGTCATCTCCCACTTCATTACAACTTCTGAAAAGTATTCAGGATTCTATAAATAGATCAGGATTTTAATAAATAATCTATGCGAATTTATATGTATTTTGTGTTTGTGTAAGAATAAAGATATTCTTTATGGAATAAAATAAAAGTAAGCTCATTGTCAAATGATCGCATAAACCGAAACAAACGGAAGATTTAATGATTTAGTCGTTTATGGAAGTTAACTATGACAAATAGGAAAAAAGTTAGACAAATACTTTAATAAATATTAACTTTGTAGGGTTTCTCACTTTTATTCTGTGAAATTAAGTGACAAGGAACCTAGAGAACTGTTAAGCAAATAATCGCTTAAGTCCAAGAACAGAAAAGAAAACTCAAGAAGGGTTAATTGCCTTTTATTTGCTCAAAATAAGACTAACAATCGGCCCCTTTCTTTGGGCGTACAACAAAGCCTCCACTTGGGCTTAAACTCATAATGTAAGAAATAAAGAACTAATTAATGACTCACTGAAGAGATTCAGCCGAAGCTAACGCAGTTCTGAACTAGTTGGCCAGTAATATTAAATTAGCCAGTAAACTATCAGAAGACAAGTAATTCGTCCGAGCGTAGTACAGCTTAGAGATACGTAGCCCAAAGGCAAACGCACGCTACTCAGGAATCCTCACTCTCTCTGTCGAAGTCAGTGGAACTTGACTGAATATTATTCTCCCTCTTATTTGCATTTAACGCGATTCTAAAAACTCGCTCTGGTAGGGAGTTGTAAGTTGAAGCTAGATTAGATAGGAAAGATCCATTAAATTAAAATATACTTTACAACTTAAAAAATAATAACTTTGTAAAATATATTTTTCAGTTAAACAAAATTTGAGCTGGTGTTTTAAAAAATGTTTTCAGGATTTATTCAATAGTTGAATAAAAATGATTATTTACATGAAGTAGCAGCTATATATGTTTGACTGCGTACTAGTTTATCCAAGTTATTATTCAAGATTACCTGATACAATTTCTACATAAAGTGCACCCTCAAAAGTGAATATTACGGATCAACAATCGGGATAACTTTTATTACCATAATACAGTTTGTATTTCTTAAATCCGAGAATCTTCGGACCTGATCGGAACATAAAAGAAAACAGAAATTGGTGCTTAAAGGGATCTGTATGTACGGATACACACATGTTAAATCTCCAAACTGTCTAACTCATTCCACACATATATTACACCACCCAGACAGTGTAGTGGTTAGGGGAGTCTACTGCAATACCGAAGGGTTCGGCTTCGAATCCCAGAGAAGGTATAGATGTTAGTAAATGTATAGTGTCTTTGCGGCATGGGGCACTCTAAATACAAGGCGAGCCGAAAGTTCTCTCGAGAAGTAGGTGGTAGAGAAAGAGGAGGTGGAATAATCCGTTTCCCAGGGTGATCTCCGTCAAAACTGGGTGACGGAACTGAGCGAAGTCGTAGTGTCACCTGTGTGATGCTCAAGGTTCTTCAGCCAACGACAGGCGCAATCTTGCTCTCCTTGGCACGATGAATTTCGTGGGCTTGTTCTGATGTTATGTCAGAGAAGTCAGATATTTTACAACAGCAACAACACACACTCTGACTTCAAAACTAGAACAAAATTTTAAAACAAGATATAATAATTTTATTAATATTGCTATACAAGGTACAGTAACTTTTAAGTTTTTTTGACGCATCATTTTCAGTTAAAATTCTTAAAAAACTTCACCTATTGCTTAAGACGTACATAACTGACTATCTTATATCATGATACTTATGCATTGTTTTTTGCAAATGTTCTTATAGTAAGTTTCTTATAACTCTTTTTTCAGGAGCAATCAATGATTTAAGCTTGCTTTTATTACTATTAACGTAATCTTTTATTCCTTTCGGTTTCTTAGTTAAGTCCCTAAATGGCTGAATAGTTACTCTAGTTGAATATAAGGAATTAACGAACCAGTAGATCTAAAATATCTGGTTGTACTAAAAAAAGTTTAGAGTCCTGCGCAAATTAATAGCAGTATATTCAAAATATGCTGGATTACAATAATTACACACACATACATATGACCACAGAAAACATATGACGTCTCCTAACTGCAATGGTTACGTTGCACAGTCTGTCGATGCTCAACACCAGATTATCTAACAGTTCTTGGAATAAGAATTCACCATTCTTCAAGGCGTTTCTGTTGCAGGTGTTAGCGATTTTCACCGGAGGGTAAGATCATGCCGCAAGGTATCTCTCTAAAGTATTCCTCATGTTCAATGGAATTCAAATCAGAGAAGCATCCTGGCCAATCCATTCTGTATATAACCTCCCTTTCCAAGAGCTCCTTAACAAATGAGTCCTGTGTGGCCGTGCATTGTCATCCGTAGAAACAAAATTGCTATCAGGTTGGAAAAGAGGCAAGTTGGGAAGGATAACTTCAATACAGTAACCATCTCCGGTAAGTGAACCTCAATCGAAAATGTGGAGATTCGTCTGTCCATTCATCATAATGCTTCCCCATACTTGTCACTCCAAGATAACCTGCTTGGGCT
>KK119907.1:218590-263857 GCA_000611955.2 Stegodyphus mimosarum | reverse complement strand
AAGGGGGTAAAACATCCCCAACATAATCCTGCCACACGAGCTTATTTAGCACTAGGGGGCATGAAAAGGGGATGGGAAGGGTGCGTTGGGAAAAAAGGTGACGGCTTCTCCCATGGGGGAAACGATTTTCTTTAGAGGGAGGGGGGTGAGACTTGATAAATTCGCTTCTTGGGGAAGAGAGCATGGAGATGATCTACTCTTCCTGTCATACAGAATAGATCCAATACTGCGAGGAAAATCTGTTCAGTATTATTAATTTTAAACATGTTTTATATATTAATTTCGAGTTCATGTTATTGAGTGAAATTGATTTTTATGAAATAAGAGTGTTTATCTATATTAAGGTTTCAGTATTGCATCAAACATTAAACACATATACATGTAATAAAAAGCATTCATTTTTAAAGTTTATTGAATCAATAAAAAGCATTCTTTTCATAGGACTCATTCCCCCCAAAAGATGTGTTTTCTTTATTTAAAGAAAATGATAAAAGGAGAAAATTATTGTCTTCGTTTTAAAAAAGAAAAATCATATTATGTCATTAAAAAGGGATTAAAGGGGCTCACATTAACAAAAACTATCTTTCCTCTTCCTTTACATAATGGCATTTCTTACAAAATCGAAAATAAAATATTATTCCGAGTATTTTATACTACAGTAGTCTTTAAAATGAAAACTGAGTAGTAAAAAGTAACAAATGTCCTTTTTAATAGTGATATCCATTTAGGATTTGTAGTACAAAATTTTAACAATTATTACTATTTTGCTATATAGCAATAACTGCTACTATTTTGCAAGATATAACAATAAAATATATGTAATAATATTATGGTATTTAAATAACTGGGTTGTTAATAAACGCTACGAAAATAATATTCTGATTACCACTAACGAAGCCTTTTTAGCAGTTGGAGTGGGAAATATCAGCGTCTGTTTTAAAGCTGCGAAGCATCAGATTATTACGAAAATAATAATGATATTTCATTGCTGTTTGTAGTACCAACTTAGTACTTAATGGACTCTGTACGACACAATTATCCTCTTTTAATGAAATTTATTTATCTTTCGAAATTTATTTATCTAAGAATGCTACCCATATTTTAAAACTTTGTTTGGAATAAATAATTGTATACTAAAGCACTGACCACGATGAAAACTGAGTTGTTAATAAAAATCTGTAAATAAAAGCTTATTATTGTTAGTAGGCACATTATTTATTTACCGCTTAACAATAAAGTTGGTTATGCACAATCGGTGTTAAACGTAGACCATGCTAATTTAAATAGCATTTCTTGTCTGCGTAGGTTCAAAAACTTCTCCAGGGCAAAAGGGCCGAAAACAACTAATATAAAAAATCATCTTGGTTGCTATTAATTTTACCTAGTATATATTCAGCAAAAGGCTGAAATTTCGGAAGTCTGATGGCCTATGCCTTTTTACAATTACATAGCTTACCTAAAAAATTTCATATCTTTCACTCACCTGCTATGCGAGGGATTGAAAAACAAATAAACTCGTAGACAAAGTTTCATACTTTAAATTTATTTTAATGAAATCCACAAAATGAAAATCCTGTACTTTCGGTAAAATTCTAAACAGCGACTAAACAGAATTCTATTTGTAAGGAGTCAGTTTAGTAGCAGTTACAAGAAAATAAACGCAGATTATTCATTTTATAGTAATAATTCATAATATAAACAATTGCTATGATGTAAAGAAATTATACTTTAATACAAAATCGTTTTCCGAAATAATTCCTTCCAACTAGGTCTAAAACAAAGGAAAATAATTCGTATCTCAGTATAAAATATATTAATTATTCAAAGGACATTAAATTCGAGCGTTGATTCTTTTCTGCGAAATCGGAGTAGAGCATCTTTGAGGATTCCAGTAGCGGGGTCAGGAAATAAATTGGCATCTCAGAATGGCAATGAAGATTAAAAAGAAAGAGGGTACGTACAGGTCTACACGTCTTTCTCCTTTCTTCTCTTCCTTCTTTTATTTTTTTAAGAACAAAGCCTTTTGTATTTTGATTCTTTTTTATGCTTTATGGATAGATGATTCAAAGATGTTCTTTTAAAGTATGAATACTGACTTTTTAGATCAAAGGAACTTAAATGCGCTGGTGCAAAATGTAAGTTGGAGCACTATTCACATTCAAGTTTTTATATCATTGCATCAACTAAATGGAGCGGGAAATAGTTTAATTGTAACTAAATTCATTAGTGCTTGTAATTAATTTTGAATTAGCAAAATGTTGAAAGCTATTCTGAACTTAAAAGATGTGAAAAAACAACACACAATTTTAATTAAATGCGTGTTTTAGTAACTTATGTGAATACAAAAATAATTTTTTAACTACCGTTAACATTTTTGGTCATGTGTAACAAAAATATGATGTCATCTAATACTAAACATGACTTCCTTGTACGCGATGTTAAATTATACGCATTTTGCATTTCATTTAAATTTCTTGGATTGAATTAAATATACTTCTTCGATAGCGCATAAACCACAATAAGATAAATGCACTCTTTAAAATTCACTGTATTTGTTTACCATAGCGACACTCATAGTAACTCTTACTTAGGTTCACTTACCAGCACTTACATCTCATTCATTTTACAACTCAAAATGCACAAACATTCGGTATATCATCTGAAGAATTATCTAATCGTTGCCACATGTTCTATTCAAATACTAAATCTAAAACGATGCATAAAAGAAGTTAAACAAACGAAAAAAAAAAGGTTTTTCACAGATGATTCAGTATTTCTCATTAAATTAATTCAGATCTTCTCTTCCTTGTCCCTTCAGAGACAAGGCAAAAATACATAATAATTCAAAATATCTATATTAAAAGTTACGAAGTAAATCTTAAACACTTATTTCCTCCAATAAATTCCAGAATTGATTAAGTATGACTTAACTCACAAGAATAAAAGAAGGCGTTATCTTTGTTGTAGTGAAGCTTAGTTTCTCTAGGTTGGCAAACAAATCCACTATTCTGCTAAGCTTCAAATGTAAACAAATATGGCTGCTATGGTAAAAAAAATTAGGCTTAGCCGCACTTAAACAACTTTTAAATTGTTGATAATTCTACAACTATAACATGCAAGTTGACTAAAGGCATAAAAACCTTAACCGGAAGATAAAAACAACATAATTCAATCATTTTAAAGCAAAAAATGCACAATTTACAAACCTATAAGAATAAAGAAACTGAGCTCACTGAGCCGAGTAACAAAGTCGATATATATGTATATATTTGTAACGAAGATATATGTATATTTATATGCATTTGGTGCAGCCGATTACAACCAAAATAGGAAGTGCACATCAACATGGTATAGCAGTCTCATGTGGAAAATTTCAACGTTCTGAGACTACTCATTTTTGAGTAAAACGAGATACATACATACGTACGTACGTACGCACAGACGCCACGAAAAAAAAATCTCTTCAGAATCCATTTTAAATCAGTTTTAAAATTTGATGGGGGAAAAGGAGTCTTTTGTTCTCTTCTTTTACGTACAGATGTCATGTAAAAACATCGTTAAGTTGCATTCGATAGCGTCCAAAATGGATATTTTCGTTGAAATAGTATGATATCCGAAATTTTTCTCCATTGCAATACTTCCTTTTTACTTCGTACAAGGAAGTAAAAATAAAATCACGAGACATCCACATGGGAGTTGTATTAAGAAATTAACAAAATTTCAAGGAATGATCTATATAAGAATCATTACATTGAATTCATTTATATTTATTTTCGACAATTTTAACTTAAAATTCCCAATTTTCAATAGCCCCACCATTTTATTTTGAGTAACACATGGACATGAATATTATGATAATTAAAATTCTATTTTTTACTTTTTAGCATATTTTAACTAAAACCGTGTAAATTAAAAATTCTTTTACCTAATTTAGTTCATTGTTTTTAGTTAAAAGTTTGAGAAAGTAGCTGTAAAGGGAAATCAACGCTTTTGAACGTAAGAAAATTATTTCTTCCTGATAAACTTTACAATAAATTATGCATGATGTCACCTTTTTTTTTTCCAAAACTATCCGATCTACTAAGTATAGTAAATTTATTTTCAATTAATTTAAATTTCATGTGATATAGAAATCGGATTTCATCATCGTTTGAAAACAAGAAACGATGATAGATTAAGTATTTTAATTTAAATCCATCACTTTTCGAAGGTACACGACAGCTAAAAATTCAACGACTTCTGACAAACAACGAAAATTCAATAACTTTCCTTTGAAATATAGAAAAATCCTTCTTTAGAAGATAATTTTTCTATTTACATGAATATATAAAGATCAAAATTGTGCGAAAGTTATTTTTACCATTAAACAAGGATGTATGGAAAAAATAAGACCACGACGCAAATTTAGAAAATAATTTCTGAGAAATATATACTTATGCTGCTACTATATACGTATGAAAATTTTCAAAAAAACTGATTTGAAGAGTCACGAAAATTAATCTCAAAATTTGCCCCAAATAAGCAAACCAACAAAGAGGAAACTTTTGCTAAATAAATCATATATTTATAAACTAACCACTTATTGGTTATTTAACTTATAACACGTAATTTTAATTACTCTAAGGAAGCAACAATGTAAATGAACGCATAAAATGCTTGTTTATAGCTTTTATAGATAATTAATCTACTGACAGAAAGCATTACTCAATTTGATTAATAAGCATTAAAAATTACTTTTCATTGTTTAAGAGTCTTCTACTTTGTAGACTCATTAGATTTTCATTTCGGTGCGGGAGACAGGAAGAAAGAGAAATGCGCTAGCCGGGATTTGAACTCTGGATCTTCTGGCTGCTAACCAGATGTGCTTCCAATTACACCAGGAAAACACTCGGTTAAGAGGGGGAAAATACCCTACAACTTCTTTAAAAAATAAGTTAATGCATTATAATTTTAAAAAATTTACATAAAGTTACATTATCTACACAATATTCGACAAAAAAGAAATTTTTTAAAAATTAATCTATAATAAATAAATCCCCCAAACGGAATTTAAAAACAAGAATGAAAGATTTCATACACGATCACATCTGTGAATTATTACTGTTTACCGAGAAATAAATCTTTTGGAGCAATTTAACTGCAGGAAAATAACAAGTCATGAGTACTTCACGCAGCGAAACAACAATTTGTCTGCCTCGAATTTCATCATTTATCACTTTTTCTGAAAGGCACGTCATATGGCACGGAATTATGGAACATAATGTTTCTGTGTAATGTCTTATTCCAGTACTAGACTTTTCCTATTCTTATTGAATTCGCTAACATCGATAAGAGAGCCATTTGCTGAAATATTTTAAGAGGCGTTGCACCTTTTGAATATGCTTTATTCTCTCTTTACTTCCTTGTACGAAGCAGAGAGCGTATTGTAAATTTCGACTATCGTATTTCAACGAAAATATCCATTTTGACCGCTCTCGGATCCAATTTAACAATGTTTTTGAGTGAGATCTGTACGTGCGGACAGAATAAAGGGCATTTCCTCCCCCCCAAAAAACGGTTTGTAAATTGGATTTAAAATGGATTCAGAAGAGATTTGTTAGTGACGTCTGTACGTACCTACGTATATATGTATCTCGCATAACTCAAAAACAAGTAGCCATAGAACTTTGAAATTTTGCATATGGGACTACTGTAACATATAGTTGTGCACCTTTCGTTTCGGTTGCAATCGACCGTATATATATACACCCACTTTGGTACCACTCTGTGAGCTTAATTTTTTTATTCTTATAGGATGTTAATCTCTGCAATTTTTTTTGCTTTAAATGTGATTGAATTATGTTGTTATGTTCCGATTAAGGTTTCTATGTTTTTAGTTAATCTGCATGCAATAGCTGTAGAATTATCAACAATTTAAAAGTTGCTTAAGTGAAACAAAGCCGCATTTATTAAAATTGAAATGTTTAGTAGAATAGTGAATTAAGTCAATTTCTGCACCAACTTCAGTTCCCCCCTCCCACGAGTGGGACTAAAAGGAAACTTTCAATTTTGTGCATTGAAAAATCAGTCTTCCTGCACCCTGGACAATTTGCTTGTTTTTGCCTTAAAACTTTACTTTTAATTCTAAAATGATTTTTAAATGTTTTTAACTGTATTTGGTGTTTTATGTATTTCTGTGTTTTGCAATTTTTAATGAAAACTTTTTGATTTCTCATGTATTTTTGCCTTGCCGCGAAGTGAGAATTGAACTACTTATATGAGAAATATATCTTTAATGAAATTCGAGGAAATAAGTATAAATAAAATGCAGCAAAAAATGTGTATAATTTAATATGCCATACAAGTCATATGGTGTCCACATCAGATTTTAATATTTATGTATGCGGAATAAATATTAGTGCATATAAAGATGAAATGTCGTTATCATATAACGAACAGGAATAATGAAGTAGGAAATGATAACATTTTTCCTAATTCCAGATTAGAATTTTTTTATACGTTAAGCAATGTAAACATGAATTTTGAAATGAAAATTAAAAACATTTTATGTTAAGGTTACTAGTAAGTATGTGGCCTGTTCGCCGCCTGGGCCAACATGGCTTCTTTCTAAAGCTCCGCTTTATTGTCTCTATATCATCCTGTAAATCCAAAAGATATGTTTTTGAAAACACTGAAACGAAACGTGAGCACTGGGGAGAGCTCCTAAAAAGAGTGACTGGGATTATCTTTGGTTATGTCATGGGAAAATACATTAAAACTGTCTGCCTAAGAGGAGAAATGGTTTTCCGGAGAATATCTTGGCAAATACTTACTCGCATTCATTTTACATACAATGAAAATTCAATGCATTTAGCTCGCAAATGAGAATTTGAACTCGGATTGTACATAACCTCATTATTCGACCACAGGTACTATAGTTCGACCGCCTCATCCGCGACCATGAGCGCAAACACGCATGCGCCATTCGGACTGAATTATTCTCAAAATAGGGTGGAAGGATGGGGACTTTCTTTCCCTTGAGCATATAAATTCTCTTTTTCCGGAGGTCCTCACGTGACCTTTCACGGCACAACAATAACATCCCTTTTGGACGAGTCTATGTGTATTGGCAGAATGCCAGCCAAGGTTGCGTTTGAGACGGTCGAACTATACCTATATTGGCTTAATATGGTTTCTGGTGAAGGCAAGTAACAGAATGAGTTCTGGAGTCTTATAAGTCTCCGCTTTCAACACCACTTTAAAAATATTTACCATTATATGAGTTTTCAATAGCATTTAAGATACATTAAATAACTATTGAAAAATTAATACATAAATGAAATTATGGGCAGAATGATTAATTTTTGTTTGTTGTTGTTTGTTTGTTTTATAATAATGGATATGGGTTGATCTATAAGCCTAAGAACTTTGAAAAATAAAAATTGAGGAACTACTTTGTTGATCAATATCCATGTAATATCTTCACTTTCCAAAAAAAAATCATATACTACTGTAAGATGGATATGTTACTTTCCACATGAAATTCTATAAATTCCAGTCATTGTGCAACACATGGTGCCAAGTAATTTAAATAGTTAAAGATAATTAAATTAACTCCTTTTATGAAGTTGCATAAAATTCTCTTTGGGCCCTTTTAATAATTTTTAGCAGAAAACAGTTGTTCAGTACCAGAAATTCCTATGACTGTATTTCATACTTTACCGAAATATTTTTAATAAAACAATAAAATAAGACTTACTTAATAAATTAATAATTAAATAAAAATTCATAAGTTTACCATAGATCAAAATGCTAAAATCGGATTTTTAGTTATATTTATTGTATAGAAAGTAATAAATTCAGGTGAACTCTTCCTTTTTCTTCTATATTTCTGTACGGCCCATCGGCGGCCGCTCGGTAAAGTCGCTGAACACTGGTAGTTCGGTCCGAGGTTCGAATTCCGGGAACGGTCTGGATGCATGGACGTTTCGTGGTTTTGTCCATGTGTGACGTGTATACGAGTCAGTTTGCTTTAGAAAGTCCCCCAAAACGGCATCCCTCGCCTTAGGCAATTAGCACTCGAGGCTTTGCCCCAATCAAATAAACCAACCATCTACATTTCTGTATGCAGGAAATGGTAATATAGTTAAGATTAAGGAATTACGTAAAATTCTCTGGTTTGTTTACTTCAGTTTCTGCAATCTGAGAAACAGAAAGAGAAAGCTAGATATAAAACGAGACTTTAAGGTTTTAACGTAGGGTTTCTTCTCCCATAATGGCCTGATGGGAAAACAAAAATTACAGCGCTGTTTGAGGTATGCACGAATGCTTATAGCTTAGAAACTACAAATGTTACAATCAATCTAAATACATCAGTATATTGATATAACAGAGCATTAGTAAACACAAAAATCGTTTTTTAATTAAACAAAGAGTACACGCATAGCAACGCGTCAAAAAATACGAAATTTTGATGAAGTTCGTGCGGTGCTTATGCGACCACTTACACACACGCGCGTTCCGTATACGCGAGTACAATTGATGCGCATACATTTCACTTACTACTCACACCTGGGGAGCATGCGCGGCCGCGTGTGAGTGGCAAGGTCGTCTGGAAAATAGTCGCGCGTACACAGCCGATGTATTCTGGTGGTGTTAATTTAATTCGTCAAGCTAGTTGTGTTACAATTTACAGAAATGTGACGAGTGTAGTACACCGTGCATCAGTAGAATTTACCATTAAGTAACGTATGAGAATACAAGATTCAGAAGCAGGCGATATTTGTATGATTGATGTAATTGTTAATGGACAGTCAACACTTATTCTAGTATCCGTATTTATTCACCCAGCTGTTAATTCAGAAGATTTGAAGCTGTTCTTGTTTAGTGCATTGATGAAATATTCTGAGAATACTTTATAGATCGATGAAAAGTTTACTGTAGAACAGGTGTTCTTATTGTTATGATGGGAGATTTCAGTTGTAGACGTCAAACGAAATGAAAAGGCATTTGATTTTATGAAACGTTTAATCACGGTATGGTGCCAAGTAATTATTCGAGTACACTTGACAATTCATTTACAGATTTAACATCGACTAGAATTTTAACTGCAGACCTCTTAAATAATGTATCTTATTTCTCATGTCATCGGCCAGTTTTATAGAGGGTCATTTTGAACGAATAAATGTGAGAAATAGAAAATTAAATAAATAAAGTATATGTGTGTGTGTGGAAAATCTTTTGTTTGTTTTATTTGTTCTATAACATCCTCATACTACCGTTAGTAATATTACACATTAAGCACCAGCGGCTCTTTAAACCAAAAGAGAGAGCCGATCGCCACTTTTTTTTCTATCAGCAGGTTCTTATCATTTTAGGTCTATCTTGAATAAAGAATGCGAAGTTGCATGTGCCCAGTCGTTGGTTGAGTGATAAATTTTGCTGTTTGAATTTATGAAATAGAAGTTAGAAAAAGCTCCAGGTGAACGGTGAAGCTGGCTAAGCTCTACCTGAACAGTTAGTTAAAGTCTGCGAACAGTCTGCGAAAAGTGGTTACGAAAATTTAGAAACTGACTTTAAATAGAAATTTTGATTATGTATTTAAGACTTTAAAACGCATGAAGAAACAATTTCAAAATAGTATAGTGAAAGAAATAGCGTTTTGCTAGAACTATTTACGAGAATTCAAAACCATCATATTGTTACGGATTTCACATTTATTTGGTTATTTATTTATAATTGTAATTAAAATTGCTTTATATTTTCCGTGCAACGCAGACGAATTTTGAAGAGAAAACTACGTCAAAAAAATAAAAATAAAAGAGCGCGTGCATTTAATGTTTAATAAATAAATATCTCGTAATTATGGTTGCCATTCAGAAAAATCGAGATTGTTCTAGTGATAATTAAAAAGCTTATAAAAGCCAAATTGGAAGACCTCATCTCAGTTGTTGTTGTAGTTGTAGCTGTAAAAAGCGAACTGCTGTTTGTTTACTTAATGCTGTTATTGATTGTAGCGATTTTTCTGTGAGATAGAATTCTTTTATCTGTTTTGAACTGAGTTTTTGCTAAACGTTTGAGATATTGTGCGAATATCTTTGAAGAAATATTTCAGCATTTTGATTTATTTCTCGAGGAAAGAATAAATTTTTGTTAACTTTTTACGACTTGTGTATTCAGTCTATAACGAACCCGTACGCAACAATAGTCTTGCTATTACTTTTAGTCTTGGTACTGTACGACAAATTGTCTGATTCCGATAATTATATTATGTAGTCAACTGCTTGGTCAAGCTGACGTCTCTCCCGTATTTAAAGTGAACACGAGTTAGTTACGCTTAGATAATTTGCTACGAAAACATTCCTTTCCTTAAGCAAATAATATTCGTATGCTTTTCATATTAAATTCAACAAAACATTAACACAGAGTTTTTCAGTCTGTGATCCTCCTAGATTTGCAAAAAACGACAAAAAATTCATATTAGCTGCATATACCATACTGTAGGTGAAAAATCTCAGACTTTGTAAATTCCCATGGCACCTGTTCTTCCAAGACTAACGTTTTATGAAATTTGCTACACAGATTACCCTACCTACGGACTTCCTACTCTAGTCTTACTGACAAAAGAGGGATTTAAGGTCATATTAATTGTGTTGCTTCTTCCCAGCACGCATTCAAACACAGAACAGCTATGCGAGAATCGGCAGCCTTGCCTATCTCATTATTATGAGTGTAACAGTTCTTTAGTTTTTAGGTAATAAAATAAAGCTTATCTGAACTTTAAAAATCCAGAGTTTGTATAAAATCATATGCATTTTTTTCAGTTATTTTACACGCTTAATATTAATATAAAATTAAATCAACTTTAATTAATTCTATTTTTAAATGTAAGTATACTTGCAGTAATACTAAATGCTAACAAAAATATTTTCAAAGGGGAAATAATAAGGTGTCTGCACAACATTATAAATTATCAAAAAAAAAAACAAAAAAAAAAACTGAAAGATTTCAAATTTTATATTACTCCCAAAGGGTCTTTTTTTAACCGTTTGTATGTTACCTTTATTTATTAAATATCATGTTCTTCGCACTTTAACCATAAAATTCAA
Organism: Stegodyphus mimosarum; assembly: GCA_000611955.2. Taxonomy (NCBI): domain Eukaryota; kingdom Metazoa; phylum Arthropoda; class Arachnida; order Araneae; family Eresidae; genus Stegodyphus; species Stegodyphus mimosarum. The sequence goes on along the minus strand of KK119907.1, from coordinate 252,770 downwards.
TTCTACAGCAATATCGCAAAATAATTTTAAAATGAGCATATCTTTAGAATTTCAGATACAAAGTCTCCCTCGTTGGAGATATTTTTTTTTCGTAGTGTTGCCATTGCTCGCTTTGAAATCGTTGAGTTTGTTAATTAAAAATTCGTTAAAGTTCTTCAAAATATGAAATGTATAAAAAAAGAAATTCCAAATGTGGGCTTCCAGATGCCCATATTCGGAGGAGGATTACGTTATTCAAAATTCGACGGCTCTGGGTACCGTTGTTTCATCATAATGCGAGAAACATACGTACATATATTTATGCAGATTCTTCATAATTTAATTTCTTTAAATATAATACAGGGAAATAATACTTTGTGGAAACGATTTGAAAAGTGAAACGGGCATTTAAAATTTTCAGTGCAAAATGCCAAAACGAAATTAATAGCCTTTCATTGCTCTAACATCCTTTGAGCTAAAAATTGTCTTCACGTGAAGAAAATTTAGAAACTCTAACTTAACAGATTTAAATTGGCAGTAGAAGACTGAAACCTGCCCTGCGAAATGTAGAATTCGACAGTAGAATCCTAATTTTCAGGTGTAATATTTTATCACACGCTGTTAAAGCATTACAGTATAACTGGAACTCTGCACTTCACACAGAATTCAGAAGACAAAAGTTATTTTTCTCTGAAAAGAAGTACTTCAGCCATATGAGTTAAATAAAAGTATTTGAGATGAGCTAGAGTACATGATGTGAAGGCAACTTTTTTATAAGGCACAGATGCTTTCTGAAGAAACAAGAAATAATGCAAGGACAGCTGAAATGAAAAATGCTTTTTGCTGTTGTTTACGGCTTTTGATTCACACTCCCCCACAGTGAAGACTGCGGGTGCTTTGTTTGAAGGTGTGGCTCTCATTCATCATTTTTCACAGCCTTTTTTCCTTTTATTTTTTTTTCTTCTTTTTTTTATAAGAGCGTATGTTTGCTTGTGAAATTAAAATAATCTAGAAATTACAGTAACTATATTTTCAGTAGATTTTCCTAACTTGCTTTATGTTATTAATAATTAGATAAATACTAAACAGCCTTTTAATGAAGCATTTGATTGTGGTAGAAAAGGTTTTGAAGCTCAGACGAACTTAACTATCTGCTGCTGGCAGCAATTCAAAAGAACGACATCATGCAAAATGCATTGAGCGTTCTCTAACACGATTAGCAACGAATTCAGACGATTTTCTCCCCCCGCGCAGGTGGTAGCCTTTAAGATGATGGTTGTCTAGTGATGCCAGCCATCGATTCATGTAATCATTTAACCTAATTAATGTTCTTGAAGTTGTTATGAGTGTTATTGTCGCGGCACCAAATGTTCTGTTACCAAATGTTCTGGTCTTATGGTACCAGACGTTAAATACTAACTGTTCCAATTGAAACCTGAAATTAAATAATTAGCCTACAATAATATCAAAACCAAAATTTCATTGCGTTGTGTAATACTAACCCGAACAACCCCTAAGACCAAGCAGGAGCACTGGTGTTAGAACATTCATATACACAGGAATTTAATGAATCACCGAGCATGGTGTCTTTACCAATATTGATAGAGATTACTTAGTTTAAGAAATTTCTTAATTTACTCAGGTAAAAATTACATACATCAATTTAGCAATCCCTTAGGCAGTTAGAAAACATTACATATTCAAGTAGACCCAGCAATCCCTTAGGCAGTTAGAAAATATTACATACTCATGTAGACCCGTTGGAGAAAAATGATTACATTTATTCCTACATTCAATTACTCAATTAAAGGTAAAATTTAGATAAGTTAACAAATTTAATATTCTGTCTTAATTCATTATATATAAATTTTAATTACAAACCATGTTAAGGTTAAAAGTCCTAAATAGAGTGATAGTGCAGCAGTTGCTTAAATAAACAGCCTGGATTTAAGATCCAGCAGAAATACCTTGACCAAAAGTTAAATAGGATTTAATTGGAAATCAAATACACATACAATTACTCCTTACTTTAAGAATTCATTACTGGAAAATTTTTCTTCAATTAATCAAATTTCTTAAAAATTTTAATTAGCCTTATTACTTAGGAAACATGTTCACGGAATTTAGGTTGCAAGCTGTCCTCAATTTCAGGTGAAATTAACAATCAAAAAGCTGAACTCACTTGAAGGGAAGTATTTGAAACTCATTTAAGCCTTGCTAGTTTATCAGATGGAACAATCTCCAGACGAGCAGCCGTTTGAAGTAGAAACCAAGATGCTCTCCTTTGGGCATGATTCCAACCCGCACAGAGATGATGTTAGCAGTCCTGAAGGATGTAGGAAAATGAAATAAGGCATAGATGTTTCGAAGCGAGAAAACTGGACCTATAGACCGATGTGAAGAAGGTGGAAACTTGTAATTCACTGAACTAGACCCATTCTGGAGAGTTGATGGTAGTACTCGGATCTAAGTTGCATCCACTATGGTGTTAACTCCTTGATTCGATGAAAAAAAACACCATTCTCGACTCCTACACGGGGATGGTAAAGTGCGGAGGAGTATACGTTTCAATTCATAATTTTAGATGTACATCTTTAGGACGTAAACATGTCCACTACCGGACCCCCCGGGTCAACATTTGCTCTTCCAGAGGAAGAAAATGAAGCGTCTTCTTTCAGCTGCAAATCCAAGGCAAAAAGGGCTGAGCATGGCCTTGCATGACGATTTTAATCGTCCAGAATCCAGAATTTTCGAAAATCACCAAATTTGGTGAATTAGTATGCAAATCTCGCCAAACACAAAACAGTGCTGCGAAAACTTAGTTTTTCCTTCTTCACACCAAAAAAAATTCCACCCTCGCCACCCCCTTCGCCAACAAGGAGGGGTGAGGGAAAGAATGCAACAACCCTACCACGCAACCGGACGCAGTACATGACCTTGACGAAAAAGTGCTCGGAAACGACCCTTATAGCAGAATAAATTTTTAGACACGAAATTCAACAATTTTAGCAATTAAATGGGCATAATTCTCCAACGGGGCGACGTACAGTCATGAAAGTAGATTCATAAGAAGGGTAAATATTTTCTCTTTAAGAGGTATAAATTTCATTCATGTGAATAAAAAGGAAGTATTTTTAAATTTCAAATATTACGCAGAAAGCAACCGATTTCCCATTGTCTCCTTTTCCCGAAAGCTATTACTATCGAACGCGTAACGTAAGAATGAGAACTCTGCTTAACTCGTATAAAAATAATTGATTCAATAACATAAGCAATACAATTCGTGAAGAAAAATTTAGAATAAGCATAAATTAATGCATATAATTTACTCACTCAATAATTAATTAACAAATAACTGCAATTAACTACACATTAATCCATAATTCTAAACTAACCAAAAATCACTACATAACAAAGTCGTCAAAAGAAATTACTGAAACAGAAAGGTGCCATATCGATTTAGCATGATTATTTTAATGTAGGAAGACATATCATGTGCTTAATTTTCTGAAGTATGGTAAATTTATAATACTTTAAAGTGCAGAAACTAATTTGATATGTAACGTAGTCTGGGGCTGATCACCGGCAGTTTTTTTTAGTAAATTATTAGCCTAAAGGAGCGTTAGCTCAGAAGGGCCTATTAATTACGTTTTGGCATTTTGTGTCGATTCACTGTAAATGTCCGTATCACTTTTCAAACTGTTGCCGCCAAATATTATCTCTCTGTGTTACATTTAAAGAAATTAAATAATGAAGAATCTGCATAAATGTATGTATGTTTCTCTCATTGCGATAAAACAATGGTACCTAGAGCCATCAACTTTTGAATAAAGTAATCCTCCTCCCAATATAGGCATCTCGAAGCCCAAATTTGAAATTTATTTTATTACCGCTTTCATATTTCGTAACACTTTAACGAATTCTTGATTAAGAAACTTAACGATTTTAAAGGAAGCAATGCCAACACTTTACGAAAAAAAAACATATTTATCTCCAGCGCGTGAGACTGTGTATCGGAAATTCTAAAGATATGCTGATTTAAAAATTTTGTGATATTGCTGTTGAATTGAATTTTATGGTTTAAATACGAAGAGCCTCATATTTAATTAATAAAGGCAACTGAGTAAGCGTTTAAAAAATGCCTCTTTGCGCGTGATGTAAAATCTAAAAGCTTTCATTTTTTTTAAATTCATGTATTTAAATTTAAATCTTTTACTTTTTGTATTGAAGCTATCTTAACCTAAGGTCTGAAACACCATGATCTGAAGTTAATCATTAAGATTTACAAAACTTTAAATTAAAAAAAGTCACATATTCTCAGATGTCAAATCGAAAATAATGCAACGGATTGAAATAACATAAAGAAAGGAATGAACTGACTTTGGTCCATTTGAAAATTTCTTAGTTGTATGCGATATCAGCTACGCAGACAAAATGTAAAAAATTCAATAAATGGTTACAGGTTAAGATGAATCATTCAGACAGAGCTGTATCATAACCGCTGAATCAAAAACATATGATAAATTACACTACGTTGGAAAAAGATTTAGGATTTAGAAATGTTTCAATTTACATAAAATTTATTTTATTGTTACAATAAAAACTGACAATATAATTATTTGATTCGTTTAGTATCTAAAACATAGACGTTTTAAAATATACTTAATGGTACAAATTACATATACATATATATATATATATATTACTTGCTAATAAAAGTATATATATATATTACTTGCTAATAAAAGTGTATATATATATAAATACTTTTATTAGCAACTAAGAATGTAGAAGCTATGGTACATCTAAAATCCTATTTGTAAAACCACAGTTGTGCCAAAAAATTACATATCAAATAGAACCAAAATACCATTATTAACAATTAAAACATGACTTAAAAGAAAAAAAAATAAATGAGACTAATAATTGAATATTTATAAAAATGTGGGAAAAGTAGAAGTTGCAAAAAAAAATAAAAGTTGTAAGAAAATGGGAGAAAAACACAATTATGTACAAAAAGATCAAAATGGCAATAATCCATTGAGAGTCACACAACAGTATCGTCAGGGGAAAAGTGCCATGCAATTCCCATTGAAATATTACCTCCACGCGTTTCAACAAACGATATATATATTTGAACTTAAAATGCATATAAAACATGAAAAATGGAATCATATGAGTACCAAAATCATTTGTTAATCTCTTTTATTTAAAGCTTCAAACAGAACTTGTCAAGGGAAAAATGTTTTGAAGCGACAAATCAAGTCGTTTAACTAGTCCAAGTGAAACAAGTTTCGTTCCAACTAATCTACTGAGACTTCGGACGGCCAAGCAAACTTAAATTTATTTAAAAATATAAAAAAACAAGTGAACTGTCTCACTAAATTTGTCTCTTTTCTCTACTTGTTTCATTTGTCCAGGTCACAAGTATTGAATGTTGAAATAAGTAAAACTAATTACAGACTAAAAACTGACATATATATATATATATATATATGCTGTATACCATACTTTGTGCATCACGTAGTATTACACAAGGCTTACAGAGATAATTAAAAAGAAATACAACACCACAACACGAAAATAAAATAAAATAGCGTTACAAATTCACAGATGAAATGATCCTGTTAGAGAGCAATATTACATCTATTAGTAAAGACGTTTTTTAAAGTCATTTACTAATATACTGGCCACTTTCAGAATTCGCCATTCTATGGAGGCATATCTATAGAGCATTTAAGCTCTAGAGACAAGTTTAATGGCTTATTATTGATTGAAAAAATCTTTATAGAGGAAGAATATTACCCTTACTATTTTCATGTTTTATTTTCTGGAAATCAGTTACTAGAGATAACATTAAAAGAGACGAGATAAAAAAAATTATCTTTTCTACAAGCCCCTTTTAGAACTTCGGCCTGTAAAATAATCCAAAATTCTGAATTCTCAACTCTCGAGATACCGGAAAATTACAGGCTTGTATTCTAGCAATAAATTACACCCCTGGGTTTTCATTGACCAAATAATTTGCAAGTTAACTTAGATTATTAAAATAATTTAGTCAATTAATGGCTATATCTTTAAAAAGTTATGCTTTTATTTTTCATATAAAAAGATTGCTTAAGATTATTGAAGATAATTCGTATAGACAAAAAAAAATAATAATATCGTACAGCGCACTGGTACTTGGTTGATTTCACTCATTTGAATTTCAGTGTTCTGTACATACTAAAACTAGATATAGAGATAAATATGTAGAGACATTAGGTTTATTTCGAAGCAGGAGTCATGAAAAATATGCAAGTCCTTCGCCGGGAATCGAACCACGGACCTCTGAAATACCGGCTCAGTGTGCTGACCACTACACCACGAAGGCACGCTAAGAATGTGGGAGATATACCTTATATACTCCCCTTTTTAAAGGGCGACTAGGGTTTTAGGGGACCTAGTCGCCAAATCCTGGGTGTGGAGAGTCATCATCCACAACCCTTTTAGTTCGGGCGCCACTGTAGAGACATTAGGTTTATTTCGAAGCAGGAGTCATGAAAAATATGCAAGTCCTTCGCCGGGAATCGAACCACGGACCTCTGAAATACCAGCTCAGTGTGCTGACCACTACACCACGAAGGCACGCTAAGAATGTGGGAGATATACCTTCTAAATAGGAACTTGGTATTAAAATTACTTGAGGATAAAAACGCTAAATCGTGAAATCTGGGCAAAAAGAAAGAGGACTACATAAGGTAGCTGTTCGTGATTATCTGAAAGATATCGCAATGAAAGACAAATCCATGCTAATCAGTTTAGTTCAGTGCTTTTTAGTTCAGTGCACATTGCACTGAACTAAAAAGAAATGGTATATGAAAGACGATTTATCGGAGCAAAAGAATAAATTGAGAATAAAACGTAGTATATGGATGGCAGAGTAGTAGCACGGCCCAAAATTTAGAAATCTTCTTCAATTATTTTATAAATGAAATTTTCATAATAATTTAGTGCTAACGCTAAAGAAGATGGTTACAACTTCACGAAAGAAGATAGAACACTATAGAAGTACCAATTTTCGTAGAGTGTAAAATATTAACACAGAAGCTCAGTATATACGATGAAATAGAAAACAAAAAGTCATTTTTATTTCATATATTAACAAGAAATGCTACTTGATATTTGTAAAAATTGTTCAAATGTGCTGTCACCAGCTACATGCATCTCAAAGATACGCAATGACTAGCGTACACTTTGGAACATACCCGACGTCTTCGTACGTGAATCACTAGGCTCCGATCCCGCACTGCACTACGAAAATTATTCTTTTTGCCATAATCTATCCTGCTTTAAAGCACTGATTATCTTTCCTATTTGATATGAATTAATAAACAATGAGAAATATGCTTATTTAATCACAAGTGTGTTCTTACTGTTATAATGGAAGATGAGTTGTGTTCTAGGCAGCAGTAAGTTTACTTGATGCCAGTCCATTGTGTTGTTGCTGTTACCAATCTCACTTATCTGACAATGGTCAACACAAGCCTATAACATTCATCGTGGCAAGGAGTCAAAGGCCCCTGTCATTGGTAAGAGCCTTCAGCGTCATATAAAGGTTCCCGACTTTAGCTCAGTTCCGACCCCAATTATGAGAAAGCATGCCTGAGGGGGTGGGCTCTGAGGGTCTCTCACCCATTTTCTCCTACTACCAACTCTCAAAGGGACATTCGGCTCGCCGCATATTTAGAGTGCCCCCACGCCGCACAGACACTATACATTTACAAACAGTCATGTCTTCTCCGGGATTCGAAGGCGGTCCAGTACATTGTACTGTAGAAAACGAAATAAACAGTAAAAAATTCCCTTATTTTATATCTTGCCTATTGCATAATAATGAATTTCATAGTTTCAGATCTTTCTATAGTTACGTACAAGAAGGTCTAAAAATCAACAGAACTTTAAAATAGCTACAACATATGGCAAAACAACTAAAAAAGGCATTGAATTAAGGCCCTTTTTCAAGAAATTTTGTTATGTCAGTTGTTTCAATTGCAATTATATCTACCAGTCAGTGCCGTATCTTGGAATCCAGGATACGCGATTCTACTTTATAGCTGTCAAAAGTCTTCATTATACAGACCTGTTAAAAGTAGCGTTATTCCAAGCCTAGAAGAAAGACAGACTCCGCATTTTATGGCACTCCTGCAGCATAGAGCCTTGCTCCTGCAGTATGGAGCCTCCATATTGCTTCCTCCAAATTGTTCGGAAAATAAAGTTAGCAGAGATTTCATTGTGAAGAGTTATCCAGATCGCTCAATGTTAATTCTAAGATTTTGATACAATGGTTACCTGAAGATCATGCAACGTTGCATATAAAATAACAACATGTAAAGGTATTTATCATTGATTCAAAAGAAATGCTATTACTGCGGTCCATGCATCTCTGTCATCAAAGGCCCCACCAGTGACCGGAATGTTAAGGTCTCTAAATACTGGTAGTTCGACCTGGTTTCAGATCAATCCTAAGCGAATGGACTGGCTGCATGATTGATTTTTTCGGTTTATCCATGTGTAACGTGAATACGACCCAGATTAAAGCAGAATGTTCTCCACGAAAGCATCCTTCTTCTTAAGCAGATGATTACCAAAGCTTTGTTAGATTCAGATAATCGAATAGTCATCAAGGAAGCCCAGTAATAATGGCTGCCACATTGAGGATCTATTATGAGGTATTTTATGCTTCTTTATGGGAGAAACGGCTTCTAGCGATATAAAAGTAATTAGAAAATTTAAAACCAACGCCTTACCTTGATTTTAAGAATATAAGTGAGAGTTAAGTTACTATATCTGTGCCAGTTAAGTAATTATATTCGCTGAAATGATATATTTTTAAATTTTACTTATTTTTGGATAACTCATTATAATTAAGATACATAATTTCTTGTTAAAGCAGCCACTGCTTAAGTATTCTGTTACATTTAGAATTTGTATGCAGATTAGTGGCTTAATTTTCCAGTTTTGGATAGTAATCGCAGCGGCCGTTTTAATAAGGAAGAACCAAAAAACAGCAATAAATTTAACTTAAACGATTTGAAGATGTAAAAGTATTAAAAATGCCTGCGGATTTAATTTCACGAAGTATTTATCCTAAATATATCCCTCTAATCATAAAATGTCTCCAGATTAGGTTAAGAATTTTACTAAGATTTCTTGAACTCTCTGGATGTAACGGTTCTTTAAAAGCAAAATCTCGTAGTTCATGAGGTCTCGACAAAGCAATAATCCCATGGAGTAAAACAGTTATTATGCTTTAATTAACAAGAACTAAAAAAATCCTTTCATGTACCTACAAATTCACAAAGATATATGAGATCGAAGTTAAAATCAATATCATTTTTTTCATACTTTTCACGTCTTAAAATCAAAACTTTTGAAAACGATCTAGAGAGCTGTTACAAAACAAACATTATTTAGTAGAAGTCCTTGTTAAAGAACTACTGAATAATTTAAGAACCAATAAGTTGCCCCTTACAAATTTGACCATTAAGTGTACTACCAACTGCACTTTACAAATTTCGCAATTAAATGTATGTTTAAGTGCACATTGCAAATCTGGCTATTAGCAGTGATCTCTTTGCAAGGAAATACCTTGTTTTCTTTAGTACCTAACGATTCTGTTTGGGTGAAACAGCATTCTCTATTCAGTTTACGGCTAGCCTCCCGAAAGTATTTATTAAGAATATTTTGCTAATTTGACTTTGTAATTTACGAGGACCATATGCAAACTTATTTCATATTTACAGAATCCTTCCGACACAAGAGTTGAAAATGCTTTTAAAAAATCTCTGTCTTACTTTAAAAAACTGTGCTTCTGGAAGTACACGTTTAAGATCAGGATTTAAGGAAACAAATCTTATATCTAACTTTCCAAATTCTCTGTGTAGAAAAAGTGCGAAAATCCAGCATCAATTTATTTGACATAGTCTGTAATCTGGTGCACCTACCTCTTACGTATCGTCCTATGGCGGTACAAGCATGTGACGGAACTTATTCAGTAATATTTACCAGTTGTTTGGTTACAAAGCTATAGCTGCTAATTTGTCTTTGGCAAGTTAAAAAAGCATGGACTTAGTCATGGACATGGACAGTCCATGCCATTAGAGATGGTGTAAGTTAAGAAAGTACAGACTTTCTGAGGACCTCTCATTTTGGGACTTTTTGGATTAAGAACTCCTTCGTTTTTCCACAAAGAACTTTTCCTTCTCGGAAAATTCATGGTAATTCCTCTGACTTTGAACTCGTACTAAACAATCCTTCTAGTCCATTCATTCATTCCACCTATAGAAGAGTTAGTCAAAATTTTTAAGTGCAGATGCCAACCCTGTTGTACTAAAAATTTATTATTAAGTTATGACTGCGGTGTCAAAGAATCGCAAAATCAATTTCGTATAAATGTAATCTTTGTTATTACTACTACTACATAGAAACATTTGAAGAGTGCAGCATTACAGGAAGTAAGCGAATGTTAGGAAGCAAAATTCTTTCGAGGAAGACTCAAACTTGGATCTCTCTGTCATAAGCCACTGAATACTAATAGTTTGATCCGGGGCTTGAGTCCTGTTGAACGGGATGGCCGCATGGACGTTTTGTGGTTTTCCTCGTGTGTATAAGTGGACATGAGTCAGTTTCCCTTAAAAAGTCCTCTATGGGGCATTCCTCTCTTTCCATCTTGTGCCTTACGGCGAAGCACATAAATAAAATAAAATAGAATTCAGAGTGCTCCTTTGAACATATCAGACACTTTGAACATTAGCTTCTCGAGCGTTGGGTGATCTTTGCACCATGCGAACAATGAGGGTTAAATTTATGGAAAAGTAAACATTCGAACTTTCTTTAAGAATGTTTCATGCAACAGCAATAAATTCCTAAACATAAATAAATTAAGAATGCTAAATTAAGTACTTACTTTACCTTGTAGTGAATTTTCAATTTTTATATACACTTGCAAGAACATGAACGTATAATTCTGTTTAAAAGTTTTAATTTTTACTGTATATTAAGTAACATTTATACAATCCTTTCTGTAACGACATAAAGTCCGATAACCCAGAATATTTCATAATCCGGAATTCCGAACATGATAGATTATTCGATTTTTATTGTATTAGCACATGGAATGCGTACAGTATACGATCATCATTTGGACACGCTGGTATTTTGTTTCTACCGGCTTAAAAGCGAAACTTCTAACCGCAAAAAAAGGGGATCTCTACTTCATTCTGCCTCTCAGTGGGACATTATTGGTTGATGGTGGAACGAATCGCTCTGACGCAAATTAAACTCGCATAAGGTCTTCATTTCTCCAAAACTTCTTTTCTACAGTTCATTTAGCTGGATGATGAATTGAGAATTTATTTTCCTGTTTACTGTAATTGAAGGTGAAAGCGGAGAAAGAATTTTGAAAGACTGCTTTTCAATGACAAATGAATGCGACTACGTTAAAAAAACGTTCAAGTGGCGACAAATGAATAAGATGAAATAAATGCCTCTCGATTATGAAGTGATGAAAATAAAATGAAATATAAAGCATGCCTTGCATTTTGTTTCAACTCGTGGATACAAGTTGGTTGTCATGATATTTGTTTTACTTTAGCGTAAAGCTTGGAAACTTCGAATACTTTTGAGAAGTAACAAAAATTTAAAAAGTTTGGTGTAATGTATGAAAGACTGAAAGAAAAATTCTTTGTTAGCAACATGTATATAATTATTACTGCAATGATTTTGTGAAAGTATAAGGGATGTATACAGCAGGATTGCCTCGAAAAAGATTCTTAGTTAATGCCTCCAATCGTAATGTTTTGTTACGAGAAGTCACTGGGATTCGTCTGCATTTGCTTCCTAAAGATGATCACTTTTGTTATTTTTACAGTGAATTATTATTAATTCAGGAACGAATACATAATGACAATATTGTTGCGTTCTACGGGCTCGTGGATTTGGAGTGACTGACGGCAACACTTGAAGAAGAATCAAAACACAATTTATTCCCCAGTATAACTGTGAAGACAGCTTTACGGCAAAGCCCTGGAGTACAGCTCCCGACTGCATATAAGCAAAATGCACATTACTAGGACAACGGCTTGAATTTGGCCAATGAGTAATTAATAATTATTGTAAATATGCTATGTAACTTACATTATCATCTTTATATTGAACAACTTATTTATATATATAAGATCTGTATGAGTCATAAATCAACTGACGGCAATTGAAACTGAATTGCTAGTAAGAAAGTAATGATAATAAAATGTATTTTATTGATGTATTTAATAAGATGTATTATTGATGACAGTATATAAAATTAATCAAAACTGTAAGATATATCGTTAAAAAGCACTATTCTATTATCGAATTCAGAAATGTATGTATGTATTCATGTATATGTGTGTATACATATGTACATAGGCCCACCAGTGGCCGAGCAGTAAAATCGTTGAACACTGAGTTTTCCCCATTTGTAAAGTGTATACCAGACAGTTTCCTTTAGAAAGTCATCCACAAAGCCATCGCTCCCCATAGGCAGATAGCCCTAGTGTGCTTTGCCATACTAAACTGAACTGAAACCAAAACCACATGTGGATACATACATACCTACATCTCTGAATCCTGTCCCGATAACAGAAGAGTATCGGTTAAAATTATTTCATTTAAAGATATGGGAAAAGAGTTTTAAATTAAAATCCAGGCTATATATCATTATCTTGTAGTAAATACACTGAACTTAAGATCTCGCTGGAACTATTTAATATGAGTTGAAGAAGCAGTCAATAATGCTTTGTATTTACATTAAGTACTGAAATCAAGATCAGAATGTTATGAATTAGTATTATTGCTCATATAAGTGCTTCCCATTTAGAAGTCCATTCTATTATTCATAATTTAATATCCGTTCTTAACAAATAAGAACAAAAACATACTAATTATCACATTTTATTTATTTTTATAGTTCTATAAATTGCAATAATTTCCTTTTCCAATATCTTCTTTTACAAAATACTTTCAGTGCATAATTCATTCTTTAAATGTTATTTTCTCTTCATCATAAGTAAAATATATACCCACATTATTGATGAAAAACTGAAGAGGGAAAAATTATTTAATTAAAATTCTTAAAGTATATGTTACAGAAAACAAACATATTGGCGTCTGTAATACATTTATTAAAACTTACTAATTCTCAAATTAACAGATAGAGTTTAAAAAGCAGAGGTCTAAGATATCATGTAACATTTATTTACATAAGAATGATTGTATATACATAATGATCATAAGTATGAATTTAATAATAGCACAAGTTATCCATTTGTCAGATATTTCATGCTAACATGTTTTTCTTGCATTAGAGTTTTAAAAATCAATACTTTTAATGATTTTTCTACTACTGTTTCAAAATTCTGATTTTTGTGCCAGTCAGAAATGATTTTTTTCCCGTATACAGAATTAAACTATTTGTTTCTGGAATGGCCATCGAGTAATTAAAAATAATGCTTACTACTATTGCAAAATTTAAGAACTCCAAAATATCCATTTTAAAATTTTTAACATGCTGCTTTTCATCATATAAAAAAATTAACCAAAATGTAAACTTGTAACATTGAAAAATTTCTATCTTAAGCAAATTATTGTCACTTCATAATTTAAGGACAAACTAAATATTACAGTACATAAAGAATACAGTGTACTACCTGTAAATTTAATGGTACTTACGTAAACCACCTTGGCTCAACTTGGATTTAACACATGAAAAGGTAAAAGTTACTCACTAGGTGCAAGTTGATGATTTTCACAATTTTTCTTAAGCAGATACCCAAATTATTGATATTTATCATAAGTTGACTAACATTATCAAATTATGAAAAAAACATACTTTAGCAATTTAAAATATAAATTTTAATTATTAAATAAGGATTACATAATACATCAAAAAAATAAAACTCTTTCGTCTCTAAATCTTTCCGTAATTTTTTGCCCTATCCTTTTCTCCAAGCCATTTGTTTTTCCTTCAAAAAACGTTAAAAAATTTCAAAACCTCGGCTTCGCGCAAACCTCAGCAGCATCGGCTATCTACCAAATCCATTTTCTTGTCGTTTACTTTAGAAATGATTTGGCAAAATTTTGTATTCCTTTAGAATTTTGAACGTAGTTTCTCCCATTGTTGGTAAATTCCAAAGTGCATTTAAGGAAAAAAATATCACAATTTGTTCATAAAAATTGTTGGAACTTGGAATACAATCTAAAGAATGTATAATTAAATAGCAACATTGCCCTGTTAAAGAACTGTTATGAGCATGGCTGCCAGAGTTGGGCACATTTTAAAAATTTGACGAGCTCTTCTGAGATGGCTGCGAGTAATAAAATACTAATAACATTGTTTATATGCGCTTTTCTATGTGCATTTTTACTGTTATGAATATAAAATTTTACTTGTAATTAAAATCTGAATATACTAATTATTTATTTGCCCTCTTATCTAATTTTGATAAATTAGCCACTATTTATTTTACGTCATCATTAATCTTCAGACTAATTTTAAATTTAGTTTCAGTGTGAATTTCTTTTATACTCTGCTTTCTTATGTTTAAACTGACATCATGTAAAGCGACATTAAAAATAAAACTATTAAAAATATATATGAAAAACGAACAGAAAGGTACAGATATGAAAATGTACCAGCTCAGTTTCATATATATTCTGTACAGTAATACCCTTAAATTGATTAATAGGTGAGACTAATGAAAAGTACAACTTTACATACAGGATCTGTCAGAAAAGTACATACAAACATTAACAGATGATATCCATATATTGGTTTCAAAGTTTAATTATATTTACAATATGTAGTATGGTATTCCATTAACAAGTCGGTAATCTCACATAAAGTGACACATGACAGTGAACCGAAATGGAGGATTTTGAGGGATGTTCTGTAGTACAGGAAATCGGTTAAGCTAGCAGTCCTTCATACATATATATATATACATTGCATATATATATGTATAATATACATGTATATATACAATTATTATATATTATTATATATGCATTGTATATATATATATATGTATAATACAATGTATATATTATATATGAATATATATATATGTATAATACAATGTATATATATATATATATGAACATATGACTTTTTTGTTTTCTACTGTCACTGTGCTTGAATATTTTTGACATAAAATAGTTAAACACCTTTCATAAGCTTGGCTGTAATTTCTTCCATTTTTTTATTTTTATACGATGGTTATGTGCGAAGATTTTATTGCGAAGGTTATTTGAGGTTATAATTAACTGAAATATTATATTTAATCACAACATGTATCCTAGTATTCAAAACGGCAGGCATTTTACTAATAAGGTTATAAATAATACTGCGAAACACGTCAAATTATCGCTAAGAAGTAGAGTGGCTTACTGCGTTACGCTGATAAAAAGATATGACATTTTTAATGTTTACAACAAAAGTTATGATAATTTTACAGTTTGAAATACATATTGTTTGCTTTTTGGTTGAAAATATTCGTTGATTTCCAGTGTCTCTTGTTTATTTCTTCCTTAAGTAAAACATTTTCTGCCGTCAGTTTCAGCTAATTATGTTTTATAGATAAGAAAGCTAATGAATGATGAAGGAAACATATTCTCGCGCTTTATGTAGTACTTGAAAATTGAGACATCGTTATTATTTCCTGTACAGGAAAGACACAAACAGACAACCCATATACACCCTAAACAGCCTTCTAACACTCTCAATTACTGATATTAACCCCCTAAAGCCTGAAAAGTAAGCTCTGAAAGTTATAAACAGAAAGCTTCACCACTCAATTTCGACCATGAAAGAAATATGGTTCTTAAATGTATGGTTCAAGATTAACGCATTTTGGTGTGAAAACTACCAGCTACCGAATTACTGTGAGAGCCAGCGGAGTATTACACACTTTACTTTTACTAGAAGCTAATTCGCTGATCACAGGAGAGTAAGAAGGGCGTCATCAATTTTACCTTGATCAGCAGGCGCTGACAGGTTGGTCTCCATATTTAACTCTACTTAATACCCTATTAAAGTATTCCACCCCTATAATTTATATAAAGCTCTACTCAACCATTTCCGCACTTTCGTCACCTTTCGTGTGAACTAAAACTTCCATTTAAATGTTGGTAAATAACAATTTTTACGTTCTCTTGATGGTTTTTTGATGTGAAGATTGAACTTTGTGGCGGAAAGATAATAGTAACTTTTGTTTTTGATGGAAACCAGGAACTCATTAAGTTGCTTAATATTTAAGAAATGGTAATATAATAAGCAAGGTAAAGACGGATAATGCTTAGATAATTGTCTTTTGAAAGTTAATTAACCGCGTGCAAGAAATAGTTTAAACATATAGCTTGAATAATTTTCTAAATACACGGTATTTAAATGTAAATTTATAATATTATAAGAGTGAGTTTAATACCTATATCTATTAATTATTACACATAAGACTTATAAAATGAGTTTCATAAGGAAAACTATATTTAGAAATAAAATTATATTATGGTGCAGTATTAAAGATAAATTCATATCGTTTTATAATTTAAAGATAAGATACCTAACTTACTTTCCATCCCAAAGCATTGAATAAAATTAATTATTTATGTACACCTGAGTACAAAATTAAAAAACTTCCACATTATGAAGAAATTTCTGAAAAATTAATGGACAGATTTTATGAAATTTGGTAAGAATACACTTTTATTACAGAAAAAGAGATGTACTGTTCAAAAATCCTTTTATGTAGGCTATATTATCAGTAAAGCTCATAGTGTAGGGAGATCCAAAATCCACATTGTGATATCGAACTGAAAATAAGTCTAATATGCGGTTATTATCTCATCTCGCAGGCAGACAGGTCATTCAGCTTGACGGCATACTGGAGTAGCAGCAAAGCAGTTTTCACTTCCAGGATGCATCCTCGATCATCGGATATGCATGTCGAGATGAAACTGTCCTCCAAAGGGAATCTGTCTGGTCAATCTATGAGGCAGATATCTTCACTTTCCAGGTAATCGTCGACCAGCTGATCCCTATAGGGGTTAGAGTTGTTATCTATTAACAGGATCCTAGGACCAACTCCGTCCCTGAAAATTCAAACATACGGCTCTAAGATCCCTTTTCTATATGTCATAGCAGTCAGGGATTCTTATCGAACACATGCAGGGATGTGAGGCTGTTCAACATTATGCCTGCCCAAACCATTACAACTCGACCACTGTACTGATCGTTTTCCCTGATGAGGAAGGGACGGTATCGTATTTCAAGCTTTCACCAGATACAGGTAGGCTGTGATTCAGCGTCCAGCCTGAATCTCGAGTTAAAACAATGCTGTAAAAAGCTCGGCGCTTCACTGAAGTCTGGTTCAATGTACATGTTGTCTTTACCATGCTAAAAACGCTGTTTCGTGCTCTGCAGTGAATGGGGCGCAACAGAAAGTCTTCTCGCACGCAGAAGTTTTACAGTATAAAACCCGAAGACCTCAAGAAGTCTTCGGGAAGCTGTAAAATGTGAAACCCTGGTTCCAGTGGCAGCACACAGCTCCTGGGAGAGCCGTGAAGTTATAGAGTACTTGTCGCCGCGCTGAAAGTGTCAAATAACGATCCTCATTCGTCATTGTGGATCTTGGTCGATCTTGTCCAGTTTTCTTGACATGGATTCAATGTCCTGAAACTGTTTATAAAAACTGCAGACAACCTTGGGGTTTTAACTTAGCTCTGTAGCTGCGCTTGTTCACCCATGTGCTTGTGATTAGTTTGCCTCCAGATTCGAACCAGAAAAAAACGAAAAAACCGCCGGAAATGCATATGTTTGTCCCAACCCAACCTACCGACAATTACTCATCTCATTCACCTATATCTTCGTGGCTACTCATTTTACTCAACAATTGAGGGCAACGTGGCAAATATTGTGAAGGAGTACAAGCACACCAATCGCTGAAAACCTCTTCTAAGCTTATATCTTCATGCAGTCATAGCTCCGCAGACACGCACGAGTACGCTTACGTATTCCACTCTGAATATTTTCATAATTCCTTGTCTGCACAATCAGCATCTTTGGTTCAATACTTCTTATCAAAATAAACGTAATTTGAAAATTCCTTCATTTTGCTTGAGAGTACATATTTATTGCCCGCCCGCAACAAAAATGTACTGACGTAAAAGAATGCGTCATTTCATCTCAAATGATTCTTCTATTAACCAACATTATTTGCTCAGTGAAGCCAAATGCAAAAATTCCTTCAATCCGTAATGATCATTTTTAATTTAAGTTCTTGAGTATCTTTGCAAAATATAAGACTTTTGTAAATAAACACCAACACATTAGGAACAGCTGTCTAGACAAATGTATTTAAATAACTTGACCACTTATTGAAATGAGAATTAACCTGGCAAAGATACAGCAGATGTTTACAAAATTCAAATTCAAACTGGTTTTTATGTCATGATATAAATAAAAAGCAATTGTTTTCGTGTTTAAAAGCGCAAATCTTTACTCTGCACACACTCTTAAATTTGATTTATACACTAAAATCGTTGTTGTGTACAATGTTAATTTTTGCAATTTATGTTCTAATGTAAGACACATAACCAGTAAGGGTGGCATGAACATTGTAGAAAAAAAATCACTTACGCGTATCGGCTTTTTAAATCTCTCTGTTTGAACGTAAGCTTTAAACTTACTTAACCTAATTTAATTAACTTACTAACCTAAGCTGCAATTCTCTGTTACGCAAATGTAGAGCTTGAATTTATTTGATTTCGTATCTTTAGATTTATAAGAAACAAAGCCGCATTAGTTAACCCTTTGAAGGCAAAAACGCCCGAGACACACTTTCATTCAAACGATCACAACCGCCCGAAACATGTTCGATGTTGTTTTCTTCACTCCCCCTATGGTATACAGTAGCAGGTGGAGTTTCCCCAAATGCCTTTTGTCAGTTTACTGCAGACAGCTTGCCCTAAAAGGCTAATGGAAGTATCTTTGTTAGGAAGTAGAAAGATATTATTTTAAATTTTCACACCTCTTTGTGCGTTAATGGACGAAGAGGGGAGGAAACGGACGGCACGCGTAATGGATAGGCACGGACGTTTAGGTATGTTAAGCATACAGGTTAGAGAAGGCTTCGGTTTTCTAAGAATTAATCATTGTTCTCTTCCCTGAAACCAAACAGAATCTTGAACATATACACTGGTGTGCAAAAATTAAGGACGAGACGGTTTTTTTCAATATAACTTTGTACTTTGTACAAAAGCTTTCCAAATCAACTCATTTAATACCGTAAGATCCCCAATACGTAAGGACATGAGTAATGTAAGCAACACTCACTAAAAGAGAAATCAGAGGGATAAAAAGAAGCTTTATTGAACAAGTAGCATGGAGCGCAATGCGACTGAAGGCCGAAACATCCCTGTGATGGGTGTCTAGCAAAAAACATCCGGTCTTTAATAGGGGATATGATCTCCCCTGACTGCTAGGCAGGTTTCACATCATTTGTGCATGCTGGATATGTGGTTGTTAATGAGCTGTTGAGACACTGCTGCTCGTTCCTCTTGTAGCACCAATCGCAGTTTCGGAATCGTTACTGGCGATAAGTTACGTGCTGCCACGGGTCTCCCTAGTAAGTTCCGTACATGCTTGACGGGATTTAGATCCAGAGACCTTGCCGACCAATCCATGTGTTCAATATCTTCACTCTCCAACAGCTCTTCGACAGTAACTGTGCGATGAGGTGGAGCGTTGTCGTCCATGAAGAGGAACTGAGGACCCATAGCCCTTGTGAAAAGACGCATGTAAGGAAGAAGAACCTCGTTACAATAGCAGTCCCAGGTGACGAACCTCCTTGGGAGATATGAAGGTCGGTCCGGCTACCAAGCATTATGTCTGCTCGAACGAGAACTCCGCGACCTCCAAAACAGTCCCTTTTGATGATGTTGAAGGGGTTATTGCGTGTTCCCCGCTCTGTCCAGATGTGTATGTGTCTAGAATCGCAACTCAGACTAAATCTGCTCTCATCTGTAAAGAGTACTCGTCCCCATTCATTGTCTCTCCAATTCCGGTGTTCCCGGCACCACAGAGAACGCCTTCTCCGATGGGCAGGCGTTAGAGGTACACACCGTACAGGGCGTCGTGCAAACAGACCACCACCGTGCAGTCTTCTGGCCACGGTAAAACGCGATATCGGTCGTCCAGTCGCCTGTGTCGTGTGTCTAGCGATTTCTCCCGCTGTCTGCCGCCTGTTTCTTCTGGCCTGTAAGGCAATATACCGGTCATCTGCGGGTGTGGTTCCTCGTGGACGACCACTACTAAACCCCCGGATAGCTGTTCCTGTAGTTTGAAATTGTCTCCAAAGTCGTGAAACGATGCTGTGAGCAATTTCGAAATCTGCAGCCACACTTGTCACACTGCGGCCTTCCTCCAACTTCCCAATGATTCGACCTCGGGTAAAAGCATCCAGATGTCGTCTAACAGATTGATTATTCGCCATTTCTCGTTGAGGCAGCAACTCGGTGTGATTTTAACTGCTATACGGCGTGCAATCTCTTTGCCAGAAATACTGATCTTACACCAGCAACATGCTTTACACTACTCAGACCCTCCCCCATTACGTCTACCTGCATATCTGCGCATGTGCTACCGTACATCACCTTACTTAATCTCCTGATTGGTCTTTCTGTCCGCTCTGCCTCTTCGTTCAGCTGATATGCTAATTTTTCGACTTCGTCCTTAATTTTTGCACACCAGTGTATAGAAGCTAATAAACATGATGTGGACACCACATGACTTCCTTGTACCGTCTATACTCACTTTTTCCTGCACTTCATTTAAACTTATTTCCTCGAATTATTTTAACGTTATTAATCGATCTCTCAAGGCAAATTAAAAACGGCATCAAAAACTGCAAATTTTGAAATCAATTATCCCTGCCAATTTTTGTTTCCCTGCCAATTTTTGTGAGAATCAAACTGCTTATTATTTTTTGTTTCGTAACGAGCATAAAACTTTACAGGTATAAGTATAGAAAATGGGAGATCGAATTAAAAGTTAAATTTCGTTACTTATTTTTTTTTTATTTATTTTTATTTTTTTTACATTGCCCAAACACGAATATTTTCCTCATTTCTGTAATTGGAAGTCTGTGGCTACGACCAGAGATTGCAAAATATATAGGCAGAGTGAGGACTTTTGAGGCTGGTAAGAGGTATATGTATATATATATGAGCCATCAATACCAATCTTTTGGTATTGACAATTGCAGCAAAAAATAGAGTACATATGCACATACAATGTTAAATATACTAATACTATAATATATTAATTAAAAAATAACACATCATACTATAAGATGTACCTGATGGTACACAGTGAATCCGATGAATATGTAGGTAAGATTTATAATAAATAGACTGGAGAATAAATATTTTCGCTGATATAAATCTTAAACAAGTACGTTGATTTTGTGCATTATTTTGCATAGTTTTATAACAGGTGTTTCAGTTTAGACTATAAGTAAGTAGTAGGCCAATCTGTTATTTGTTGGATGTGGAAGGTATTATTCTGCATTTAACGGGCAATCAAATACGTAGTGTCCGTACGTACAGATGTCACGCAAGAAACCGTCTAAGTGCATTTGGAAACCACCAAAATTGATATTTCCGTTGAAGCATGATACGCGAAATTTTTCGCCATTATAGTACTTCCTTTACTTCGTATAAGGAAGTAAAAACTTTATAAGAAACCAATGTCTTATGTTTAGACGGCCTACGCTTTGGATTACCTGGACGCTCGGAATTCTCACTCGCCCTCTAGGATACACACCACTCAGCCATTCAATGTTAGCGCTCCATTCCAACAAATTCGAAAATTCCAGTGGCAGCCTATGTTTCTTACTGCTTACTTACCAGGCATGTTATTGCTGAGACCGGCTGTTACGAAAATAAAAAAAATCTGGTATTGGATAGCAACTGATTTTTATCTATGATGTTGTTTTCTTTTTCCAGTAACAGTTGAAGCGATTAAAATTGTCTCTAGAAGACAAGGATTCCCTGCCAGGAAATATCTTCTGTCATCTTGCCATTTCCATAATTTTGTATGCACTGCTAACACTGCTGTCAATTGGAAAAACCTTTGAGAATTCTCAAAGGTTCTTATTGACAGCTTTGCACCAAAAATTGTTTTGAGTTTATAAATACTGATATCAAACGCTGAATTGCAGAAGCTCGTGAGAAACAGTGCTTTGCGTTAAAGCATTCAAACACCTTTGGATGATATCATACAACTTTTTTAATTTAGGAGCAGATTGATCAAGTTGTATTGGAAAATGATAATTAGTTTTCGATTTTTTTCATTCCATGTAAGAAATCAGTCAGATTTATTGTTTTCTTCGATCTTATAATAATAAAACATCATTATTTTTGAATATATAAAGATAATTTTTAATATGCTAATGTACATAAAATCTCGCCCAACAAAACCCTCCCTACTCGAATCTTAGATTTCAGAATTTTTAGCACGCTTTGTCGGAATGAGCAAAACTTAATTCTTAAATTAACAACCATTCCTGTATCTTTTTCATATTTTTAAACAATTCGTCCACCTGCTTGTAACACTGAATGGGAAACGTAAAATATACTATTTATATTATACATTGTTTCTCATAATAAGTTACTTTATTTGTTATCCATTTATGACTGTAAGCCTAATAGAGCTAATATTCCTTCAAATCACTTTCAAAATGACTAAATAATAAAATCTTGATTTCCACTAGGGCTTTTTTTAAATATACTATGCTTGCTCACTTAATATATGTTTCCGTCAGTACTTCTCTAATAATAAAATAAGTTTCTTTTTTGACATATCAAGAGTGCTGTAACAATTAAATGATGCTTCGTCACGAGTTTGGGTGATCATGATTTAAAACTAGAGAAAAATAACGGTAAAAGTTTCAAACTTTGTTCGCCTCTTAATGTGCGAGTTCATCTCCTCAAAGTGTTCTGATAATTCTTCAAAGCAACACCTCGCCAGTGATTTCTGATTGGCGTAAGGTCAAAAAGTTGGTAAAAACATGAAACAGACAAATAAAAATGATGCTTTAGGCGACAATCTGATCCGACCAGTAGTCTTATAAAACTGTGCTAATGACAGAGTACATTAAATTGGTTGGTATGCGAGCTTAGCGGTTCGAAATTGATGATTTGGCCGTCAACGATTGAACGCTGGGGCGGACATTTGGTAGCGAAATCAACACAATAAGGGGTCGATCTAATAGCTGATGCAAAAGGAGAAACAGGTCATAACTCTGTTTGTTGGTGTTTCCTATCTTTGATAAGGTAACCTTTACATATAGCTAAAAATACATATGTATATTAATATTTCATAATATTTTGCTTCAAAAAAGACTATGAAGGTTAAAATATATAAAATAAAATATCTCATGAAAATTCAATTAAAACTTTCTCTTCTTCCACAAAATCAAAAAAAAAAAGTGCAGTTAATTTTTATCTTTTTAAATCGTCATTCCACTAAACTGTAAAACAAATGTTTTCTTTGCTTATATTTAAAATACATACATTAATCACATTTTTCATGTTTTAAATGAGATCATGTTTCATTTTCATGTTAAAATCACACTCCAGATTTAAAACAGAAATAACTTTTTCAATTACCTAAATGCTGCAGATTGAAAATAACAATTTCTTATGAGGAGAGAGAATGGACTGAATATCGTTATGATTGTTTAATATATTTTTATAAAAGGAAAAAATAGTACAACATAGAGTTGCTGAGGAAGAAAACGAAGAACAATGTGCTTAAACAACATTTGCAGTTGCTCTCCCGTTAAAATTTTAAACAACACATTAGCCTAACATGAGCATAAATCTCAAAATATATTTTGTCATGAAAATTAACTTTAATAATTGTTAAAATGTCTATGCTATGTGGTAACACATTTTTAAACCCTTCGGGACCATTCTTCGAGAAGATAAGTCCGCGGAATTTTAGCAACTGGATCTGAATTTAAATCCCAGCAAATAGGCCTACTACAAGGGCATTATAATAGCTTTCCGTAAGTAACTAATTATCCTATACGTAACAAATTTGTTGCATTATTGCAAGAATTTTCAAAAACTCTATGTTTTAATATCCCAAGTTAAAACAAAGTAATGAAACTATCAAATTTCGCAACTTGTACTTAGCCCCCGAATTAAATTTCATGCCATGATAATAGAAGTAAAGCGTAAAAGAATTCTTTCCCCTTCAGAGCTTAGAATCGTGTAGAAAAGTACAAAAATTTATTCCTCCTTAATCATATAATCATACTGACAAGCGGTTTTTCCTGATTTAGTGCATTTGTGCTTGGCTAAAAGAAGGAACTTATTTGATGTTTAATAGGTTTTCCCCCCGCGTCAGAAATCAAACCGTGGGTGTTTTAAATTTTTTACTTCCTCTTCTCTTTAGACTTAGCAATACATCATATATTGTGTTCAAAATTTGAATAAAATTACAATTGGTACTCGTTATGACAACCTCTTGCAAGATGTTCTAACTAGTGATCATGAATAATGTATAAAGAATGCGGATTTCATTGCATTGTCATCAACGGGGACTTTTTGATTTACGGGGACTTTTTGCGTCGTTGTAATGCCACAATGGCTATAATGAGATGTTGTTATAACGAGCATTGACTATGTATGCTTTAAAAATCAAAACTGTGCATTTTACACATATATCAGAGTATATGTGAATTGTTTATATACTGCATTTGCATAAAGATAGCACAAGACTTTTAATGCAATATGTTCATTGTCTAATCATAAATACAAGTGTAAGTCATTTGTGGAGTCATTAGGTTATATCGATGCTGAAACGTGAAAAATGGGCCATGCCCTCGCCAGTAGTCGAACACTGGTTATCCGCTTCGGGAGTGCTTCCAGTTATACCACGAAGGCTCGTGAAAAGGAAAGAGAAAATGCCTTATATACTCCCCCCTTTTAAAATATGACTGGGGATTAGGGGGCCAAATCCTGGTAGGGAAAATTATCATCTACCACTTTTTTTAATTCGGTGGCCATTTGTAGAGTTATTTAGAATTTTTTCGATGCTAAAAATCCACGATGCTAGAACTCCATAATACCCTCTCCGAGATTCGAACTTCCAATTACACCACGAAGGCTTGCAGAAGGGAAGAAGAAAACACCTTATACATCAAACAAATTGGCCTGATAGCTTTGAAAGTAGCAAGTAGTATCTTCCATGTATATTAATAGGCAGCAGAAATTGTAGTACCTGAATACCAATTGCACATACATAGTTCATTCAGTTCGAAAATGCTGATGAAACACGATGACCGAAAAAGAGAAAAGCAGTGAGTTGTTATCAGTTTTTTTAGGGGAGACTAGGGCTGAAAAGGGCTTTATGAAAAGCTAGTCATAAAGAAAATTTAATTTTTTTAATTTTTAACTAATTTATTTATTGTATGAAAAGATGTCGGTTTATCGCGCAGAGAAGTGCACAAGTGGATCGAATGATTTTCTCAAGACCTCTCCATTGTTTGCAATGAAAACGGAAGTAGGCGTCCTGTTTAGATTGAGACAGACTCAACAGCAGATAAAGCGGAAGATTTGATCCCAGAAATGCATTGAACGCTAAAATAAAACAGTAAGAATATCTGTTTGGCCCACTAAAAAAATCTCGGAGGCACGGGATGATGATATTCAAGATGAAGACCTAATGTAGCTGAGACAGCAACTCAAAGAGTTTTATGCTGCTGTTATTGAAACACTGAAAAAAAGTTGAGACAAGTGCATAAATAAGTGTGAAGATTATGTTGAGAAATAAAATAGTTTTCTGGTGAGTATATTACTAAGTTAGTTTGTAATTGCCTTTTGTGACTTACTTCTTTATTTCCCATCATAAGCAAGTCTCTGAATTTTGTTAAGATTTCTGTAACAGAAGTAGTAGTTTAATCTTCATACACGGCGAACTTATTTTACTCCACATACTACGAAGAGGTGTTTGGCTTCAAGCTGTGAATATTATATCATCTATCACTAAAGGAAAGTATTTCTTACAACTGAAAAGAAATTTCAGGTTTCCTAAATAGGTAAGGTCGGGGTAACATATCTTCGTTCCAATCTCTTCTTGCTTGCAATACCCCTTTTCACCTTTCGTCCCCTCCCGATAATGTGCCAAGCAGGCGCTTTCAGTTTATACAATTACGCTGTGAATAAAACTACTAAACATTTTAATCTGAAGTTACACAAAAATTAACAGAAGCAGAACACCTCTAACGTGTGGGTAGACAAACAGCTTTGAACACGTATTCCGATTAAAAATGTAGCGTGCACTATCAGCAAAGCCTAACGTAAGTTTTGGCTACCTCTGATTAATCGCTTGCGAAGAATCACAGCAAGCTAAACTTTGCTAGCAAACTAATTGCAGCAAAAGAATCTAAAACAAAATAATAGAGAGCCTAAACTACCAATAAATAATAAAGATATTTATTAACAATTCTTTCTAATTAATTGTGAGACTTGATACCTATTCATTGTTTGGAATTAACTTTCTTTCTCGTGGAAGTTGATGAAACGTTGAAGAATACGAAAGCCAGAATGATAATATAATTCATTAATTAAAACATCGCGACTTATAACTATCCAAACGTGTGACAGATACTACGAATTTTAGGAGATATTCTATATGCAAAAAACGCGCTATTTTCCGAGAGCAATTTATAATTTTGGCGTACTTTTTGTGCAGGATTCCTCGGTTTCACAGCGAGGAATCTGCAGACTCATGACATTCTCAGATACATTCATTTTACGATTATGCTTTTAGTGATAATTCAGATGAGGTTCCTCTTACTGAAACATAGGGACACTAGAACTGCGAGGTTAATCATTAGAAGAGAAGAAATCTATTAAAATTAACACAAGACATAAAGCAACTTAAGTCTTCAGGAAAAAATGTACATCTTGCGGTTTCCTGTCAGAGACATTTGTAGATGTACGGAATAAGTTAGGTTAATTTCAAGGAAAGATTACATGGAAAATCAACAACGTCATCCCTAGCAATAGAAATCCGGATCTCCCAACTGCCAGCCGGATTTGTTTCCAGTTATACCACGGAGACTTTCGGTAAAGAAAGATTCTTTACAGATGTACCAGGAGTCTCAACGTACACCAGCTAAAGAAACCCTGCACCATATAGGAACTAATACAACCTTGTACTATCTCCTATTTACAAGTGCAATCCATTGATTCGGGTGGCTATACATATATCCTTCTTTCTGTTAGAAACAATTGGAAACGTGACCGGCCAGAGCATGTATTGTTTTCTAGTCATTAAATGTGCCATCAGCAATGCCGAAAATGCGAAATCCAGGCAACCTTCGTAAGTTGTTGTCGAGCTTTCGTTACGGTTACTGACGTGGATATTGCCTATAAATACCATATGTGAGATGCTAGTGTAATTCAGAATTTGAGAAATGAAGGAAAAACCAGAAAAAAAGAGATACTTTAAAAAAAGCAACATTATGCATAGCAAGTTAAAGCAACAACATACATAGCTGAAGTTCTTTATAAAAGAAGATATAATAAATAAAAGGGAAAAAAGTTAACGTTCTAAGATCAGTGTAGAACCAAAGAGAAAGTAAAAAAAAAAAAAAAGGAAAAAGAGAAAAAAAAAGAAAAGCTGAAAGCTTTCGGATTTTATATGACGCCTAAAAGAGCGTTTTTTTTAACGTTTGCGTGTTATTTTTATTTATTAAATATCACGTCCTTCGCACTTAAACCACATAAAACTCAATTCAACAGCAATATCACAAAATATTTAAAAACAGCATATCTTTAGAATTTCTGATACACAGTCTCGCGCGCTGAAGATAAAAATGTTTCTTTTCGTACAGGGTTGCCCTTACTCGATTTGAATTTAATTGTTAAGTTTGCTAATCAAAAATTCGTTAAAATTTTAAAAAATTTGAAACAAAACAGTAATAATAAATAACAAAACATATTCGAAATTCAAAATTCGAGCTTCCAAGTGCCCATGTTCGGTTGAACGCCTACGTAATTCAAAATCTGATGGCTTCAAAATTTGACGGCACCGTTGTTTTCTCACAGCGCGAGGAATTTTCATGCATTCATGCAGATTCTTCATTATTTAGTTTCTTTAAATGGAATACATGGCGGTAATATCTGGTGGCAACTATTTGAAAATTGAATCAACTCAGAAAGCAAACGACGCAAATTGCCGTTTTGAGACTAATAGGAATAAAATTCGGACCATATAAAATAATTAATTAATTAATTAATAAAGTTACTTCAATTATATTGGCGTTGAAGAACTAGACGATTAGCTACTTAAATTTATTTTAATGAAAAAGATCTAAAGCGAAGCTTAAGCAATATATATCAGTTCATAAAAGTAACAATATTATACCCTCTTTTCCTGAAGTAATGTTAAGAATTTTCTTAACTATGCCTACTAATAATGCAGTAGAAGACACAGCTTCTCTCTTTTAAAATGTGTCAGGATTGATCGATTTATGCCCAATAATTGAGTCACTTTTCTTTCGCTCTATGTTTTACCCATGCTTTTCATGTCAGAATGTAAATGAGATAACCAGGGTTTATTCAGATTGAAGGAGAAAGAAGTGCTATTTAAGCGAAGGCTATGCAAGTTATTTATCGAGCGTGTTATGCCTACTTAAGACCACACTCTTACCGTAACTTAATAGCAATTTGATTGTGTGGTATTGAGTACTTCTAGCCATTAGGCTTGACGCGCCGGTTTTCTACGAACCAGAGCCTTCCTGCGCGTTACTTTACACTGTGAGCCGTTAGATTAATCTAATTGTATTTGATTTTAGCTCAACATTACTTATTTAAGTTAAACCAGAAGTGCTGGCTTGTATAAAGCAAAGCTGGGTCACTGTTACTTCTTTGTGTTGAAATAAAAAAGTCTTACACACCCTTGTTCTGACCGTTATTTGTATCATAAGACTTGAAGATAATTCTTTTACTATCTTTTTAGAGCTCCTGAGCTTCCAGAGCCTTCCTGCGCGTTACTTTACACTGTGAGCCGTTAGATTAATCTAATTGTATTTGATTTTACTCAACATTACTTATTTAAGTTAAACCAGAAATGCTGGCTTGTATAAAGCCAAGCTGGGTCATTGTTAGTTCTTTGTGTTCAAATAAAAAAGTCTTACACACCCTTATTCTGACTGTTATTTGTATCATAAGACTTGAAGATAATTCTTCTACTATCTTTTTAGAGCTCGTTAGCATATGTTTCCTAAGCATGTAGAGACATTAGATTTTTTTGAAAGCAGGCGAGATGATAAATGAGCCACGCCTTCGCCGGGAATCCAACCACGGACCTCTCGGTTACGCGTCGAGCGTGCTGATCGCTACACCATGAAGGCATGCGAAGAAGGCGGGAGAAATACCTTATAAGCATACTAACGCTGTAAAGGAGTTAACAAATATTTAAGAAAACTAGTAAAGCTTACCATAAAATATGATACTCTCGAAAGGTTATATTTTAGCAATATTGATCAGTTTAATTGATCAGTTTTCTAAAATGAAATTACAAAAATGAGAAATGAGAATTTTTTAAAGATTGTTAAATAATTATTATTTTTATTTTTTTTAAAGATTGTTAAATAATTATAATTATATATATTTTTATATACCAGAAACTCATCTATTACACAGTTATTATTAATCTGATGTTTGGTTTTTTTATATTATTGCTAAAATTTTAAGTGGAGTCATTTAGATATTACTAAAAGCAACTTATACAAATGAAGCTCTAAATTAAATTCTGTCTACAGCCTCTTCTCGTACTGTTTAATGAGATTTACTAAATCTAATTCTACATCAAAAATTCGATTTATAACAATGGATGTAACATAAACATCAGAAAGGAATTTATGAGAAATATCACAAGCAAATATAATTCAGAGTCTAATCCAGCTGTCCTAATAATTTTTATTTCCTTGTTTATTGCAGTTGTTGCCGCTTATCGTTTATCAACTTCCAATGAGCTTTTAATGTTAGTTGCTTTGGTACTTACTGAAATTAAAACTGTCTACTGAGAATGGAGGAGTTCTTAGTTAAAAGTTAATCAAAACGATTATTTAAAAAAAATTTTTTTTCTGAGAGTTGAATTTTTATTCTAATGATAAGAAACTAAATTTATCTTCCTATGTTATAATGAATTATATCATCAAACTTTTCATGACTTTGATTCATATTTCTAACAATGAAATTCTTGACACATTTAACGAGGCATACTTCTGACACGACTGAAACATTGCGTGGGAAATGTGGAAGAATCTCACGCTTTGATCATGTTAATTTTTTTCGCAATAAAATGACAAGCGTATAAAAGCAATCATAATGCTATCGGGAATTTTTTCAACTTTCGTACACAGAACTGCAGCTACCTTTCAGGATCACGCAACAAGGGGATAGAACACTCTCGCAGTTATCTCCCCCCACCTGGAAAAATGATTCTTCTTGCTGCTGTCAGCACTTGGGGTGAAGTCCACGCCCCTGCCTGGACAACCCATGTGACCCATGTTGCGACCCTGGTCTCAAAAGTTTATGAAAATCCAACCCTCTGACCTTGTTTTTGTTGTCGACAATTTTTGAACTCCAAATGTTTCTTCGAATTAATGTAAAAAATTCTGAAGCTCATCAGAGTGTAATTAAACTGGAGTGTTAATACGTTTTAAATTAAATTCAGATTTAAGTAACGAAATAACATTCTAAGGTATCCTCCCTTCCCTATATAACACCAAATTTTTACTATATAGGTTATAAATTTTGAAGATATTACCACAGCATACTGCAGTATGACTGAAGAGCAGCCAGTGAGCAGTCTTTTCATCATGACTGTCATGCCGACAGAAAAATTATTTTATTTTAGGAATCTCCAAAGTAAATGAGGGATTAAAGTTTATGATTAAACAAGTTTTCTTCAAAATAGCTTCCCCATTTGAGATATCATTTACATTCAGCGCTTTAAATTGCGAATGGTTTACTCTAGCAAAAGGCAGCATGTATAATGAATTAAAATCTCTTACGGGAGGTTTTATTTATCCCTTTGATAAATGTTGGTAACTATACCAAGTGAGATTAAGACCAAAGTCTACATGCCAGTGACTTAAACCCTGCATAGAGAGGTAAAAATATTTGCTTTCACACCCTTATGTTTTGAAATGAAGGCAGTCAGACTGCACACGTTGGGTTTAGCTATGGAATGAAACAAAATGGATGTGTAGGATCGAATAAAAGCGTGATGAAACATTTCTAAAGAAAAACAACAAAATGTTTCAAATCTAATCCTGCAAAGAAGAGAAACAGAAGAAAACATTCAGCTGAAAAACTACAGAATCTTCAGATTACTACGAATTGACATTCGGAAATATAATAACTCACACTAATTAATAAATATACGTCATCATCGAAAATATTGTTAATAATTAATACTTAAGTAACACTTAATTGCATTTTTGTTATCTCGTATTGATATTAAGATTTTAAACTCGTCCCCTGGCTTGAGATATTAAATGATGTGCTCTAATCATCTTCATGTTACCGCTTGGAATGGCAGACATATCTCAAAACAGACCAAGAATTACTCGAAAGTCTAAGCATCTAAGTCCGCTAAATGAAAAACTTTTAAAACGCTTGTGCGATAAAGCGAAATAGTTTTAGTACGGGATACTCAAATTACCCAAAATATGCTCTGTTATTCGTTCGATAGTAATGGTATAAGCAAGGGTGATAGTAAAACCAGCGATGCCTCCTAAAGGTATGTCTAGCCATCATATCTGGGTCTACTTGAAAAACCCATTTCACTCACAATTAATCACTTTAAAAAGACGAGTAATGTTTCCAACGTGTTCTCAATTTGATAGATCCACAAAAGCGTTCTTCCTGAAATAATATCAGATTACTTAAAATGATATACCTACTTAAATAAGTAAACTATTAAAATTAAGAAACATATAATCAAGTGTGGAACATTTCTGATAATACTCGTACTTTCTTCTAATAGCCTATTTTCATAAAATATGAAAATGCACACTGTTTTCGATAATAACGTTATTTCTGAATATATTTTGACTAAAATGTTTGCTACAGATGTTTGCCTACTATAGAAGGCTACTACAGAAGTAGTGCCAGCTGCAAAAGTTCCCTTTTTAAACATATTCTTTCCATTAAAATAAAAGAAGAAGTAACTCCTATTCTAAAGGGAAATTCAGTTTTTTTCTTTTTTCTTTATGATTAGTTATGACTTTTAAACCTCTTTAAGAAACATATTTATTTAATAGATAAATTTAGAAAAACACGTGATGTTAATTAATAACTCAACAATACTGTCATTTTAATTACATTCCCAAAAAATTTCAAGTTAAAATATAAAATTTTAAAAATTAAATATAAAATAAAAAATATTTTTTATAAATAGTCAGAAATTTCCGCTTTCAGATTACTACCTGAAATATTGTCAGCACAAATATCGTTGCAATGACAAATTTTCTCGCAAAATTGCAGATCTCTCTCTCTCGAAAATTCAGTTAGAAAGTTTCTTATAAAAAATTTTTGAAAATTTCAGTTTCAATGCTTCTAGCCGTTCTAGTTTCTAGTTTAGTTCTAGTTCTTCTAGTTTACATTTAAAACTATTTTGAAAAAAGCAATTTTAGTTGGCATAATCCATCAACGGGAACATTCACTATCACTGAATTTCATAATTTGTTGCATTTTCTTATACTAAGATCATCGCATTTAAAATAGATATTTATAGGTTTGCATTTTAAAACAGGCCACATTGTAGTATAAAATGTATTTCAGAAGTTAGGTGAATGGTAGTTTACCATAAACTGCTACAGATTAATCAGAACTGTTAATAAAAACTGACGTTCCATATACTTAGTTCATTATCAACAAATAGGTTGTTTCAAATATATTTTACTGATTTTATGAAAAGTGTTTCTTTCTCGCTAGAACTTATTTTCCGCAATTTTTCAGACGAAAAGTTCTAGTTAATAATTTGCTAGTAATTAAGTGCAAGAATATTGTAAATGGTTATTAACTATTATTTCAAAGATTTTACGATATCACTCTGGATCATATAATGGTTACTTGAAATTGACTACTAGCCCGAAACCAAGAGTGAGGCTTCAATTTCCAAGTAAGGCTTGGTTGTATGTGTGTATCCTATTCCCTGTCCTCGCAGGGGCGGTATTTGTCTACTTCCTGTGCAGCGTTCTCGATAGTGAAACGTCTTATTAGATAATGTTATCCGCACGCAAAGCTAGGAGAAATTTGGCTGAGACACAAGTTTCTCCTAGCACTAGTTTAAAAGTAAGGGTTCCTAGTCGATTTGCATTGGGCCCGATACATTCTGCTATGCTCGTGAAAATGTTTTGATCCGCATTCTCTATCACTCGGGTGAGGAAAGGCAGAATTTTTTGGGATGTCTTTCTGTAAGCAAAGGAGTGAGATTTGCTAAAAACGAGGATACCCGAAAATGTTTCTTTCGACTCGTAGTAGAGGATAGCTAATAGCTAATAGCTCTTAAAGCAGTTTAAAGAATTGATGGGCTCGGCCATCGACGAATTACTTCTAACCAAATATACGGTCACGGCAAAATATGTATACACGCAGCAAAATTAAAATTGCAACATTCTCGATGCAAATAACTATCAGATTTATTATTTTCATTCTAAAATTAGACGTAAGCCAATGCATTAAGTAGAATATATAGCTGTAAGAATATAAAGAAACTTATATATGATAAATAAAACTGATTTACTTTAACATGAATGGAAATATTTTCACTGTTACAGATATCCTTTTGTTTCGAGATTGAGTCCTCTTAAGCGGCAATTGACTAATTTAAAGTAATTACTTTTAAAGTTAGTGGAACAACACAAATCTTGTGTAACAGGTTATATAAAAAATGTCTTTGTCTTAGGATTTTCTTCTAATGCTTTTAATACTGTTTAATATGTTAATTAATTAAGGTCACAGGAGGATGACCAGAATTTTGTTTTGAATTAGTGCATCAAAAATTATGATTAAAATTGATAAGTTATCAGGA
>KK119907.1:181717-217152 GCA_000611955.2 Stegodyphus mimosarum | reverse complement strand
AGAAGAAAAGAAGAAAACTTAAATCTTCACTCAAATCGGGCTACAATTGAGACTTTTGAAGAGAGTTGGCCCTTTATTAGTAAAAGTAAAGAATCCAGTATTGATTAAATATACATATTTACATATTTACAAATTATTTACAATATAATTTCTTTACTCTTCTACATCTTTCATTATCCTCCAGTAAAGGTTTAAGATAATGTTATCATATTAAAAAGAGGAAAAAATTACAAATTTAAAAGTCAATGCCTGCCTTTTTAATACATAAATTAATAAATTTTGGTGGTACTTGGTTATCAACTTGAACGTTAATTAAGTTTAAAATTTCTTCTTTTAAATCTTCTATTTCAGTACATATATTTTTTATTCTGATTATTTGGCTACAAAACGTGTTTTCTATTACTTTTTTAGAGATATTTGAGTACCAATTAATTAGTTTAATAGTAGGAAAATTGAAATTTTTTCTTTTATCATATAATTTAACTTTGCTGTGTTTAATAATGAGCAGGTCTAGGTTCTAGGTCTAGGTGTAGGTCTAGGTCTAGGTCTAGGTCTAGGTCTAGGTGAGCAGGTCTAGGTGCTGTGTTTAATAATGAGCAGGTCTATAATGAGCAGGTAAGGAGCACCTAGACCTGCTCATTATTAAACACAGCAAAGTTAAATTATATGATAAAAGAAAAAATTTCAATTTTCCTACTATTAAACTAATTAATTGGTACTCAAATATCTCTAAAAAAGTAATAGAAAACACGTTTTGTAGCCAAATAGAAATCCAATATTGCTTCCATTAGGACACAGGTCAGCACGGGAGGCAAGGTGAGACATGTCAAAATCCTCTTCAGAGTTGCACAAAGAACAAGCAGGATCCAGAGCCAAGTTAATTCTTTGAAGGTGTTTTTGGAGACAATTGTGGCCAGAAAACAGCCATAATAGTGTCACCGATTTATCATGAGGCCACTCAAGATATCTTGAATATGATTGAATCAGGGCTTTTGACCACTAATAATGACAACGTCTTGAGAAGGAACTTATTAGTGTCCTGTCAATTATTGTCTTAATAGATTGGTAGGTCGGTTTATAGCTGTTCAGCTGTAAAACAGAAGTTCTGTTTTTTGCCAGAAAGTCAGAGGTCTCATTCCTCTCGATTCCGCAGTGAGTTGGGATCCACTGCAAGACAACTGTTTTATTACAATCTGATAAGCATGACAAAAGATTGATACAGTTATTGATATCTTTCATACTGGATCGACCAACAGAGTCTATGGCCTGAAGAGCTTCTCTGAACTCCAAGAGAATCACCACTTTAGAAAAACATTCTAATAATTTTTGTAGTTGAAAAAGGGCCAATCAGATAGGAGAGATTTCTTCGTCAAAAGCTGATATGTGACCACCAGCAGGAGAGTCAAATGAAAAGATCTTGCAAAAAAACACTGGCTCATGCATTGGCACAATCTTCCACTCTAGAACCATCTGTATAGACCCTGAGCCAATGCAAAACAGGTAATGATTATTCATAGTTTCATATGTCACAGACCTTAGGATTTCATAACAGTCCTCTACTTTTAACACATTTTGACTCAAGGCAGATAGAAAATGGTTTAGCTTTGATATGGCAGAGGGGAATAAAAATGTCCATATTCGAAAATTGATGTCAAGTTGAGAAATCAAAT
The DNA here is from genome assembly GCA_000611955.2 of Stegodyphus mimosarum. Classification (NCBI taxonomy): domain Eukaryota; kingdom Metazoa; phylum Arthropoda; class Arachnida; order Araneae; family Eresidae; genus Stegodyphus; species Stegodyphus mimosarum. Next base: position 215,482 of record KK119907.1, on the reverse strand, counting down.
TGATGACCTCCCTGAACAAAGCCTCTCTGAGTCTTTAGATTACGATTAGTCTCAGCAAAGATATAATCCCACTTGGTCATACCATGAGTTCTAATAATTTTCTCTCATAATATCAGAACATGTTCCTTAAAAACTAGGCTGAGAGGACTGTTATTTGACCATAAGAATAAATAATCAGTAGGGGTGGATTTCACTCCTCCAGAAATGAGATGCAAGGCTTGATTTTGAAATTTTCCAAGAGAGTCAATTATTTTCTTAGACGCAGTAACGAGTGGTTCACAGCAGTAAGTTATGACAGGCAGTAGATAACCATTATAAGTTTGATTTCAGGTAGATCTGGAGCAAACTCATTTGGATACTGCCAAAATCTTCAGAAGAAAGTCTTTTTGATACTCGACTGATGATGTCTTCAATATGCAGATTCCACGAAAGTTTTCTGTCAAAGGTTGCACATAAATATTGGATCTTTTCTGACAATAGGATTTTACAGTTTTTGTAAACTGTCTGTGGATGGAAAGGCTAATGTGATAGAGAAAAAGACTGCACAAATGTTGTATCTAGATTTACTTTCATGTTATTTTCCTCAGACCTGTTTTCTAAAATAAACATTGCTTTATGGTCTTTTCAATGGTCTTTTTTAGAACAGACTTAAGAGAATCAATCCATACAACTAGGTCATCTGCATGTAACAAACATCTGATTTCAGGAATAGATTTTAGTATGCTAACTAGATCATTAATATAAGAATTGTTATATCAGGCTTTGCATATGCAGTAATTAAGAAAACCACAGTACCAGTTCAGCATATTTGAATGTACACCCATATTCATCAGCTTCAAGAGAAGATTTTTTCTCCATACCGAATCGTAAGCCAACAACATCGATACACTTGAAATCGATGAAGATGGCAGATAAAATGTATCGGTTGTCAAGAGCGTCCTTCATAGACTAAGGAAGGCAACTTGATGGTTGGTGGATCTAAATCTTCGGAATCTAGCTCACTCCTCTTTGAGAATGCCTTTTGTCTCCAAATCCAATTTAATCTACTAACAATGCTTTTTTCAAAGGCCTTACAGAAGTTACTTATCAGGGAGGTCTGGCCTATAGCTCTGGACATGGACATCCCTTAAGTCTTTATCTTTTTTTGTAAATTGGGATAATTGTAGATTTACACTAAAGGGAGGAAAGACAGCCTGAAGTCCAAATTTTGTTAAGGAACAAAATCTATTCAAAAGCTCCAGGGCTCAAGTGCATGAGGAATTCAGAGAATATGTTCTCCTCACCTGCTGACTTACGTATTTTGAGGTTCTTGAGCGAACTCTTCAATTCAGATGAGCTAATGGAAGCACTGAAAATGGACACACCAATATTTGTTGAGAATCCTAACTTTACTCTGTTTTAAAATTTTTTGAATAATTATCATACATTGTCATCTGGCAATGGGTTCTTTTCTGAGTCAGCAAAAATTGTACAAAACAGTTAGCTACTTCTTTATGAGAGACTAAAGTTCTGTTCTTAAAACAAAAAGGCATTTATAGTTCTTATTGTGACCATTCCTAATCTTTGCTAAAAAGTGAAAAGCTCTTTTTTCCGAGCCTTTGGAAATCAAATTTGAAATGAATTTTCTAAATGTTGAACATTTTCGTGTAATAGTTTTTTTTTTAAACTGCTGTCTATTATCTCCAGGCCAGAACATCTGCTCAGTTCTGCACAACGTCTGAATCTATCTTATGACTCTGCCTTTTAGAATTGTTTTCTTTGCACAACAGATGATTTTCTTTTGCTGAATGATCTCGTGTAGTCTTGCGATGTTTTGGTCAAAGTCTAAAGAACTGGGATTTAATTTCCTGTCTACAAGGGATTCAAAGTTTTTCCACCTGGCCTTTTTAAAATTCCAAGAAATGCTAAGAACTGGTGTATTATTTTGCGAAGTTTGAAAGGCAAAATCCACGACACCTTGGCAATGTCCCAAGCCTGGATCTTTAAGAATCGTCGCTCACAAATGCCTTCAGGCCAAGAGTGACCAGCAATAAATCTGGGTTGGTTTTATACCATTGTATATAAGTATTAATGTGCATCGTCTTCAATATAAACGAGTTCAAAAAAGGCTTTGTATTGAACAGGTCCTCCACTTCTTTGCCGGCATGATTTAAAGAAGGTGTGGAGTACTTCCAGGGGGAGAATACATGGAATATACTTTAAAATGTCTATCAAATTTCCAAACATCCAAAAAAGCTACTTAGCTTTTGCCATAGCCAGAGCCCATCTGTCTCACAATTTTAAATTCTGCAGTAAGGTTTGACTTCATGTTAGTTAAAATGCCACAGGCCACTTTTCTAACCTTAGGAATAAATCACAGATCCCTTAAAATTTGGTTGAGAAAAAATTTGTGTGCTCTTTTGCTTTTAATGCTTATATCATTTTAGTAATGTTACATCTCTTAGAATATGCGATGCAAATTTTCCATCATATATAATGTGCAGTCTGTTTTATGTTAATTTTAAGTTTGCACATTGATTAAAATGAGTTTTTTAAATTCTTTTCAGGTGAAAAAACAGAAAATTAATGTGTTAGGTGACTCTTTACCTATTCTGATAAAATCAGTTCTAGCATATGGATGCACTGAAAATTTTAAATGTGCCTGCCAAATACTCAAGGTAATTTTTAAATATTTTGCAGATTTATATATGTGTACATATTCAATGAAAAATTAACATTTTATGTGTGTTAAGTGAAGTGTGATATTAATATTTTAATCCTTAGCTTGTCGGTGCATATTTGGAAGATTATGAAAGAGCAAAGATTGAAAACAATGGTATGGCACCTGAAATGGATAGTATAATGTGCACATTAAAAAACCTCTCTAGTAATACTGAATATTCAAGGTAATTGTTGAACTAAATTTTGCATTCTTTGATTAGTTTTGTTTTTTCAATATTGTCCTTTATTTTATGTAAATAAAAAATGCTTATGGGTAAGGCAAAATATATTATTCCTAATAATCATATGGGTGTGAAAATTGGTTTTCAGTTTAAAAATGTGTATTTAGCATTATTTTAAATCTTTGGTAAGTAAGACAATAATGTCTGATTGGTTCTTTTGTTTCAATTAATAAATTTGTGATCTAATTTTTATGTAATCGGACTTTTATAAACTGAAAGTAGATTTAAGAGTTAATTAAAAAATTGAGTTAATGAGATTTCCAGTAAGCTAAAACAAGTTTTAAGATTTTAATGCAAAGTAAAACGAAAACATCCCATAAAAACGTTTATGTAAGTGGTGTATTAAAATTTACTTTAAAGAAACTGTACTTTTCCATTTGTCAAAGGAAATGTATTAAATGTTTTAAACCATAGACTAATAATGTATATAGGAAACAGTTCCATTGGTTTTATCAAGAGTAAATGAAAAATAAGTTAATAAATTATAATTTGTGGTGTAAATAAAAACATAAACTACATTCTGAGAAATACTTTCCAAGTCCATTATTAAATTTTCATGTTATTTTGTGGAGTCAATGATCAAATAAACTAAAGCCATGCTATTTTACATTTAAGGATTGTAAAATGGAAATTTGGGATGTGATCTTCATAATTCAAGGATAATCTCATTTAGTTTTATTATTGAGAAAGAAATGTAAAGAAAATAATTTCAGCATTATTTAATGAAAGTTTTACTTTGAACAATGTTTCAAAGATTTTGTCTTTGTTAAATCATTGTTTGACTTGCGAAACATTTCAAGTTCATACAACGTTTTGCACAACTGTTAATTGTTCCGATTCTGTGAGCATATAAAGTGATAATATTGAATAAAAGATATATAATTTTCTCAATATATTTACTTAGTCATTTGTTGATTTTATAAAGAGTGATGAATATAATAAATAATATGAAGGCCCCATCAGTGACTGAGTGGATAAGACTACTGAACATAATTAGGGATCAAATTCTTGCAGATCGTGTGTGCATAGACATTTTTATGGTTCTCCTATGTGCAATGGAAATATGAACTTTTCTTTTAGAAAGTTGTCCATAAAAGCATTTTTCTCCTTAGGCAGTAGCTCTGGATTGCTTTGTATAATCAGTTAAATGAACAAGCAGTGATGATGTGAAGATTATCTGTTTGATTTTTTTTTTTTTTTTACTCTGAATCTCTGCAGACTGAAACTGAAATTTTTCATATTGGCAATGTCAATTCCTAAGGATTGTCATGGCTGTTTTCCTTTAGCCTTAGTCAAATTTTAGCTTTTGACTTGGTCAAATAGCTAAAAAGAGGACCAGATATATGAAATTTATCAAATAAGCTTGGTAATTCATACATTATTAAAGGAATTGTTATGCTCTTTTAATGTAATTTATGAGAAAATTGTAATTGGATGAGGCTTAGTATCGTGTGTGTTACAAAATCGTTTATGTTTTGTTTATCTCATTACCAGCTGAGCATTCTTCATCAGCTGAATGGAGAATATTCTGAAACGTGAATTGAATGTGTTAATTAGTACAGAATATTGTTATATATAATAGTTAACCACCATCATGGTTAGTGATGCTTATGTCCAGCATGCTGCAAAGGTCTGTCAAAGAGCTTTGGTTGCATTTATTTGCTGCTTGTTAAATGATAATCTGTAAAAATATGTTCACTGATTAAAGTTTCTATCTGATGTCCTATCGTGTAATTATTTATGTTAATTATCTGAAAACAAATATAGAAATAGACTTCTGTACGTAGAATATGCAAATCAAGTGATTGACAGTGTGTTGGAATTCAGGTGTGTAGTTTTGTTTTGACCGCCTTTAACCCAGTCATGAGAATTTTTGGCAATTGTTATATATTAGATTATAATATATATATATATATATAATATATATATATATTTTAGCAGTAGGCAATGATAAATCTCAGTAATATTATACTATATTTCTCCCGCTTTCTTAGCATGCCTTCGTGGTGTAATGGCCAGCACACTTGGCGCGTATTCAAGAGTCCAAGGTTCGAGTTCCGGCAAGGGCACTGCTCATTTTTCACGTCTCTCAGCATCAAAAATCCTAATGTCTCTAAAGCGGCGCCCGAACTGTAAAAGGTGATGGATGATGACTCTCCACCACCAGGATTTGGCGACTGGGTCTCCCAATCCCCAGTCGCCCTTTAAAAGGGGGAGTATATAAGGTATTACTCCCGCCTTATTAGCATGCCTTCGTGGTGTAATGGCCATGAAACTCGGCGCGTATTCGAGAGATGCGAGGTTCCAGTCCCGGCGAGAGCATTGCTCATTTTTTTACGTTTCTTAGCAGAAATAAATTTCAAGCAATATGAATTTAAATGCAAGCAATAAAATTTAAAAGCTCAGCAATGTAAATTTAAAATCTGAAGGTTTCATCCGGGGAAGATTATGTAGCAGTATTTATATCATCAGATTACGTAGCCAAGATTCTAATATCAAGTAGAAAATTTTAATAGTCGCTCCCTTTATATAGTTCAGTGAGTAAGCAGGGCCGGCGTTAGGCATTTTACCGCCTGCTGCATTCTTCGCGGATGTTGGTTTCTTCCGCCTGGTGCCTCCTAAATTCTAAAAAAGTTGTTATCAATTAGTGCTCGTTAATTCTCTAAATTCTAAAAATTTTGCCGCTTCACAGTTTCGCCATCCGTGTGGCCGCATCGGTTGCATCGACTTCGGCGTCACCCCTTTTGATAAAACTAAAATATCGTTTGTAAGGAAAAAGGAAAACATTACTAGGCGTAAAGAAAGCTTTTTATATGAAAAATCTTTGCAATTGGCTCCTACCTAGAACTTTGAAGTTTTTCTTTCAATCAGTAGAAATGCGAACATTTTAGCTGAGAGCTTCCACGTGCAGAGAGAATATAAATTACCTGTTTTCATTATCATTACTAAATAGCAAGTTTTACTAATACTAATTTTTTCAACAAATAAAATAGCCACTCATCATCATGTTGGATAAGCACGATTTACTATGAATATACTTTTATATATAATCTAAACGTCTAAAGATAAAAGAAGTTATGTAAATGTAATATGCTGTATTTCTAGGCTGTTTAACATCCAAAATTTGTAGAAATGTATAATACTGAAAAATGAAAAATTTAGTAATAAGTTTGAAAGGTTATGAGTTTCGAATGGTACTTCATAAAAGACTGGTGCTAGTGAAGAATGCAAATCGTTTGTCCTTCTTATATCAATTTTATCGTAAAATATTTTCTTCTTGTTACATTGTAAGAAATATTGCATTTCCTGGTGCGTGCTCTCATGGTTCCATTTAGCAAATAGAAGATCCGCAGTTCATATTCGATGAAAGCAGAATTGAATTTTCATGTTTGTTTCCTGTTCTACAATGTATAATTTAACTTTACTGCAATTAAAAACATAAACATACCATTCTTCTTTCTGATAATTTACAACCTAATGTATGAAAAATAGCTTTTGCATCATGTCAAGACATTAATTAGATAAAAAGGCACTAACTGAACAAGTTTTGTGACATTTGGAAGCCTTTTATCAAATTTCACAACCGAAATTAAACCCTTAAACGTGAAGTATCTTAAGACTTTATCAGGACTACTGTTTCTTCTAGTTGATTTTGCAAACTGGGGTCCTGAGTAGGAATAGGGAGCTAACTAAAAGCTATGTTCGTGCATGTGTAGAAGATACAACAAAGATAAGAAGGGTTCAAATTACCCTTTATTTGCTTATCGATTTTGCAAACTTTCCCGCACTTCGGGGTACAAAGACCAACCACTTGTGGTCTGAAAGTAAAAGAATATAAGACTACTAACTAAATAAAATTTAAATAACAGCTAACTTTTAATATTTTACCCCAAGGATGTCAAACTCGCGGGCCGCATGCGGCCTACAACAAATATTTTTGCGGCCCGGCCAATATATCGGCAAATAATAATATATAATAATAAAATAACATATCGACGAAGAAAAAAATGAAATGTTTACTGCTAAGTAATTAACGATAATTTATTCAGTGTTGTTAGATTACTCACAGCGAGCTGACACACACACTACTTAAATTACAAATGCGTGTGAGTAGCTTGCGTTCAGCTACCTTCGGCTTTTGGGGGACACGTGCACTCAGAACTTGTACGCATCCCCCGATAGCCGAATGTGGCCGAACTCATGGTCTCAGTTTTCCAATCATAGTTTTGTACGATATATTGGTGCATGCATGTGCATGCACTTTGCTTTATTATTAATTATTACTTAATTCATATTGTTACGGATTTCATAGTTATTTATTTAGTTAGTTTTTTTTATTTAGAATTGTAATTAGATTTGCTTCATGTTGCCTTAGCAACGCAGACGATTTTTGAAAAGACAGCTGCGTTGGAAGGTTAAAAATAGAACAGCGCGTGCATTTAATACCTAATAAATAAATATCTCGTAATTGCTGTTGCCATCCACAAAAATCCAGATATTTATAGATGTTTCCAGTATATTCGAGAAATTAATTATAAAGCTTATAAAAGCCGAGAACAAACAACTCATCTCAGTAGTAGCTGTAGTTCTAGCGAACTGTTTGTTTACTTAATGCTGTGATTGATTTGTAGCGATTTCGCTGTGAGATAGAATTAGTTTCTCTGTTTTGAATTGATTTTTGCTAAACGTTTGACATTTTGTGATATTGTTAGAATATTTTTGAAGAAATATTTCAGCATTTTGATTTATCTCTTGTGGAAAGAATAAATTTTTGTTAACTTTTTAACGTTAACCGTGTTTATTCCAGCCCTTTGTATTCAGTATGTCTATATCAAAACCAAGTGGTAGTAAAATTAAACGAAAAATCGCTGACGAACATAGAATATTCCAAGTAAAATGGGAATTAGAATATTTTTGCTGTGAAATAAAAGATAAAATAATCTGCTTGATATGTAATAATACTATTAATGTACCAAAGTTATATAATATTAAACGTCATTACGAACAACACAAATCGAAATATAACAATTACGAAGGATTAATGAGAGAAGAAAAGTTGAAAGAGCTCAAGTTAGGAGTGAAAAAGCAACAGTCCATGTTTAGTAAAGTATTGCAAGAAAGTGAAGCGGCGGTACATGCAAGCTACGTCTTGTCCGAGTTGATAGCTAAACATTCGAAGCCTTTTACTGACGGTGATTTCATCAAGGAATGCCTAATGAAAGCTGGAGAAATTGTTTGTCCTGGAAATGTGAAGGCTTTTCAATCAATTTCATTGTCTCGAAATACAGTTGCGGAAAGAGTTACTGATTTAGCCGCGAATTTAAGTGATCAGATCAAAGCAAAATCATCTAGTTTCGAAAGTTTCTCCATTGCCTGTGACGAGAGCACGGACATTAGTGGCAAAGCTCAATTAGCAGTGTTTCTTCGTTCTTGTGACAAGAATTTTAACATTTTTGAGGAATTACTGGAACTAATACCGATGCCTGGTACTACCACAGGAGAAGATATATTTACTTGTGTTTTTGGACTTCTGCAGAAATACAATCTACCTTTGGCAAAATTAAATTCTGTAGCTACAGATGGCGCTCCATCAATGACCGGGAAAAACAAGGGCTTCGTAGCATTACTAAGAAAAAAACTTAGTGAAATTCACGGTTCAAACATTCATCATATGCATTGTATTATACATCAAGAAGTTCTATGCACGAAAGTAATAAATATGGAGAATGTTTTGTCATATATAAAAAAAGTTATAAATTTTATAAGATCTCGAGGTTTAAATCAGCGTCAATTCACTGCTTTCTTAAGTGAGTTAGATAGTGAATATTCGGGTTTGTCCTACTATACCGAGGTACGTTGGTTATCTTGCTCCAAGATTCTCAAACAATTCTGGGATTTGAAAGAAGAAATATGTCAGTTTTTAAAAACGAAAAATCAAGACGTAAGTTTGTTTTACGATCCAATATGGATACAAGATTTATCTTTCTTGGTTGATATAACCAAACACTTAACCGATTTAAATTTATCGTTACAAGGAAAAGATCATATCATTACGAACATGTTTGACATAATTAAAGCATTCAAATGTCAACTAGTTCTTTGGGAAAAACAACTTAAAAATGAAGATTTGACGCACTTCCCGACGTGCAGCATGAACAAATCAAGTTTAGATGATACTTGTTCGTATCAAAAATACGCAGAAAAAATTGCAAATTTAACAACTGAATTTGAAACGAGGTTTAATGATTTTAGTTCCCTCGAAGAAAATTTTTTTTTGTTTTCTTCGATTTTCTCAATAAGTATTGACTCAGTACCCAGCCATATGCAAATGGAGGTGATCGAGATTCAATGCAACTCAAATTTGAAAGCAAAATTCATTGAAGTGGGCGTGCCTGAATTTTACAAATATTTACCAGCCAGGTTTGAAAATACTCGAAAATTCGCATATGAAATTATTTCCATGTTTGGTAGCACTTATCGGTGCGAGCAGTTATTTTCAGTTATGAAAGGTAATAAGTCTCCTATTAGAAACCGTATTAATGATGCTCACCTTGGGTCAGCGTTGAAAGTTATCACTGCAAACAAAATTTCTCCCGAAATAGGAAAGATAATAGCAGAGAAGAGATGTCAAGTATCAGGACGTAAACATTAAATTTTTCTTGTTCTTTTCTATATGAATATATATATATATATGTGTGTGTGTGTGTGTTTATTATTGTATTATTTGAAATAAATCTACGTTTCTATGAATATTGATTCTTTTTTTGCGGTCCGCCTAAAGTTAAACCTTGTTTGTTTGGCCCAAGTGTACCTATGAGTTTGACATCCCTGCTTTACACAGATGACTAGCACTGAGACTGTCCTTTTAAATTACTATGCTGTAGTACGCAAACTGCGGAAAACTACAATACGTCTTTAACCTTCAAGAGAATTAACACCTCTGGCCTTAAAGGCGGACAGTAACTGATGGCACGCTCGCGTGCAACCTCGTGGCAAAAGGGCTCTCTATCTCTCCTTCTACTACTCTACTCTTCGCAAAAAGCCACAACTTAAATACTTAAGCGCTAGCAAGTATAATTTGCATAAACATATTCACACATTAATTCTGGCCGGAAGTGGAAAATAAGAGGTGATAGTAAAGTTTTAAAATAAAATAAATGTTAGTTAAATTTAAGATCCTTACAACTTACAACTTGTTTCAAGTTGCCTAGTTTTAGAGATTTCATTTTTTATTAATTCTAAAACCGAAATTAATCTTTCAAGCATTTCATCTTCATTCTTACACTAAGCGATGCAAATTCTTCAGAGAAATGCACTTTTCATTAAAGTTTTGGGAATTAAGTGAAAATCCATCGGGCTTTAAAAGAAATATTCATGTTTAAAGCACAGCATTTTGATGCTAAGAAACTCCCGCATAGCCGTACAACCTGACCCCAAGTTATCGACGCCAACCATCGAGGTGTCTGTCCGCCCGATCTGAACATGGACGACTAAGCTTCTCGCTCGATTGACCTACGCATGGTGCTAAAAACAATTAGGTGAGACCAGCCGGAAGAGCACTCGATAGAGCAACGCTCATCGTGCAACTAGTCTCTCAGTCTGTTGCCATGAAAGTTACTCAAGAACACGATTGGAATCTTGAGTTACCTTTCACTAGAGACAGTTTTACTTTCAATTTAGGAATCCAAGAAGGCAGATGAGACTCTTGGATAAGATAGCATCAGGAACCTCCAATAGATGCTTCGAGATGATAAGATTGTTTTTCGCCGTGGTTTCCCATGATTGAGGGGGAAGGGAGATCTTCGTGAGAAGTGTGGGATATTTGCTTGCTAATGATGAAAGTATTGTGATTGGTTTTCTCCAATCGATATTAAATCCCTTAAACACGCAATGGAGTTACTTGTTTCGCTTCCTGTGAATTTTACTGAAGAAATATTGCTCGAAGAAGAAAACTGGAGATTAAGTTCGAAATTTCTAGGGGCAGGTAGGTATTATGATACACATGAAGAAGTATTTTTTTTTAGGATGCCTTTTTTTTCCTACCAATTTCGATTTGCAATAAACAGTATAATGAGTCATGCAGGCTTTGCAATTTTTAGAGTTTGCAAGATGATATGGCAAAAAATTTTAAACTGAAGAAAATGCAGAGAAATTTTTAGTGTAAAGGGAATTAATCTTTTGATGGTTATCAACGAGCTCAATTTACATTCCAGTTATTCACAGTAATGTGCGCATACGAACGCAGCTCGCACTATAAATTTACGACTGACAGATACCGCGCGCATTTGGGAAGGAAGAATTGTTTAATCGCGCAACCGCTGAAAATTTAAAAGAGAGGTTATATAAATTTTGATGACTCATTATGATCCTTGCTTTGATACCGGATTTTTCCTTTGTCCCTAGAAGTTTTCAATAAATTGGAGAATATTACAATTTTCCAAGAGTACATCTCATTGATTTTATAGTAGCTTTTGATTGAATGTACAGATATTCAACATTAACAGCATGATTTTAGAAAACAAAATCTCCTTTATCCTTTAATTCTTAGCTATAAGCATGTTTAGTCTGTATTTTTATACGACAGCACTTATTAATTTTAACTCAGAATGAAGACTTATTATTAATTAAGTCTTCATTCTCTGCCATTCACTTCAATTTTTAATTTGTATCATTGTGAACCAATCAGTTAAGATCTGTATTAATAAAAAAATAAAACTGGTCCTCATCTTAAAAAGAAGGGTATTCGCGGTATTTTAAAAACTCGAAAGTTCATAATTACCAGTTTCTAATTACCAGTATAATTTACAATAATAAATAAAAACACTTTACATTTTCAGCCAATTAAAAAATAGCCATCTCTTTTTCTCGTTAGAAATTAAATATTTGAGATAATTCTTAATTTTCGGTTAATTTACTGTTATTTTCTGTTTACCTACTTTTCTGTTTACCTGTTGTTGACAGAATAGGTCTTCCATAGTAATCGTAGGAAATTATATCTCTTGAACAAATTTCAAAGGATCACAGAAGAAGAGAAAGTGAAATGAATTTTAAAACTATAGTTGCAAACACATGCAATTCTTTTTGTAAGGTTAAACTCAATTTAGCGTAATCTAAAAGTAATCCAATCTAATCTACCAAGCAAATCTTTGCTCCGGCTTAATAGTATCATAACACTAAATTAATACAACAAAAATAAAAAATTATTAAAAAAAACTTAAATTTTATTGTTGGCTTCAGCCTGACGTAAGAAACAAAATTCACAAACATAAATTGGGTTCCGATTCTCCCTGGGATAACAGACAACACGGAACTAAATTATTTACAATTCACTCTTTAAATTACGTTGTAGCACTAGTTTAACGGCTTGACTTGCCAGTACTCTCCCTAATAATCCTATAGTCTTATTATTGTTTAAAACTCTTCTCATTTGCATGATTTAGTGGAGTAGACAAAATAGTAAGAGCATAGAACAGATTTTAACATAAGCAAAAGCGAGTTAATTAAAATAAAATTAAATAAAATATGTTTTTATGAAATAAACTTTTATTTAAAACTCATAAAATAATTAATGAACTAAAAGAAGAAACATAATTTATATAGCTGTTTCATGGGAATAAGAGATTAAATAATTTTCTTTGCAAAATTCACCTACAATTTTATATCACGAATAATCAAAGCGTGGGGCCCCCTCATGGCTTATACTTTTGATAATTCATTACAATTACTCGATTTCGTCATTTGGGCATGCACGCTTTTAGCCTTGCTCCCTTGAAAGTGCAGGATGAATTATTTTCTGTTTAATTCTTTAATTATTTTAAGTAAGAACTTCTTATCTTATTTTATTTTCATCATTTTAGTCTTAATGACACATAGGAAATCAAGTTATTCATTTGAAAAAACGTTTTTTGTTTTCTTTTCAACAATGAAAAATCCCTTTTTTACTTCCAGCAATTCTGGTACCTCAAATAATCGATAAAATAGAGCAAACTATCCGAAAATTCGCTAGTAAATCAGAATTGTGTTGATAATTTTCATACAAACTTAATTTAAAAGATATTTTTTCTGTTCTATCCTATTGTGCAAATGGTGAAGTGCTGAGAATCTGAGTTATTTCGTTAAATAAAGTTAATGACGTTTCGGCATTAAATTTAAAAAAATGGAATTTTCAAAACATATCGCTGTATCATATTGTATTGTCATTCACAATGAGTATGTGAGTAAAAATTTAGCTAGGTAGCTTATCAAGAAACAGTTTTAAAAACTGTTGGAAAAGTTTTGAACGCAAACACTGTGAGTAAGTTAAAAAGCTTTTAAAAACGCAGCTAGTTTTTGAAAATTCTAAAAGAACGTCTGATTAATATTTAGTTATCTTCTTATTTTGAAAGAGTAGGAAGTGCTTGTTTAATTAGCTTTAAAAATTTCAAATCTTTATAACGGAGATATTTTTTATTTTAAAGTCTGTGAAAAGAATATCCCCTTAATAAAAGTAACTTTTAAACTGACATGCTGAGAAACTTGTGGATAAACTTTTGAAAAGATAAATTAAAAATAGAAAGGTAGATTTCACTGTAAATAATTTTAAACGCTAATCAATTTTAAAATAAGTTGCTTTTTTTAAGAAGAAAATGCAAAGATGCTCTAGAGAGAACGATAAAAATAATTTCTTGAGGCTGCAACACGTTTTTATAATAAATGTAGAAAATCCCTCAATTAATATTTTTTTATAATTCTTATTTAAAAGAAAGCGGACTGCATGCTTTATAATTTGTGAAAATTTAAACACTTTATTTTAGACACATTTTCAATGTTGAAATTTTAAAATTATGGATACCAAATAGTGGAAAAAATCGAGTGATTTTCGAAAATTTGCGAATCCAACAATTCAGAAATTAAGTAAAATCTTCATATGAGTTTCATTTGAAATTTTTGGCAGATCATGTATTAGAATGTTTTCGTTTCGCAATTATTCTGGCCTGTTAAAAAACAACATTATTCTCAACTTGGAAGACTAGATAGCACTGCATTCTTCGGACATTCATGCAGGATAGAACACTACCCCATTTTGTTTTTATCTTACTCTTAACCTTTGACAAAAGTGAAATAGTAGGTGACTTTTGATAACTATGTATACGTATCAAAGATATATTTGTAAATGATAAAAATATCGCAGATCATAAACATTTGCCTTATATAAATCCTTACATGCGCTTATACCATATGATAATATGAGAGAAATTTATCACATAACATTTAAACTTAGTTGAATTTAAAATGAATTAAATGCAACATTAAGTTCTGCTGTGTGCCTGAAAACAACGAAGCTTCCTAATTGTAATCCTTATCCAGTTGCGAGTTAAATTTGCTTTTTTTAAAATTTATTTTCAGATGATCTTAAAATATAGCTTACTGTATGGCCACTAGATTTTCATCGGAGTCAATGGAACTTCAGTAGATGATTCCGGAATATTTCCCCAGAAAAAGACATCCATGCCTGCCAGATCAGGAGATCATAGTGATAAAGAAACAGTTCATGTTGTGCGAACTAGCAGGAGCCTTAAGTAGTACCGAAGTAATATCTGATGTTACTACTGAAGTGAATTGGCGCTTCATTGTGCTGAAACTACAGTCGTATGAGAATAGCTAGAGAAACATCGAAAAGAAGTTCCGGCAAAATATCTTGTAGAAATGCTGCTGAATGTGCTGCCTTTCAGCTACTAAATAGAACGTACAGCCTTACTAATTAGTTGTGTATCATGCCAGCCTAAATATTAATGGACAATTATTCCTTGTAGGCATGCGATCTCGTATCATATGGATTATCATGCATTCATAGGTGAGGCTTGTGGGTGTTAACCATACCCGTGCGGGCGAACATAGTCTATTTAATGAATAAATCATACAAAGGGAAGTCGAAGCATACTGCAGCCTGCTTAAAGGTACCAGTGAAATGTAAAACTAAGAGTATAACTGTTCAATGCTTGTACTCTTTGCAAATGATTTGGACACATTTCCTCATTTTTTTAAAGTTCTCTGAGCAATTATTTGGTTTGCAATAGTCGCTTAGAGACAGATGTCCAATAGATCCTCTTGTTCAACAGATCTCACGCTTAAAGCAGAATTATTTTCAAATGTACATATTATAGCTTCTTCCATGGTAGGAGTACTATGACATCTTCCCCTGTCCACATCAAGCCTGCAGTTTCAGAATTATCTACTCTTTCACAACTACTGGCTAATACGCCATCTCGAAAATTCGGCAATTCTGCAACTGTTTAGCAGGGAATTGTCCTCTACCTATTCTATAAGCAGCCACTCCGTTTCTATCTGCATCTTCACACATAAAATGCATGTTGGAGAGTATTGCGTTTGTGTAATTATATATACAGCTCCAAATCCGATGGCGAATGGCTGTTTACGCCAGCTGAACTCTTTTATCTACCGTTTAGCAGCAACTCGTACCACTTCAACTTATCATCTTGGTACATATATTCCAGCACAAAATCTGGTTGTTTCAGCCCCCTTTATATATTAAAGCCAAATGCTTTAGAATCACCCTACGTATATAAAATTAATAATCAATAGTTGATCAATAAATTTTAACTAGTCGAACGCAACACAATATTCTAAATAATGATAATGATATATAAAGGAATATGGGGAAAATAATACATAAGTGAAAAATAGGAATATTTATATTATATGAATATTAATACTAGTATTTTTTCTCTACGTAAAATAAAATATAAATATGATAATTTATTTATGTGTTAATTATGTAGTTTCCCTGTTATAGAACACACATCTAAACTAATACTAAGCATAATTTATTTGTGCTTATTTTTGATATTCTTCATTTTATTAAGTATATCCTTCATAATTAAAAGTAAGACTGATGAATGGCAAAACTGGTGTCTTTTTTGTCATTTTATTTAAAAGTCTTAAATTGGGGGTTAAAGGATTTAATTTTTACATATTTTTCGTATTTTACATTGAAACGTTCGTTGAATTTTTAAAACAGTTATTTGTTTAAAGTCTTAAATAAATATTGATATAGCAATAAATGTTTTGGTGTAAAGTATTAAAATTCAGTAAGCTAATTAGCAATAAATGCTCTGGTGTGAAGCACAAAATATCCTGCTGGTTTATAAAATAGACACTTTAATCAGCTAAACTTGAGCTGTAAATTTTTCTGAAGACCTGGAGAATGACCAGGAGTTTTTATCAGTTGAAGCTAGTGAGACTTAAAGTGACACATGGCTTTTTAAAAAGTATTTCTTCATTGAAACACTCAAAATATCATTGATTTATTCAATGAACTAATTCAGCTTTACAGTGCATGAATCATTACGTAGTAAGAGAAGAAAAATTTAGAGAAAAATAATTGTTGCAAATTATCTCTAAAACGTAAAGTATTCTGAAATTTAAATTTTTGATTCTAAAATATAAGTGTAAATCATATTTAACTTTAATCTAAAACATAATTTTTTACTAATATTCTTTTATTATTTCTTAAAATAGAAACAATTTGCAAATATTTAACCTAATCTAATTTTTTTACTTAGGTGTGTTTCTCAGTCTCCCATTAGCAAAAACTTAATGGATTATTGAAAACGAGATCTTTGGTTAGCCAAGTTTTAGTGTCAGCTTCATTGGGAAAATTATGAAGCGAGACCTTCTTCGCAAGTGGAGGGGGGAATGCTGCTTAATTACGTTTTGTTTTCCATTTATTTCCGCAGCAGAAATTTTTCATTACATTTCTGTTTTTCACATTAAACAACGACTGCTGCTTTTCTTAACTTTTCTCATTTAATTCCACTTCCTGTTACTTAATTTCCGCCTAAAACTCGGCAAGCGAAATCAGGTCAAGTATACCGACGCAGAAGTAGAAGACAACCTGTTGCTCATCTGTCATTTGCTGGTGCTACTATTCCGAGCGACGCCTTGTCGGAAGCAAACTGACTGCCGAGTTGTTGTTGGTGCGAGATATAATTGTGAAGCACCTGTTTTATAGGCGTCAGAATATTGCCACGCCTCCACTACCAAACTGTCCCGAAACGACCATTTATGCAGCTTTGAGAATGCTACTTGGCTTTGGTTTGTATTTGAAGACTCCCAATTTATTGACGTGTGTAGAGTCGGGTACACTTGAGATGCATTTTTAGCTGGTGATTGCAGGGGTGTGAAATGTGTGAATACGTAATTCTAATTCTTATCTCTTTTGCAGTCAATTGATAGGGAATGTTTTCTAGCATCTGATTATCCTGTCAACTGGAACTGTTTGTTATTTTGACACCTGAAAGACAATCCCTTGCTTCTCAGTACCTTGAAGTATAAAAATTCCTTTTTCAGTACAGTTTCTCTTAGACTTTAACTCGAAAACATCCTCTTCCCCTCGACATATAGAGGAAAATTTTTATTTTATTATATTCTTTTGCAAAGGAAGTTTTGGGTATCCTTCTTTTTCTGAAGCAAGTTGTAAAACCGATTAATTCTCCCTCGTTATAGAAATTTTTCCTTCCCTTTATTTAGAACTTCTAATTAATTTTTGCTACAGTAAGTGATTATTTGCAAATAGTTTTCTTTAGTTACGAATTTAGACTGAGAACCCAAACTAGGGATTGTATCAGCTTTCCATCTAGGCTTCAGTTAACATTATATGTATATAGTTAAATTATATTTTCTGTGTATGTTAGCAGTCTGAAAATGACAGCTGTATTTGTTGTTGTTTTAATTTCTCAAACCGAACGGGTAAAAAACAAATTATGGTTGTTTAATTTTATTTGTTTTACACCAGTCTGTTGATTTAAAGTTTTCATTGCTGCTTAGCTGGGATAGTGGTTAGTGACTCGGACTATCAGATCGAAGGGCGCGGTTTGGAATTTCGGAGAAGGCATGGCTGTTTGTAAATGTATAGTGTCTGCGCACTCTAAATATGTGGAACCGAAAGTCCTTGAGGGGTTGGTGGTAGGAAACGAGGGAAGATCCTTGGACCCTTCCCCCGGGTGTTGTCTCTCAAAATCGGGTTTCAGAACTGAGCTAAAATCGGTCTGCCGCCTATATGGTGCTCAAGGCTTCTGCGAACAACAGGCGCATGTGACTCGTTGCCATGATGCGGCTTGTGCTGACCTCTGTCAGACAAGTTAGATTAGTAACAACAACAAAATTTTGATTTAAATCTGGATAGCCACGAAGAAGCTTTCAGAGCAATAAAGAGAGAATCAAGCAAGATCCAAATTTGTAAATGTACCTGTCTATACCTGAATAGTTAAAAGATTTAGAGCGTGTATTGGCCAAGCCGGTAAAATGGATTGCTGTTCACCAGTTTTTTTGCCAAATACTTTTACCACTTACAGAGCCATGAATGTCTTTTACATATATACTCAACACAATGTGGTAGACAGCACTGAGAAAGGAAGGTTCTTGAAAGATTAACGTAATGAATTTTATTAAACAATGAAACCGACAATCTTTCTGTATTACGTATATCTGCTAGACTCTCTGTGAAATGTATTCGTCAATGGTGATAATGTTTGTATATCTTTGTTGAAAAAATTACCAGACTTCTAATACGGAAGATTTGAAAGTCTGGAGATATGCTTTTATTCATCCCTGAATATACGTGGTTGCCCAAAAAGGATTTTACATTCTAATTTAACATGCTGAGGTTTTTTTCAAAAAATGTTTCATCCTATTTCTTAAAAGTGCAGTGTTATTACTATCTGAATACTGTTTAATATTTTCTTGCAAGTGAATTCATAACTAATTGATTCCAAGATTAAATGCTTCAGGAAAACATAATGGAAGTGACTATTAGAATAAATATTTGAAGCTGAAAAATTTTAATTTTAATTTCACATGTAAATTACCTTAAACAGAAATAAAAAGCGTTAAAATATGGTTAATTTTAAAATTAAATGGCTAAATGTTTTCGAAAATTGCCCTTCTTAAATTGTAAACTAGGAAAATCATAAACATTAGGTACAAAAATTGAAAGATAATATATGTAATAGAAAAGAAAGAAAGGAAAAATAAAAATAAAAAAAAGGTTTCAGATTTTAAGTTACGTCCAAAGGGGCGTTTTTAACATTTTATTGTGTTACCTTTATATATTAAATATCATGTTCTTCGTACTTAAACCATAAAATAAGAGCAATATCGCAAAATAATTTTAAAATGAGCATATATTTAGAATTTCCGATACACAGTCTCGTGCGCTGAAGATAAAAATGTTTTTTCTGCACAACTTTGCCGTGGCTCGCTTTGAAATCCTTGAGTTTGTTAATCAAAAATTCGTTTAAAAGTTTTACGAAATATGAAATCGATAATAAAGCAAATTCCAGACTTCAAATTTGGGCTTGCAGATGCCCATATTCGCAGGAGGATTATTATTATTATTCAAAATTTTATGGCTCTGGGTACCGTTGTTTTATCACAATGCGAGAAACGTACATGCATTTATGCAGATTATTCATTATTTAATTTCTTTAAATATAATACAGGGAGATGGTATTTGCTGGCAACAATTTGAAAAGTGAAACAACGCTTATACTGAATCAACTCAAAATGACGAAACGAAATTAATAGTCCTTCTAGGCAATTTGCCCCTTTGCACTAAAAATGGAGTATGAAGTAGATATAATAAAATGTTTAATACAGTTTTTTGAAGAAGAGCCATTTTCCTCAAAGTTTCGAGTGACTCTAAATAAGTTACCTCGAAATTCACTCCAACTACTTATTGTCTTATAACTAGCTACCGAAAGATGATTATTAAGTTGAAATAGATTTAAGTACAAAAGTTATGCACTAAGCAATATATTCAAACAAATATTAGAGTATTTATATTCTGTTTAAAAAAAATTATTCTACTATTGTCCTTCTTATTTATTTTGAATTGGCATCGGAGTTATGAAACTTGATATCAATTAAATAGTAACTAAGTCTAAATTTAAAATAAATTTTAATAATGAAATTTTAGTTTATATCATTCAATTGAGGTAAAATGGTATGTTCTGTAGTCTTTAATTGTTTTTTTTTTTTCGTACGAAATACTTTTTAAATTATAATACAAGATTATTTTTCTCTGAACCTTATTTCTACAAAGGAAATAAGAGCTAATGTTACAGTTTTCTTCGGCTGGAGTTTTTAATACCTTACGACAACAAACAACAATCAACCGAAAGAGAATCGGCATGTAAACCGCAGCAAGATCTACAACTGTGTCAAAATTTGACCACACCTGACAGTTTCTATTCTTCTTTAGACGACGTGGGATGCGATATTGTGATTGATCACTTCCCTGCCTCGGGTGAACTGAAGGTCATCCATGACTATGCTGTAATTTCATGCCATCATCCCGATTCGGAAACAATGGTGAAATACTCTGTGTATTGTGGCCCCGAATAGTGCAATTTTTCGAGAAAACTAACCATTAAGTTAGATTTTTTACTGCAGTGATACTGAAAAAGAAAATTACACAGTCCACCTGAAAGCGGTATTCCCTGCATTTGCTTCCCCGAGTGCTATTAAACCAAAGACCCAAGAGTCTTATATTGTTCACGATATCAAGAAACACTCTAATATATGCATATATGGCAGATAACTGAAGGGACTTACTTTTAGCACAGAAGGGCTATTAATTTAATTTCGGCATTTTGTGGCTTTTCACTATAAACAGCGTTTCACTTTTCAAATTGTTGCCACCAAATATTAGAGCCCCACATTAGCCCAGAAGGGCTAGTAGTCTCGAAAAGGTATTTTGCGTTGAATCACTAAAAGCATTGTATTATAAAGTATTTCTCCAGCCTTCTTAGCATGCCTTTGTGGTGTAGTGCACTCTGCGCGCATTCGAGAGGTCCGTGGTTCGAATCTCGCCGAAGGCATTGCTCATTTTTCACATCTCCTGCTTCGAAATATCCTAATAACTCTACAGTGGCGCTCAAACCAAAAAAAAAAAAAAGGTGGTGGATGATGATTCTCCACACCAGGATTTGGCGACTGGGTCCCTGATCCCCATCTGCCCTTTAAAAGGGGGCGTATATAATGTATTTGTGCTGCTTTCTTACCATGCCTTCGTGGTGTAGTGGTCAGCATGTTTGGCGTATATCCGAGAGGTCCGGCGAGGACACTGCTCATTTTCCCTCCCTCCTGCTTAAAAAAAAAAAAAACACCTGATATCTCTACAGTATCACTTTTCAGATAGCTGTCATCAAATATTATGGCCTAGTATTGCATTTAAAGAAGTTAAATAATGAAGAATGTGTATGAATGAATGTATGTATCTTTCTTGCATTGTGAGAAAACAATGGTACCTAGAGCCGTCAAATTTTGAATAATGTTGTCCTCCACCTCAACATGGGCACCTGGAAGTCCGAATTTTGTATTTCGAATTTGTTTTATTGTCTATTTCATATTTTGTAAAACTTCAACGCATTTTTGATTAACAAACTCAAGGATTTCAAAGCGAACTATGGCAACTCTGTACGGGAAAAAATATTTTTATCTCTAACGCGCGAAACTTTCTACCAGAAATTCTAAAGATCAGTTTTAAAGATATGCTGTTTTTAAATATTTCTAGCCCAAGTGCTCTCGAAATGTATATGTGAGTGTAAAAAAAAAACGCCCCTTTGGAAGTAATATAAAATTTAACTGCTTTCAAAATTTTGTTTTTATCAATCATTTGTTTTTGTTTTGTACATTGCGAATTTTATCATGTGGCTTGTAATGTACTCTGGGAAGCGAAAATGGTACGGCATTCATTCCCCGCTTTGAATATCATCCGGTTAAGTACGGCTAATAATTTGGTACATGCATATAATAGATGTGTTTTATAAGAATCACATTTGTAATTGCTACCATGATTCTGATAAAAGGATGATTCTTTTAACCAAAATTTAAACATTATAAAGTATTTTTTCTACTGCAGATTTCTCTAAAAAATTTTTCTAATGGGCTCAAATAAAAACCATCTTGAGCGGGAACATCTGTTTCCGAAATTTTGTTTTTTCAAAAAGAGATTACTAACAATATGACACTAAATTTACGACTTTATCAATTGTTTTTAAATGAAATACATTAATTTTAACTTTAAATTTAAATAATTCATATTAATTTTATTTTACATTTAGTTATTATTTTAAAACTTAATTCTTTGAATTTTAATTCCAACTATATAATTTTAACTTACTTATTTAAATTTACAAATGGAAGCAAATTGTCTTCACTTTTCGGAAGCTCACACATCTTGTAAGGATTTTCCTACATACTGTACTTTATTATTAGACATAATTATTAACATTATTATATTTCACTAGATGTTAAGAGTATTTATTATTCTACTTCTAATACGCAATGTTGATTAGTCACTTTTAAACACTGTAATATACTTCATGTGAGAAGAAGAGAAAGTGTGATAAATTTTGTCTTATCTTATAATTTTTATTGAAATTAAATAAATTAAAAGTGATAAAATTACTATAATTAAAGGAAATATTTAATATAAATGACTCATCATATATTTTTACATACCAAGTCACGTACTGATAATTTCAATTAGCTGCGGAGTGAGAAAAAATTAAATAACTTAAAATCAATTGATAAAAAATTTTAAAATTAATTTAATCAATCCTTTTAAATCATCCTTATAAATGATTCTTTTAAAATCCTTTGATGCTTTCAGACAACTATTTATACACCTTTCTTTGCCATAAAATGTATCATATTCTTCAATTATTCTTCTATACTGTACTCAAGAATACTTTAATCATCCTTTTCATTAATATTTTTCCGGCAGCATATTTGCATATATTCTCATCAATTTCAAAAAACCCATTTCATAATTCAGTATCAGTATCTTTTCCTAATTCATTTATTGGATTATCAATTTCATCTTTTAAAACTCCTACTTTTTGAACGCAGTTAAAAAAGAGTTATTTAAAATTCGGTTCTATGCAAATGCAATCATAGATATATATATATATATATATCAAGCAAAGTAACTTTTTTTTATACCCCATGCTAATCCCATCTTTCTTCTCTTTCATCCACAATTCTTTGTCATAAATTGCAGCGATAAAGTGCTTAAAAAGCTATTATTCTGTACTGAAGAATTTGAGTAGCTTTTGAGAATTTATCCCTAAACTGGTTCTTCAAATCAGTGTTCTCAGTTTTTAAAGCGGAAAAATGAGGCTTAAAAAAGTCGTGTTAGTATTCGTTTATGCAATTTTGATTCTCATAAACGGTTCATTATTATAACCGTGACTTTTAAAAGTTATGGATTCCATATGATGACTGTTTTCAAGCAAGTTCTTTTGTTTTATTTAACTTTGATTATTTTCTACATTAAATATTCTATTGCTACATTAAATTTTACTTTACTGAAAAAGTAAAAAAAATAGTACTCGGAACTACTGTTTTCCCACTTTATAAAACCCTTAGCTAATATTCTTATTGTACCAGCGTTTTCAAAATATTAGAATTCGTTAAAGAAAAGCTCCGTTCTTTTATGTTAAGTTAAATAATTAAAAATATTACTCTCATAATGGACCTTTTCGTCCAGACTCAAAAAATTAACGGAAGAAATAAAAACCTGACATACGAAGGCAGTTGAAATTATTGTAAACTCTGTGAAAACAGAAATAGGGATTACTAAACGTTATAGAGATTCAAGAAGTAAATAATTAAGTACCCATAACTAAACCAATCACAAGATTTTAATTGTACTTTAGGCTAGGTATTTCCTGTAATGCTAACTAAAATCCGTAAATATATCTTTAACTAATTAAGATTATTGTTAGTTCTACAGTTATTACTTTTATTACTTCAAGTTGCTGCATGTCCCCACAAGAAATACCAGGTTAAAATAATGATTTAAAGTGTCACAAGAGGTGGAAATCCCAGCTATGAGCTGCATTCTTGAACAGAAAATACTCGAGCCAGTTATATGAAGGGAAAAGCGGCTGTGGAGAAGATTAGAGTCTTGGTATCCGATATTAGGCAGAAATTAGCTGGTCGTAACTTTCTGCTATTTAAAAGGTGGCTTATAACTTGCAGTGTGTTAAAGAAGTTCATTTTTATTCAGATTTTAATCACTTATGATTAAATGCAATAGCAGCCATCAATAATAAAATTATGTATCTTGAAAAAATTAAAGCTAATTCAATTCAAAACAGACTCCAGATGATAAACTGTAGAACGAAGAAATTCTTCGTATTCGTTCGGGAATCTGGTGGCTGCCATATAAATAATTTTTGCCCATTTTGGCTAAATGAATGCAAAAATGTGGCAAAGATAGCTTACTTATTATATGAGAAATACACTCATGGACAAAAAAATTAGCGCACCAAGAAATAATTGCGGGATCGTAACGAAACTTGCAATGAAGTTATATGTCGGAGAGATATGCAAATGATTCGAAATGCAGCGTGATTGCGCATTACGTATAGCCGGTAGAGGGCGTTGAACGTCGTACTCTGTGGAGTATAAAACAAGTAACCAAAGCTTGTTTGACTGTGCTGAATCATTTACAAAGGAAGAGCTGAGGTAGACATGCCATTACGCCGTGTTCGAAGACAATATGAGCAGTTGTCGCAGTTTGAGAGGGAGAGAATCGTCGGGATGATGGAAGCTGGGTGGTCCGCTAGGCGAGTAGCTCGTCAATTATGCCGCTCTGATTGTGTTGTGAGGAGGTGTTGGGACCAGTGGACCCGAGAGATGTCATGTACACGAAGACCAGGCTCAGGACGCTCTCGACAGACTAGTCGTCGAGAAGACCGCCACATCGTAAGAAATGCACGCGTACAGCCAACTGCTTCATCGACCGCCATCCAGGCACAGGTAGTACCTTCACTACTGGTCCCTGTGTCTTCTCGAACCATACGAAGGCGCCTGGCTGAAGGACAGTTGGTATCGCGGCGCCATTACGTGTGCTGCCCTTGATGCCCACCCATCGACGCCTTCGTTTGGAGCAGTGTCGAGCACAAGGAAACTGGACTGCAGCAGAATGGTAGAACCAGGTGGTCTTTAGCGACGAATCCAGATTCAATCTCGGCAGTGATGACAATCGTGTTCGTGTGTGGGGAGCCCGTGGTGAACGCCTCAATCCTGCCTTTGCTGTACAGCGACATATCACTCCCACAGCTGGTGTGATGGTATGGGGTGCCATTGCTTCAAAACACGGTCACCCGTGGCACCATGACAGCCCAGCGATATGTTCATGAAATCCTGCAACCACATGTGTTGCCACTCATGCAACGGTTTCCAGGAGCCATTTCTCAACAAGACAATATTCAGCCTCCTACGGCAAGGGTGTCACAAGACTGTCTCCGCACTGTTACTACCCTTCCTTGGCCTGCTCGATCCCCAGATTTGTCTCCAGTCGAGCATATCCGGGATCATTTGGGACGACGAGTTGGGCATCCCAAGAGTTTGAACAAACTAGAGGCAAGGTTACAGTGAATATAGAACGAAATGTCTCAAGACATCATAAAGAACTTGTATGGCTCAATGCCCAATCGTATCGAATCGTGCATTCGCGCTAGAGGGGGTCCAAGGAAGTATTAACTCCTCCGTTCTTTTGCCTTTTCCTCTGAAATAAATTATCCTGTTTCTTTGATTTTCTTATCATCTACTTATATCAAAGTAGTCATTACGTATGTAAAATTTCATTTCATTTTGACGACTCCTTCTTGGTGCGCTAATTTTTTTGTCCATGACTGTATTAATAGCAAAAGTATTTACTCTAGGTTGCTTTTAAATACACACTTTCGGAACTATATACTGGATTCGAATCATCGAAAACATAATTAAATAACTTTCTAAACTAACTTAAAATACAAATCTAATATAGCAGTTTTATAATTTATAGAAGCTTTATTATGACTACTACATCAAACTCGTATAAAAATGCATAAAAAGGTTTTTCTTTCAAATGGCGTAAATGCTATCAAACAACATCTTTGCATATTCATCGACAGGAAGGTATAATCCCCATAATAAGTATTTCGATGTTGATGGAAACATAACAAATTCGCTTAATTTTCTATCATTTTAAATTAAAAAAGATGTAGAATTCATATTGAAATGGGAAGCATGATAATGCCTGTTTTTTGTATCTTAAAGTATGCATTGTGTACTCAAAAATTACTATAAATTTGCAATTTCTTTGTTTTTACATGATGCTAAATTCACAATGCAAGAAAAGAAGCTTAAGAACGCTACTAAGAGGCAAGTTCAAGTATAAACAGGAATTTTCATACTATATTCTTGTTAAAAGTTCAACGTAATCATGACAAATATTTTGACATATTTTCTCTTTCCATCCCTGTTGTTAACAATAGCCAACATATTTGAGCACAAGATTCACATTAATGTTGCGCAGCGAAGCTTGATTAGAATTTTGACTAAAATGTATCACTAACGGAAGGTGCCATCTCATCTTAGATTCATTCGAGATTTGAAAATCAGTTTGGAAGTGTGTCCCTTTCAATATAGAATACGTCATAGAAGTAAATCTTTTAAACACGGGTAAGTATAAGTTGAAACTTAATAAATCTGTGAGCAGATTATTGACGACGTGGAGAAATAACTCGACTTGCAATCAAAAGACTTTTATTATTCTCGAAACAAGGAACTTTCTGTATGCCCAAAAGGGTATTGCAGTTGCAGGCGATTGTACAGAAAAGTAGTGTCTAAGCCACTTCATTGCATTCAATAAATAATGTTTAATAAATTTCTGTTTATATTTGAATGTTCCTTATTTGTCGCATATATTGGTTCTTATTGTACCCACAATTCTAATCCAAAATGGCAATCCAAATGGTCCGTCAGTTTTATCTGTAATTTCTGATATCAGATCTAGATTAATCTAAGCCATCCTCTGGCTTAGGTTGATGTAAATACTCTGGCTTAGGTTAACCTAAGCCATTCTCTGGTTCAATACTGTATTATCTGGGTTTATAAAGGCAAGAAAATTTTTAAAAATTAAAGGAATGAAGATTTCATAGGTTATTAAATGAAGTAAGTATGAGCCACAGGACGGTGAAATTCAGCAATTCAAATACTTTCAGCGGTGCCTTTCGTCGGCAATCCTAAATATGACCATAAATACGTATGAACAGTCCCGGCTGATTTTTGACTACATACGCAGTGATTTAATGGAAATTTTATGCAGTGATTCTTTGCCCAGTGATTTATCATTCATCGAAACTGTGTAAGGCACTATATGGTATAGATAAAAAATTCATTTTCTTGTTTCTTTTAAGGGCATGAAGCACTTAATTTCGTGGTGTTAAAACGTATTACAAAACATTTTATGTATAGATGGCACATAATTTAAGTAATTGATAGCAATTTTGCCTCCCAACATTATTCATTTGCTTTTCTTACCATTGAAAAGAATTTATGAAAGTATGTTTATATTATGTCTAATAAAAAATATCTTACAAATGGTGGTCATTGCTAGAACTACATGGCGTGCTAGCATTCCCCGTAAATTTTACTATGATTTTGGGGTCCTAACCTTTAAACGACTCATCGAATATTGACGTTAAGTTATTGTACGGTAGCTTAGTTTCATATACGTTCGTTCATTTTACGGTAGCTTTAAAGAAACTAAAAAAAAAAAAAATGCCTGGAGCCATAAAGGTTTGGTGATTTCCATTTATGCAGTTATCAAACATTTCAAGACAGCCACTGCTAAACCAATCTGTAAATTGTTAAAAAAGCAGACATAATTCGACGTTAAAGAAGGTTCGATATGTTTGTGGCAGCAGAAACATAACATGCTAATTTTTCAAAGCAAAATTTTCCAACTTTCATCATTTACACGGTGATGAACTTTTCTATCACAAAATTTTCAAATGTTGGCTTCACAGTCCTAAAACGAAAAAAGGAAAAAATACAATAAAAACATTATTTATTATTTAGATCATAGTACTAACTATTATCACCCTACACAAGACATCTAATGGAGAACACAGTATATTTTATTATTACTTTATTTAACGTTAGTAATAGTTTAGTGAGCTTTATTTATCAATCAAAGTTTATAGTATCTATTTTATGTCACATAAATATCATATTACTTATATTCAGTGTTAACAGCAGATGCAGGTTTACTATTCTACTATATTCAAAAAACATGCAAACGCAAACCATATCTATTTTTTTTTTTTTTACTAAAACAAACTCTATTTGTATCTGTTAGAAAAACATATTAAAGATGTCAGGAACAATTAAAACTCCCCTACGAATTATAATGTGAATTCGCCCATTCCGAAGCATATTTATATGACAGGCACTGAAAACGCCATGTCGTGCTTGAAAATTTGTAAACACGTCTTAACATCAATAGTAGTTGTCCAATACACGCCACCTACGGTGTTCCTTCTTACCCGCTGAGCCGGCTTCCTTTCAAGACATCCTCCGATTTGCGAAGGGAAAAATGTGTGTTTCCTTCGATAAGAAAAAAAATATAAATAAAACGAAACTTCGCCCAAAGAAAGAACTTCATTCATGGATATGGAGTAGGATGTATAAATTTTCAAGTATACGCTATAAATCCTGAATAGAAAGCTGATTTTTAATTATTTTCGGGGGTTATATCAAAATTTACCTCCTGTTTTCCCCAAAATTTAGGGCTAATTCTTTACAGATGAGGTGATGTAGCTTTAAAGTAAGTTTACCTGTTCATTTATTGCGTAAAACTTCAAATTAGTAAGTAAAAAATAATCAAGTGGACTTTTAATTTACTAGCTGATCTTTAAACCAAGTTAATGAAATGTGTGATTCGTCAGTTAACTTTGCTTGTGTTTCTCTCTCGTCTAAAGTCATAGCCTTTTCTTGGCAATCACATAAAAAATTCTTTTTTATGTATATTTTATTGCGTTTTTGTAAAACAGCTCCAGTTAAACGCAAGAGGAGGAAAGTTAAAGGTATGCAATAACCTAAGTTAACAAGAACTGCTTGGTTGGTTACAACAAAGCATTTGGATATTAGTTGCTTTGAGATGGGAGACCTTGCTGTGGGTTGCTCTAAGATAAACTGGTTTATATTCACATTTAATGTGGGGAAGTCTACGAAAATTCCATGCAGCCAGTCCATCAAGAATTATTTATTTTTAACTGTATATACGTCAAACTCATCAAGATTCGTATATGTGCATTAAATACGCCCTGCATCTAACAAATGTTTTAAGTTAAGAAGCAATATGCAGATAGTTAGAAAACAGAGAAAATTTAGTTTCTTCAAACTATTACAAATCCCAGAAACCTAACATTTACTGTAAAATAAATAAATACTGTGTTTTAACGAAAGCTTTAGAACACTGCGTTGTGAAATTTGTAAAAAAATAACGCTCGGAGATTAGACCTATTACTCACTTCCAGTTCTGTTGCAAAAGGCCAGCCACAAAATGTCACTAAATCATGTATACAGCTTTAGGTACTGAAGCTGTATTATGTAATATTGTGAAGGTTTCGTACCGAAAGCTCAAAAACAAGGACTATGACGTTCAAGAAGCAGAGCGCTCTGACCGGGCTACTGATATTGATGAGGTCCGTCTGCGAGAACTTGTAGAAGATGATCAGTATGCAACCACTAGAGAGCTTGTTAAGGAGTTAGACGTTAGTGGCATGTCCATTAGTTGCGCTATTCATTGCATAAACGTGACGTATAAGTTTAATCACTGGGGGCCGCATGAGCTGACTCAAGCAGGTAAGGACAGACGTATTCGGGCCTACACTATTCTGCTCGAATATCAACGCAAAGACAAAATACTGGACAGGATCTTCACTTATGATGAACAGTGGATTAACTTTAAGGAGACTGGCTGAAAAGGGGGTTGGTCTGCGCCCGGTGAAGTCGTCGGTAACGTCGCAAATCGCAATTTAATTAACAAAAAGATCATGCTTTGTATCTCGTGGGATTGCAGTGTATTACCAACAAAGAGTATCTGAAAAAAGGTAAAACCATTGACAGTAAAGTGTACAGTAAGATGCTAGTTCGTGTTGATGCTGCTAACAAGGAAAAACGTCGAAGTGAGTTCCGGCGCAAAAAGGTTATGTTCCATCAAGATAAGGCAAGACATGTGTCTGCACCGGCTGGACTCTGTCCAGACTCGAATGGAATCTTTTGCCACACCCGTCATATAGCTCCGACATTGCTCCTTCGGACTTCTACATTTTTCACACCTTCAGCTAAATCTTGCTGCTGCTATCTTCCATTCTGCAGAGGACGTCAGAAAAGAGATTGATCTATTTTTGATCTATTCAAGTTTCTGGACCGAAGGCTTTGGAAAGCTACCAAAACTTAAATAATGGAGAATCTGCATGAATGTATGCCTATTTCTCGCATTGTTAAAAAACAACAA
This sequence comes from Stegodyphus mimosarum, assembly GCA_000611955.2. NCBI lineage: Eukaryota > Metazoa > Arthropoda > Arachnida > Araneae > Eresidae > Stegodyphus > Stegodyphus mimosarum. Next base: position 185,176 of record KK119907.1, on the reverse strand, counting down.
CAACAATACCTATAGCCATCAGATTTTGAATAACGTAGTCCTCCACCCGAACATGGGTAAAGAAGCCCGAATTTTGAGTTTTAAATTTGTTTTATTACCAATTTCACATTTTCTAAAACTTTAACGAATTTTCAATTAACAAATTCAACAATTCAAAGCGAGCAGTAAAACGCTGTATGAAAAAAGCATTTTTATCTTCAGAGCATGAGTTTGTGTGTTGGAAATTCTAAAGATATGCTGCTTTTAAATATTTTGTTAGTTTGGTGTTGAATCGAGTTTTATATGGCGTAAGCGCCAAGAACGTGATATTTAATAAATAAAGTAACCATACAAAATGTAAATAGTAGAAAGATAAAAAAAATTGTAAAGCCGTCTTAGTAAGAAAACTGAGCATTGATATGATGAACTGAGAAAAGACTGAAAAAGAAAATGCAGAAAAATGCATACCTTACTTCGCTGTATCGGGAGTTCTAAACGTATACTGCTATTCCACTTTTAGAATTTTGTAACTTTGCTGTTGAATTATATATGGCGCAAGTGCGAAGAAAATTATGCTTAATAATAAAGCTAAAATGACAAAAAAATGGGTTAGTAGGAATGAGTGTAGCAGCAGCCTGGTAGACTGCGAGTTTAGCGAGAGTGTAATAAACCTTACCAAACCTTTTTAAGCGACCATTAAAAATCTAAACTTTTTGAGACTTTTTTTTCGATTTATTGTTATTTAATCACCTAAAAAATTTTGTTGTTTCATTTAAATGTCATCTTCATTAAAATGACACGTACAGTTCCTTTAAAGCATCTGAAAAATTAGTTTTATGCAGCATGTAGAATACTTTCTGATTATTTTTGATTAGTTAACTCATACTTACGCATTAGTAATGAAGTTATTTGATTTTAATAACTTGCTAACACAGAATAATAATTTTCCATGAATTAGCGTCAATTAAGTAGGATTCTTAGGTGTCTTAATAACTATCTAGCATGCATATGATCTTACATAACTCCTTTTTTATGATATCAGTATAAATTACAAAGACTGATGATTCAAAAGAAGGTAAAAATGTCAAATTTAGTTATTCAGAATACTATTTTCTGAAATCCTAACGACGATTTAAAATCTAAATTAATAACATTATATAAAATATAAGAGTAAATTTTGGAAGTCGTGGCAACTTATTGTTTTGTATCAAGAACTAAAGCACAATTGTGTTATGTTTTTAGGACACAGATCATGGATATAAAAGGAGAAATTGAGTGTGCTGATTCGCCATATGTTGGGATAAACAACTGATAATCTCTCATGTGATTGCACACGTTATCCTTAAGCGATTTCTCTGTAATAGACCCAATTTTGACTTGCTTGTCAGTTCTAAGAGAGAATGAACATGAAATTATTAATATAAAATTATACAGATCAGTAAAATGGAGTGACACGTAAAGCAAACGGCAATTTTGACGCTTTTATTTTCTTTGTTACGCACTTTTGCCATTTTCTATGCCATTTTCTACATTTTCATTTTTTCTTTATATATATACTATATTCCCCCCTTCTCCCTTATTTTACTGGCTACAGATTTTTGCCCAGGAGGGCTATTAATTTCATTTTGGCATTTTTCTTTGATTCACTATAAAAGGTGATTCGCTTTTTAAATTTTTGCTACCAATTATTATCGACCCGTATTATACTTTAGGAAATTAAATAATGAAGAACCTGCATAAATGTATGTATGTTCCTCGCATTGTGATAAAACAACGGTACCTAGAGCCATCCAATTTTAAATAACGTACGTCTCCATCCGAGTATGGGCATCTGGAAGTCCGAATTTGGAATTTGTTTTATTATCTTCTTCATATTTTGTAAAGCACTTATGAGTTTTTGACTAAGAAACTTAATGATTTCAAAGCGAGGAATAGCAAAACTGTACGAAAAAAAAAACACTTTTATCTCCAGCGCGCGAGACTATGTACCGGAAATTCTAAAGGTATGCTCTTTCAAATGTTTTGTGAAATTGCTGTTGGTTGAATTTTATGGTTTAAGGGCAAAGAACTTAATATTTAATAAATAAAGATAACACACAAAATAAACACTTTTTTGAGCGTAATATAAAATCTGAAAGCTTTCAGTTTTTTTTTTCATTTTCTCTGTTTTTCATACCAATGTAGGAAACTTTTGAAGTTTTCTATTTTTAAAAAACATAACAAAACTTTATGTTATCACACCATCAATGGACCAGACTGTCTAGAATTTAAAGAGCTATCCTAAATCTTGAGAGAGAATATCTTTAATTTATCTTTCAAATTGTGACCGTGCATTGCAGATTGTAATTAACGCATAGTTTTAAAAAATGATATAGGTAAAAAATGATATATTTTGAAAATGGCATTTATTGATATTCGTAAAATAATGAATTCCGTAATGTAAATTACATAACAAATATATAACAAATATATGCTGCGATAAAGCAACCCTGAAACTTTTCATTTTATACAGTAAAACTGACATCTGTTAATATATACGATTAAAAATTAACAGTATTAAACATTTCGCGTATTTCATATTCTAACAAATGTTCTGCACCATAACCTGAAAATTTTATACATTAAAATATTAAATTTATTTTCAGAAATCTTTCAAACTGTTTGCGAGCTATGTGTAAAATGAATTTTCATACGGTTACATAAGGAACATTTTAAAGGAGTTGTGACTGGAAGACATCAAGGTGAGCAGTTTTTAAGGTAATGTATGATTAACGAATTTTCGCATTAAGAATAACTTGGAACACGATGAGCATATACAATCCGTGATAAAGATAATTTCTCTTCCAGCCTACAAACTTCATAAGAGTCGAAACATCATCGAGTGTCAAGCTGTAGTAAGAAATAAAAGAATTTAATAATTATTTACGCATAAACACATTCATTTTTATTTATATTTCGAAGGAAAATTTAATAAATAAGGTACCTATTCTCAAGTTTTATCCCGCTTGGAAAATTTTCATAATTTGTTTCAGTTTAAATTAAAGAAAATTATTTAATGATTTATTAAATATGTCAAAACTATTTTAAATAACTGTCCATCCGAAAAATTTAATATTTAGTAGTGAATATATTTGCATTACAAATTGTAACCCACAAAAATGCCTTGCAGGTACCAAATTTTGAATTTCGGATAGAAAATAAATATAAGTTTGAATTTTTTCCTTCGATATAATATTATTATTGTTTACGAATATTTCAAAAAATACTGTATAAGGTATTTCTCCTGTTTTCTTACCATGCCTTCGTGGTGTAGTGGTCAGCATGCTCGGCGCGTATTCGAAAGGTCCGTGGTTCGAGTCCCGGCGAGGAGATTGCTCATTTTTCACATCTCCTGCTGCTAAATAACCTAATGACTCTGCAACTGAATAAGCGAAATTTAAAATTTTTATAATAAAAGTATTTAATTAAATTTCGTTAAAA
>KK119907.1:157696-181500 GCA_000611955.2 Stegodyphus mimosarum | reverse complement strand
CTCTATTTTATTTTCAATGATAATTTATTTTAATTTAATTTTATTTATTTTTATTATTATTATTATTTTATTTTCTCTATTTTGTTTCAATTAATGTTTTCTTGTGACTGAATACTATGTGAAGTTGTAGTCAGAGTATTTCTCTTTTGCTAATAAAGCCTGATTTAGAATGTTTTCTCTAAAAGGAAGAAAAACATTTTGGCTTAGTGTCACTTTTATCGCATACTGATAAATTTTGCAATATTTCAAACATTTTCATTACTATTATACTAAAATGGCCAAATAGTAGTTTTAGAATGACCTCCAAATTATCAAGAACTATTGTTACATGTATTGCTTAAATATTACTTATTATATTTATCTCTTGTTATAAGTGATTCTTAATTAATTTGTTTTTATTAAGGGTATCACAGTTTTTTCACAAATATCCCATTTTTAAAGAAAAGATTGCCAGTTTTCAAAGTATTCAAATTTTATTTTACTATTACATTAAGACGATATTTCTATTATATAATTCTCCTAATGTTTTTTTAAATTATAGCTATAAACAATAGATTTTTAAATAAAAAGGCTGTAAAAAGTGCACTTTTTAACAAGGACAAAGCCAAGTTCCCAGCACACAGAAAAATTTCTCGAAGGAAATAAAAGGTTAGGTTAGGTTATTCAATTATGGCAAAGCACACGAAGGCTATCTGCCTAAAGGAAGGGATGCCTTCGTGGAGGACTTTCTAAGGGAAACTGGCTCGTATACACGTTACACATGGGGAAAAGCACGAAAACACCCATGCAGCCAGCCCGTTCGCGGGATTCGAACCTCGGACCGAACTACCAGTGTTCAGCGTCTTTACCGCTCGGCCGCTGGTGGGCCCGAAGGAAATGAAAAGTACTATTCCAAGTATCATGCGAATAATAAAAAATTCATTCAGTTTTCTTATTTACTTAACATTTTTACAAGTTTTAAATGGGAAAACATATTATTTTCTTGAAACATATTGATTGCTTGGAAGAATCATTAGTTTATTCTGAAGCAGGAGACGTGAAAAATGTGCAGAGTCCTCACCGTGGCTCGATCCCTGGACATCTCGAATACGCGTCGAGTATGCTTCCAATTACACAACAAACGTATACCTCATATACTCCCCTTTTTTAAAGGACGACTGGGGATTAGGGCATCCAGTAGCCAAATCCTGCTGGTAACGAATTATCGTTCACTATCTCTTAGCTCAAGCTCCAATGTACAGTCATTAGTTTATTTTTGAAGCAGGAGACGTGAAAAATGTGCAGTGCCCTTGCAGGGACTCGAACCCTGGACTTCTCAAGTATGCGTCGAGAATGCTTGTAATTGCACCACGAAGTCATGCGGAGAGGAGGAAGAAATTACCTTACAGCTTTATTGCATCATTGACACCAGTTAAGCAAACCTGGATATTGGAATGGAATTGCACCTACAGCAATAACAGACGTGCTTGTATGTTAATCTATCATAGTCGTTTACACCAACAATTCCAAAATTAATGCATGTTTCTTAAGTATCTTCTCCAAACACTATCAAAAAGATTTCTTCGTAAACCGCCTTGGGGGGGGGGAGAGAACTATCATTTTAAACCAGCTATTCTCCAGGCATAAAGCATTTAAGTGAAAGTTATTAATTTGCTATACTTTTCATTAGCAGCTATTGAGAATTTCGCGTGGTAGTTATACATTTAATATCCTCATACCCCAAATTAGCAGCTCCCACTCCCTAAAATGCCCCTCTCGAAACGGCCTTAAGGTAAACAACAACCTGAGGTTCGTAATTAAATCCCATTGACCTGCATCTTTACATAAGATGAGATGGCGACCTACTTAAAACGCAGCGATTGATCGAAAACTGATTGTTATTAAATTATAATTGAGCAGATAACGTCATTCATATTAGATTCATATTAGAGATGAGTAGGGATCGTAAAGGTGCTGCAGTTGCGTACCTTCAGGTTGCTTTTACCAATGATTTGAAAGGGGCATAATTCAATAAACAGGGGCAATATCGTTGAAACTCTTTGCAATAGTGTAAATTGTCAAAAGAGACAAAATTTCTGTATAATATTGTAGCTGAGCTAATACTTTGACGATAATGCTTCCGTAGGCAACTTTCATTACATACTATTTTATTTCGATGCATGAAGCCAAAATTTTACTATCTGAAATGTTTATATAAATATCTTGCCATCTATAACTGAGCATAATTATTAATTTTGAATCCATCTTCATAAAAACATCTCTTTTTCAAACATCCCTGATATAAAGCTCTTATATGAATATGAATTGGGGTGTATTACAATTATACGCGTTAAATTCCTACTAATGAAACGTCTGCTAGTCAAAATTATAAAAAGGAAAGCTGTTAATATTTAAGTCCTTCCTCTTTTCTTTTTAAGCCCATAGAGAGGTTCGCCCACAAAGACTATTGCCTCGAAAAGGCATTTTGCGTCGAATCACTATAAACGCCTATAACACTTTTCAAATTGTTACCACCAAATATTATATTTAAAAGAGTTACATATTGGAGAATCTGCATGAACATATGTATTGTGAAAAAACAATGGTATCGAGAGCCATGAAGTTTTGAATAACATACTTCTCCACCAGAATATGGGCACCTGGAAGCCCGAATCTTGAATTTCGAATCTGTTTTATATCTTTTTTAAACTTTAACGAATTTTTTATTAAGAAACTCAACAATTTCAAAGCGAGCAGTAGCAACACATTGGGCGGAATAAATAGATTTATATTCAACACGCGAGACTTTCTGTCAGAAGTTCTAAAGATACACTGGTTTAAAATATTTTTAGCCTAAAGGACCGTTAGCTCAAATGCACTTGAAAGGTGCGTATATGTGTAAACTAACCCCTTTGGGCGTAATATAAAATGTGAAATCTTTCAGGTTTTATTTACTTATTTATTTATTTTAAAGCCCAAAAGAGACTATTAATCTCGAAATGGAATTTTGCATTGGTTCATGCTAAACACAGTTTCACGTTTCAGATTGTTACCGCTAATAATTTCGCCCAGTATTATTTTTAATGAAATTAAATATTGAAGAGTCTGCATCTATATATGTACGTATGTTCATCGTATTGTGAAAAAAGACGGTGCTTATCAAATTTTGAATAACGTTATCTCCAACCGAACGCATGCACGTGGAAGACTAAACTTCGAATTTCAAATTTGTTTTATTATTAGTCTAAAGGGGCTTTGTCCCTGAAGTTTGAAGTCGATTGAGTTAACAACTCAATCGGGAATTCTAATCATATAATGCTAGGCAGTTTTCAGATATTTTGTAATATTGTTGTTGAACTGTATGGGTAGTAAGTGTGAAGAGCTTAATAATACAGCTAAAAAAGACAAAAAATAAAACAGTTAACAGGAATGAGTGTAATAGCTGGTAGACTACTAGCTCAACGAGAGCGTAAAAGCTTTAACAAACTTTTTGGGTGGCCGTTTTAATTATTCTTTTTTTGAAATCATGGGTTTATTTTATCGTTTATTAAATCTACGCATTCGAATTGATTTCTCTCATTTCACATAATGAGAGAAGTTCACTAAATTAGTTTAGAATTCTTTTCGTTTAATGTCATGAAAATTTTATACATTTGTAAAACCAAATAATGTTTCAAACAAATATCCAAACTACCAGTATTAGTTAGATTTTGTATAAACAGCTGTTGACTCAGACAACATTTTTATGAAAGTTTCATTCTTTGAATCTGTCTAAATAAACTGCTTTATTATAGCAGCGTTAAATTCGTCCAAAAAGAAGATAACCTAACTCACTGTAAGATAATCTTGCATTTTTTGAAAATATTTAGCAAGAAAAGTATCTTTCCTCCAAAACGGTCTCAGATATATGAAATTTATATACTGAAGGCATTCTTCAAGGTAGATGGTTAACTAGTCGAAGTGATTCGCTTAATACATTCTTTAAAAATTAGACTGATCATATAAGAACCGATTACGGTTTAGCATATCAGAGGGTGCCTTCAAGGAAAAATTTGTCTTAGAGGGGAACTAATCCGATAATACGGAAAAGCCTATTTTGAAGGTCTGGAATTTAAAAAATATAAATTTAGTTTATATTTGTAATATTTATCTGTTAGTCACTTTCATTCTTAATTTACCATTGCCCCTGAACTTCATAATTTGTGCATGTCTTTCATGTGAAAAGACAGAACAGCGTGCCAAGGCGTTACAGAGGTGCCAAAATATTCACTTTCGTATTCAGCTGAGAGTGCAAACTTTCTAATCTAACAGTGATTAGGTAGGCCGATCCTCAAAATTGATTATGGAATATAAATCAAATATTGATGGTGACTTAGAACGAAATCATCAGACCGCCCATCTTGAGTCATACATAATGTATGATCGAGATGAGAATAACGTCCAAATTGCCTAAACGACAACTTTCGATTTCCGGTCTACGAAATATCGTTAAGAACATCATTTCGTATAGGTCGGTCATATCGTTTTCGAAAAACTAACTTGTAGAACGAGAAAGATAAACAATCAGATTTTAGACTGCAGGTCTTCGTACTGAGAATTTCTTAGGAACATATGCGTTGGAAATGTAGTGGTGAAATGGAATCGTTGTTTTACTGATTTCAAATTACCGATAAATCAGCTTTTCTTTACGCCTTAGCATTAGCAGAAATGTTGATGAACTGTGCAAAAGATTTCAAGATATATGCGGTTATAAAACAGTCACATTCTGCATTGTGTTTTCATATTTTCTTCCTTCATTTACTTTCTGTTGTTTTTTATTTTATTTTCGAAAGAATCAGTAAAATATATTGATAGATGATTCTTAACAGTACAGTTTATTAATGAAAATTACCGAAAGTAAAGATTCAAATTCATGCCAAAAAACAATAGCATTCGTCTTTATATACTTGCTACAGGTACAGGTACAGGTAAAAGTATAGGAAGGGGTACTAGCGATGTACCATGAGTCAACTGGTAACGCCTTTCCGTACAAACTAATTCCAAAAAAATAAATTGCAAGCTTTTTAAGAGTTGGCAAACAAGGGCTGAGGAAATGAGCAACTGAAGCTTTCCAAAGGTGTTTTCCTATTATGGTACACCGTGAAATCCCACTGTACATCTCGCATCCAGTATTTATTAAAAATAATGATTTGGGACAGAAACAGATTACAATATAGTTTCAATACACAAATGAAATTCACAAATTAAACTTAACATCGGTTTTGATGCAACAAAAATAACAGATAAACATAATGAGGTAAATATAATAAGTACCGGTAACAAAATAGTATAATGAATTTTAATACTAGAGAGGTATTCATAGGGTTATTATAGTTATAAAAGATTATTATAGTTCATAAATTTCACAAGTGGAATCCTTTTGAACATATTCAAAGGATGTAAAAGTTAATTAAATTTAGACAGCATGAGAACTTACACTTGGTGGAATCCTTTTCAACGTATTCACAGGCTGTAAAAGTTAATTAAATTTTTCAGCATGAGAACTTACACTTGGTGAATTCCTTTTGAATATATTCACAGGAAGTAAAAGTTACTTAAATTTATGCAGCATAAGAACTTGTACTTGACAAAGACCTGAGCTATAGGAAGAGAGTCGTTGCATAGTTTTTAGACTTCGGATTCTGATGTTTATCTTTAATTAGAAACGTTTGGAATGCCAGGAGATCCGTTTGGAAGGATTTGATGTAATCATCCTTAGTCATGGGAAATGAGGAATGTAATTATTAGGAATTCTCTGTTTCCCACATATTCAGATATCGGAGTTCGTCATATTTCTTATGTAAAAATATGTCGAAAGGCTTAAACACCAAATGAGAAAAAAAGAATACAGTAAATTTGTTAGAGAAACGCCGTAGACAGCACCCTAACATAGAGGAAAAGTCTAAAAAATTTGTCAGCTGAGAGAATGTATAAAATTACATAGATTTTCAAATTCTACTTCATCAGCAAAGTAAATATTGAAAAGGCAAAATTAATTATGTCTAGTAGAAGATTTCATTAAAACAAGTTGCGATTTCAGTAGGCTAGTATCAACTCGTGGCAACCTTCAGCATCACATTTTGAGTTTTTGAGAAACATTATGCTTAACTCTTAATAACTATGTATGATGACTCTTGAAGTAACCTTTCTCTCCTTCCTTTTTATGTCTGCTTTAATTTTAAAAGATTCTGCAAAACGAAAACGTAAAAAAAAAAAAAAAAAGCTGTTAGTTCAAAACTCCATGGGTTCAAAACATGTCACACATTCATCGAATCTATTGATTGTCATTGATTGTTTAAAATATGTACCCTAATAAAAGCAACAATGTTTTAAAAACTCTCAAATAAAGACGAAACGAATAATAGGACGAAGTGAATAATATAACGAAGTAAATTTTGTGTTGCCTAGAACGAACAGCAAGCAGTTCGGATAAATGGAACTGTGGTCAATTGTGTCATAACCTTTTGCGTTAAAAGCACGTAGTTTACGTGCAATTTGCGTAAACGGCTATATTTGTAACAGCGTAAATTCTTTAGTGTTTTTACCTTTGATTTTTTTTAATTGGTTTTAATAGTTTGTAAACGCACCTTATGTGATTTGACAGTCACAATTCTAATATGCATGTATTCTAAATAGCTAAAGACCATATATCCGGAACTATAAGAACAATAGCATCCGTTGAAAGGCTACTTTAATTATGACAAGTATACCTGGCAGTAATGAAAGAAAACGATGTGATGAAAATTTCAACAACCAGTTTTATTAAATCTTAAAAAAGAAAAATTATAATCCACCTTCATTGCCTTCACCTTCTCCAATTATCAAACTCTCTCTTGCTACTGTAAAAATTACTAAAAATCGAACCTCTGAAAGCTACGTCACGGTCTTCAGCGAAATAGATGGACAGGATGTTGCCTGTCCATACGTCCTTCCCAGACAACACCCCTCCAGGTATACCAGGTCATCGTTTGATGTGCCGATTGGTCCAGGAGATTCGGTTACGGCAAGGAGAAGGACCCCCTTTTCTCATTCTTTCCCTTTTAACATTTGCCCCCTGGACACCTACCTCTCCATACCTCCTAATGCACCCTCTGCGCTTCTCCAGGTCAAACCGCGCGAGCTGCAACAACAATAAAACCGAGTTGAAAAAAAATTGCAATTTAGTTTGTTTCGCGTCCTTCTCTCGTTGTGTAAATGGTGTAACGTTTCAAGTTAATGCCTTTGTGATATGCTTAAATTGGAGACTGGAAAGTCCTATTTGGGGAGTATAATAGAGAATGATATATTATTAGGTGATACTGTTACGTCAAAAAGTTTCATATGAGGTAGTAGATATGCAGATTGTAACCAAGAGGTAGTTGGGTTTGGTGGTCAGATGCTGGGCTTCTAAAAACAGAATTTTTTTAATAAAATGTGGTAGTTTGTTTACTTTTTCATAATTAAAAAATATATGCAAAAATATAGCACATTTACGAATTTAAATTAAATTAAGTTTTAAGACTGAGATTGGTTTTAAGGGTAAAACAACCGCGCATTCAAATATAGATATCTAGCAGTCAGGATGCATTTATCCAACATAAATTCATCTATAATTCATTCATAATTATCTGGTAATCGTAAAATTATTATTAAACGCATTTATAAGAGAATTATAGCGATTATAAATTTGATATATTGTTTCAAGACCTTAAATTTTGCCAACATATATTCCATATAATATTCGTAACCAATTCGTTGCTGGAAAAATAAATTTGCCTTTCGGAATGGGATTGCTCCTGTTTAAAGGGATAAACAAATTTACCTAATCTAATAATTCAAGTTCTCGAGGACTAGTGCATAAAAGCCAAATGGTATATAGGAGCACGAAATGCAAAAGGCAAATTTACGAATACATGTTAACCTCTAAAACCACTTAGAATCGCTGGTTTCTAGGCGCGATATTTTACGACAATGGCGAAAAATTCCGTTGGATGCCGTATTTTGCATATATCATGGAAGTGAAAAAGGATCACGGATCTAGCTACAAAAATTTCTTGGAAGCAAAGATTCCTCGAAAAACGAGTTGTTTAGAAAAACTGTTGTTTCCTAAAGAAAATCCGTTGAACTGTCGGTTCAATATTTATCAATTATTTCATCATTATCTCTTGCCTTCAACTACTAATTTTCATCAGCATTCTCCCATAAATTCACCGCTTGCTTTCAAAGATCCTTTTCTTTGCACATATGTTACTTTCTACTGCAGTCCCCATTATTTGGAAGATAATTTGCCTAAAACGTGAGCAAAATAAATGCTGTGTGACATTGTATTATAAAACAATTATTTTTAACAAAAAATAAATTAACGTGGAAATTCGTAACAACAGAGCACCCATGTTTCATGAAAGGTTCTTTTCTGCGTAACAGTTCCTAAAATGCATAACGCGGAAGTAAAACTTCTACAGTGATGATGTTCCAGACGTGTTGAAAGTTCTGTTTCCGTGTTGATGCATGGGATACTCTATTGTTGCTTCCGTATTACGACATACCTACCTGTATTTAGGCGGAGGAACTTGAGAAATTTTATATCTACATCATAATTAGATCACAATGTTAGTACACTTTTGTGAATGTCTATCTGCATTTTTAAATTAGATACTTTGACTGAAATTTTCCCAGTTTTGTGGTTTTTATTACTTTAACTCAAACAAATGGTCTTTATATTGTGTTCAGCAATACTCTGGGATGCTATTTGACGTTTGATCCCACAAGGCAAAATCAAAATTAGAACGAATTTTTCATTGCCAAAAAATTTTACTGGATGGAGATTTTTTTTTGTATTATTTGCAACACGGTAATAAAATATTTCAAGACTAATTTCATTTGCTTTCCTACCAAAAAATTGGAACATGAAGGCAGTACTAAGATACAAAATAATATCTGGTTTTGTATGCATGTGTTTGGGTGATTTACTGTTTAGTGCGCATGCTATCGACGGGAAATGTACTTTAATTGAAAGATTTATTAACGCAATTAAACCCATTTTATCTTGTTAGATACCATCTTCTAGTACTCTTAAGGTAAGGTATAAATTCCCATATATAATGCTTTTGTATTATATTTACTTCTTTTTTAGAAGAAGAAAGCACTGGATCTTGATGGTAAACGCACTAAGGAGCTGAACGTTTATAAAATGTACTAGATCTAGAATAAAAGTACTTGAGAAGTTACTCTGTATCCGTACCAATGAAAAATATTGGATCTTGTTCATAGAACTTAATCCCTTACACTCTTTATATAATATTTAAAATGTCTGTGCTAATAGTCTTCCATAACAGCAAACTTTTGTTATTTTCCTTTTGCTAGCTTTCGAAGTATGACTACAGATATTCGGCAGGTCAAAGCAAAGTACGTAAAAATTTGTAACCAATGATCGTATTTAGCAGGTTATTTTGCAAGTCTATTGGAATTTGTAAAAGAAAACTTTGCTTTAAATTTTGTAGTTTTGTAAAAGGTTTCTTTAGAACTTTGCAGACAGGCTGTGAATAATGAAAAACATTCTGTCAAGTATTGCAAAATTCCTTTTATGATCTGCCGCAGCCTCCTGTATGCGGCATATCATAGAAAATCTTTTAATACACCACAAATTTCATTGATATACTATATAAAAGAATATAGATACTTGAAACCATCTCCTCGACAAATATTTCGTCATGAGGTATTTTTTAAATTCCAATTAATGAGATCACTTGTTAGCAGCTTTGAGAATGAAACAATTAAAATACTCGATTAATAAAGACTGTTGATGATTATTTTCACACACACTAATTCAGTGATTTTTGTTTATGCTCTTAACCCCCAGGTCTTCAGTTAAGCCAGATTTCAAATAAATGGTATTTTGTTTTAGCAGAAGAACCTGTTTTTTTTTAACAGTTATAAAGCGTTTATTATAAGTACGAGCAACATACTACTGTCTTCATTCTGCGTAAATTATCAGAATACGAATGCAGATATTCCGAGATATATAACAAATAATTCCGTGTAACTTTATCAATCAAAAGCGCCGAAATTAACAATTTGTGATTATTTAAAATATGTTAGTCACAAATTATGAAACATCTAGTTGCTTCCTTTGAAAGTTTGTATTATAAAATTTCGAAAAGGCAAGTTTTAAAAATTTTTGTTAAATAAAACAACAAGCTTTCGATCGCTTTCATGACGTGAATGTTGCGTTTAAAAGGAAGATTTTAATTTCTACACCTCGTACTTCTAATGAAAAAAAAAATAATCTGAAAGCTTTCAGATTTTACAATTACGCCCAAAGGAGTGTTTTCTTTAACGTTTTATATCTTACCTTTATTTATTATATATCATGTTCTTTGCACTTGAAAAATAAAATTCAATTCAACAGTAAAATTAAAAATAATTTATAAAGAGCATATCTTTAGAATTTTCGGCCCACAGTCTCGCGCACTGGAGAAAAAAAAAATTTTTTTCGTGCAGTGTTGCCATTACCCGCTTTGAAATCAGTGAGCTTATTAATCAAAAATTCGTTAAAGTTTTACGAAATATGAAATAGATAATAAATAAATTCCAGATTTGGGCTTCCAGATGCCCATATTCAAGTGCAGGACAACGTTATTCAAACTTTGATGGCTCTAGATACTGTCGTTTTCTCACAATGCTAGAAACGTACATACATTCATGCAAATTCTTCATTATTTAATTTCTTTAAGTATAATGCAGAGCGATAATATTTGGTGACATCAATTTGAAAAGTGAAACACCGTTTATAGTGAACCAACGCAAAACGCCGAAGCGAAATCAATAGCCCTTCTGCGGAAATAGCCCCTTGGGACTAATTATAAAACTAGTGCTATAATTAATAATAAAACAAAGAGAGGAAATTAACTGCAAAATTGTTTCCGATCTTAAAAGCCTGACCGTAGACTTTCTTGTTATATGACTATAACCAATCAGGCTGTCGGCAATCGATTCAGGTTACACAAAATTCGACAATTTTTTTCAAGTGTCAGCAAGATATCTCAACATTTAGCACGGCTTTTAAAACTTACCTTGAAACGTCAATTCTTCGCAGCGGGAAAAGACCAACACAGCAACAAAAATAGAGAAGAAACTATTAAGATCGTTTAAAGGTGACTTTTTATCGCCTTAAGTGACAAGATAGCTGGATGCCTGATGTTAAAAGACCTTTATGACGCTGTAATAATTGGCTCGGAAGTTAACTGCTTGATGGCCTAAGGCTTGAGTATGTTGGGACTACCTCTCTGATATCAACTTGCACTGCCTGCTATCTACTGAACAAGAACTTTTATTTTTTTATAATTTTTTATTTGTGGAGTCTGATTTCAAAGGAATGGCCATTTTATTTTCTGTATCCAAGCTAGAAAGCTATTATGAGAAGGAAGTTATAAACCTGAAGCAGCTTGACCATTGTTCAACACGATTTCATTGTTTCAAAAGTAACAGCAGAGCCTAACTAGTTTTGCCTCAATTGCTTAATATTAGTATCCTGTCTTTTAAATGTAGTATACATAATTAATAACTAAAACCACTTAGAAGAATACTAATTTTTACATGTATGTGGAGTACATAATGCACACATTTTCCGAGTATGCATTAATACAGAATTCGACTATCCGAACTACAGTTTACTAATTGTAGGTTCTTTATATTACGGCAGGTTAGAAGAGATTGCGTACATTATGATAAATCATGTGATGATTATCTGAGTAAGAGCAGGAGCGGGGATGCTTTCATGGAGGACATTTTAAAGGAAACTAACTCATATTCATGTTACACATGGGGAAAACAACATTAACATTCACGCAAGACTGTTCGATAGAATTTGAGCCCAAATCGAAATACTAGTGATAAGCGATTTTAAAGCACGAACGCGCTTATTGAGTGGTCTTTATTACTGTGGGGAGCTATTTATTTAGGTTCTAGATTATACAAACCGAACATTAAACTTCAGTAAATTGGTTCTTATAATTCGTGAAAGATAGGATGAATAAGATTTGATACTATTCAAAGGGCTCTAAATATCCGGGTAGGATTTCTCGTATAGAAAATACTAAGTATCCTTCTGAATACTAACATTTTGTATACTAAACTTTTCTTAGTATAAAAATTACTTAAGACTGAAAGTATCATCAGTTTAAAATATGTACTGTTCGTCTCTTCTAAGTTGCTTATATATATTACCTGTAAGATAAGATTAAGCACAACACTTTCGTCGCATATTTAAAAAATCTGATGTGGCGATCACACGACTTCCTTGTATGGCCTATTAAATTATACGCATTTTTTGCTGCATTTCATTTAAACTTATTTCCTCGAATTTCATTAGCGATATATTTCCCAATTTATTTAGTTCTCACTTCGCGGCAAAGCAAAGATACATAAAAACTCAAAACGCCTTCATTAAAAATTGCAAAATACAGAAAAACATAAAACACCAGATACAGTTAAAACAGTTAGACAAAAACAGTTTTCACAATTAAAATTAGAGTTTCTAAATAAAAACAAACAATTCGGCGAGCGTATAAGAAGGCAGACTTTTCGGTTAACAAAACTGAAAGTTTACTTTTGGTCCCACCCGGCAAAAAGACATTGAAGGTGCAGAAACTGACTTAATTCACTATTCTGCTGAGTTTCAAATGTAAATAAATGGCGTTTTGTTGGGCTTCAAACGCCACTTAAAGTTTTAAATTGTTGATAATTAATTCTACAGTAATTGCATACAGATTAACTAAAGGCATAAAATCCTCAACCGGAAAATAAAAACAAACATTACAAAATTCAACCACTTTTAAAGCAAAAAATGAGCAATTTACCAACATATAAGAATAAGAAAACTAAAATTCCGATAGCCAGAAATTTCTAGTAATTTCTGCTTTTCGAAATTTCTGGAAAGTAATAAGAGGATGGAATTACGATTACAGCTAAGTTAGCGGTCAATTACATTTATCCAAAGTTAAATGCACGTGCTCCTGTATTTTTACTTTTGCGGCAGAGCTTTCTGTTAAAATTTGTCTCGCGCTGCAATGCGCCAAAAAATGCAAGAACTTTAGTTACAAGTCTACTAAAATTAGCGATCTAAGTACAAAATTTGTAACACTATGAAGCATTTAAATGTTTTATGATTTTATTATTCAACTAAATTTTATGTGGCTTAAGTGCGAACATGATATTTAATTTATAATTTTAACACACAAAACATTAAAAAAAAAGACAAAAAATTTGGAAGCCATCTCCCTAAAACTGTGCATTGATAGGAAAAACTGAGAAAAGCCTAAAATAATAGGAAAAATATATGCCAACACTTGACACTTCATCGGAAATTCTAAACACGTTCTACTTTTAAAATTTTTGTAATTTTGCTGTTGAATAGCAGGAGCGAGTTCAACAGCAGACTGTAAATTGCCTGCTCAGCGAGAGCGTAGAAAAATCTTAAGCCCTTTGGGCAACCGTTAAAATCTGAGCCCTTTCAGATTTTATTATTATTATTTTGCTTTAATTTTTGTCGCTTTTTTGCCTTATGCATGTAAAATCATTTAGTATTCATTGCATTTTTAAAATTTTACTCGTTTGAATACATTTATCTGATGACGAACATTTTTGAGCTGAATAAGGAGAATGAATTCCAGAAATGGTATATTCTGAGCCCTGAATATTCCAGAAAATCTAATTTTACTATACGAAAATAATTTTAATTTAGAAGATACAGTCACAGTTAAAATTAATTAAGTACAAATAATATTCATTAGCAACTGAGCTTTCTCTGAAGTTGCTTGTAATCTAACCCTAGTCAATATTCTTGCTTTTTCTAAAACACACAAACAAGAAATGTTTATATAATAAGCGAACAATACGTCTAGAATTGATTATTTTGACCCAATTCCTCAACTTCTCTTTCCAGAAAGCGCGGAAACGAGCCAAAATCGTGAGAAAAAAGTCTTTTCAAACCTCTGAACTCAAATTACGCAGTTTAATTAAAGATAACAGTTTTGTTTAATGCATCTTAATCCGTTTCTTTTGTGTTTCCAGCCATAACAATATCTAATTAACGAAACATGATTTGCGTGGCCCTTTCTGTCAAGCGCGCCCCCTGAGAAACAATGCAGACTGCGGTGTAAGAAAACGGATACTAAGCTGCGAAAACTGTTACGACGGATATTACTCTATTTGTCTTCCTTCTTGATGAATGACGCTAAAAGGAATGAAATACGAAGCGTACGTGATCAGCATTCAGAAGGTGAAGATTCTTTTTAATTTCCTCCGTATCTTCGATTGCTTATATGTTTTGGAGGAACATAAATATTTGTGTTTTTCTCAAGTTTTTAATAGATTGTAGGTCAATGGGAAATATATATTCATAATAATGGTATCTTTTTTTTTCTGCGGCGGAAAACATATATATATACACTCATGTCCATAAATTAAGGATAATGCAAAATCAGACAAAGGAAGAGTTAGAAGCAAAACAAATTTGACTTATTTGTAAAGCTTATTTATTAAACAATAGGTAAAGAGCAAAAAAAGATGCTATATGTTTGATATTATTAAAAACATTAGCAATTTTTTCTTCCTGGAACAAATTACAAAAAAAAAATATTTACAAAAAACCAATGTTACATGGTTGGTATGATTGTTAATACATTGTATGTCTCCCAGACGATGCAATACAGTCCGTACAACGCCTAGGCATGCTGAGTATCAAATTATCGATCTGATCTTGGGGGATATTACATCACTCAAAAAAGCAATGCTCTCCGAAATTCCCGTAGACATGTAGGAGGAGGTTGACGGGCTGCAACTCGTTGGCCAAGCATGTCCCACACGTGCTCTACGGGATTCAAGTCCGGTGAGAATGCTCGCCAGTCCATACGGATGATGTCTTCCGATTGAAGGCATTCGCTTACGATGTTTGCACGGTGAGGACGGGCGTTGTCATCCATAAACACAAATTGTGCGCCCATGGCGCCCCGAAACAAACGTACATGTTGTTCCAGAATGACGTCCCGATAGATTTGGCTTGTCATGGAAGTCCGGCGAGAATCATACTGCAAGCTAAACCTGGACTCGTCGGAAAATATCACACAAGCCCACTGTTGCGGTGTCCACAATGCATGCTCTCTACTCCAGGCTAACCGCAGGCGACAGTGAGTTGCAGTAAGTGGAACGCATGTGACAGGTCTACGAGCATATAGACCAATCTGCTCTAAGTGTCTGTACACGGTCTGCCTTGAAATTGTCGTACCAGTGGCTGAAGAGAGCTGACGAGACAGGACTGTGGCTGTGCTCCGCCTGTTTCTTTTGGCAGTAACTGCCAAATACCGGTCCTCATTCGGCGTTGTAACTCTGGGGCGACCTGTGCTGTAACGTCTACTCACATTACCATCATCTTGGAATCGTTGCCAAAGCCTGGAGATGACACTCTGGGCAATTCCAAGTTCGTCTGATACTTCCAGTTGGGTACGCCCACATTCCAGACGGCCGATAATTCTACCACGTAAAAATCATCCAAATGCGTCCTTTGTGTCATAACTATTCGGTTATTGCACTGAAATGCTTATAAAGCGCCTGCGAACAATTTTACTTCTTTGCCTGTATTCCTTATATATCACTCTCTTACACTCTCGTCATTGTGACGTACCATCGGTGTCATCTGGTTACTTCCTGAAATTTGCATATGATTCTTGAAGATGTGTGTAGTGATTTTACAGTTGATATATTTATTTTAGAGTTTGATTTCCGCGTGACTCCGAATTATCCTTAATTTATGGGCATGAGTGTATATACAAATATTGAGGATATCGTTAAGTGAGAAATATTAGATAAGCACTAATATAATTTCACAAGAGGAAATATTAGACCAAGGACAGACAACACGCGGGACTCGTGCTACAGCGTGGCACGTCGGAGTTTTAATGGTAGCACTCGAAGACTTATTGAGAAATTAAGATTTGAAAAATAATAATATCATCTGTATCAACTCTGTAAATAGATACACACATAATCACATTAGAATAAATGTAATAATTCAGTTTCTCTGCAAGAAATTTATTATTACCCAAATGAAATTTAAATCGAAATTGTTGGCCTACAGCAGCATACTACACTGAAAAGCAAATATAAGGAATTTATTTCAACTGCAAGTGATCTGTATTACATTGAATTTTGGAAATTTGTACCAACAAGCAATTTTTCAAATTTACAAGATTTCGCTGTCAGATATTGTTGTAAGTTTGGGTCAATATATGTTTGTGAACAAATATTTTCTACTATAAACATAGTAAAATCAAAATATCCTTCAAATTTAACTGATATGCACCTAAATTACCTAATTTTGTTAGCATCTTCAATAACTAATCCTAATATAGTAGAAGACTTGTTAAAAAAAAACTACGTATTCTAAGACCACGTTAAGTAAGTACTGACTGTTAATAGTCATTTAGAATTAAGTGTTTCAAATTATTCGTTTTTATTTTATACATAACTTTACTGACTGAATATTTAAAAATGTTTATTAACATTAACACCCTAGTTTGGACACTTTAAATTTTTTTTAAAAATTATTATACTATTTTTTAAATGTCCATTACACAAACTTACATAAAAAATGTATTATTTGCGTAAAAATCGCATAATAAGCCTATAAATAACATTTATTTCGCCTTTTTATATTGTTATTTAGCATGTTGGAAAAGTTGGAAGCGGCCTGCTTAACTTTTCTTTTATTCAGATGATGGCACACTTCTCAAAAAGGTTGGCCACTTCTGTGTTAGACAGATTTTAAGGATATCGATAGTTATACAATAAGATTTAAATTTAAGAAATTAATAATTTTAACTTTTCTCACATATTAAGTTAGATAAATATTCTAATTTTGCATCTTCTCTATCCCTCCGCGGGGAAAATTCATCATTTTCGTTTTATATATATTCTCGTTATACAATGAGAGAGGGAGAAAATTAAATATTGACTTTCACATAATTCCTTGATAAAAGTTTCGCCCCTTCTTTCCGCATGACTTCGTGGTGTAACTGAGAACACGCTCGACTCGTATTCGGGAGGTCCGCAGTTCGAATCCTGGAGTGAGCATTGCAGATTTCTTCCGTCTTCTTCAGTTTAGGAAAATTCTAATATTCTCTACAACATATTTTCTCTATGGAGCCCATTTAAAATGTTTTTAAAGTTTCGACTATATATTTATTAGAAGTAGTCTAAATTCTTTCTTAAATGAGCAATGCGTGTTGACCAATCTTTCAAAAGACATCAAGTTATGCAATAGTTTGGAAATACAAAGTGACGAACGATATTTCACTAAAATGTATTTATACCTTCTAAAATAGCAAAAACACAGATTCTTCTGTGGTTGAATGAAATTCTTATTAAAAATCATTCAACACTTTAATTCTGATGCATTTAGGATATTCATCTTTTAATTTATTCTATTTTATTTTATTCAAAAGAATGACTATCCTTTTGTTCATTGGAGATACTAACATTTGTACAATAAAAAAATAAATCATAATGGTTGAAGTGTATCATTTTTAGTTTTCGCGAATTTCTAATTCATTCGAAGAATTTCATGAGTTTTCAAAGTAGGTTCAAAATTATAATCTTGGAAAGCACATTTATTTTAATGATGTTGATCCAAGAAAATCACAGCGTTTATTGACACAGCTTGGCGTTAGGGAACGAGCATCAGCTTTAATCTTCAGCCAACAGTAGTTAAAATTATCGGCTTATGCAAAGCATAATTATAGTTTACACTCCCGAATTAAAAATCTTATGCTAAAACAATTTATTCTTCCAGGTTTCTTTAAAAAATCCCACGATCTCTGGTCTGAATCCTCTTGAGAATCTAAGAATACTCCAGCTAATGAACCCACAAACACATTACGTCTATTAAATGGCCATTTTCTCGCCTTTTAAGCCACCATGAAAATCGATTGGGCGTGTTTAACTCCACGTGTGGGAATAAACAATCTTTGGTAGATTCTCCCGTTAAGTTCCAATACCCTTTAATTTGGGACTCATTATCACGCCGCTAAGTACAGACCACCGACGTCGTACAATACGCAGTGTATACTGAGCTTAACATCTACACTCCTCCTCGGTCGTCATTTTATTGTTGCGTCTTTTGTTAGGGTGAAAGTGGCTGGAATTCATCTGGATACAAAATGACGTAAACAAGTTTCAAAATTTCGGCTTTATTTCATTGTGCTATGCTTTTTTTTTTTTTTTTCAGAAAAAGGTGTAGTGCATTATCGAAAAAGAGCGGAAAAAGGATGTTTTCCTGCTTTGGTATATGTTTTAATGGACTTAACATTACGTACAATACCGAAAACAAGTTTACGTGGGCGTGGGCTATGGAATGTGAAGGTGTGAAAAACAAAAGTCAGAAAAAAGCAAATTTTTTAACAGATGACTAGGTTATTTATTTAAAAAAAGATAAACAAATTCTGAAGCAGACGGAAAAGAAAAAGCTTTCATGAATAAATAAGTAGAATTTATAAATTTAAGTAACAGAAGAGCATTTTGTATTTGTGTGAGACTGAGTTTATTAAAGGTTACTCTAACTGGACTGATTTCGTAAGTGCTTTAAAATGGGACAGAAGACAAGAAAACATGAGAAAGGGAAAGTTAAAAACTCTGGGATCTCAAAATAGGATTGATAAAATATCCTTAATTTATCATGAGAAAACATTGTAAATTTTGGAAGAGATCTTAGCGGAAAAAGTTAATTTAAAATGACTGGTTTGTATTTATATCACAATGAAATATTCATTTTAGCTAACCCATTACTTTAAATTAATTCTTTCCAGTACCTTCTATTTTTTTAGTCAACTGCCACTAGAATGCAAACTAGATTCTGTTTAAAGAATGAGCGAATTTATAATTTAGAACCCGCCAGTAGAGCAGCTTACTCTGAGAAGCTCACCTGTAGACTATCTCTACTTATACTGAGTGACTTTTTTATTTCAAGACTGGAGACCACGTTAGCTGAACTAAACTTTATTAGTAGTTGAATTTTGTCATGTTTCCCGTACGTATTTAAATATCTTATTTATTGAGGCCTTGCAAGTAGCGGTGGTGACTATTTTTAATTTTAATTGTACCGTTAGACGTAGCTTTCATCGAGCCTTTTTTTAAGTTTTACCCTGTATTCTTAAAGTTTAAACTCCTAGCAATTTCAAAAACGAGATGTCTTTGATCTAAGATTGAACAATCTTAGTCAAATAATAATTAGGTTTAACCTTACAATGCTTAGAAAGAAATTATAGAAAGAATTTAAGCAATAATTCATTCCGTTGCCAGAGAATAAAATTATGGCGTAACTAATGCTCAGTAAAAGTTTTAATCAACTGTTTGCTGCTTAACCTAATTAATAATTGCGGACTTCATTAGTACATTTTTTAATGATTTAGACTTGCGCTATAGTTGCAAGTAGCAAAAACTGAATGTCGGAAATTTTTGTTTCAGTTGGTGGCGTGAGTTCAGTATTGTGAAGCCTAGTCCCATTAAATGACGGCTCGCCTCGTACCATTACGAGAAAAGTTGTGAGTCATAATTTGATACGCTGTGCAAACGACTGCAAACAATTGTATGCATGATGTAGTAGAGCAAGATGCAGACTATGAAATGTAGACTGCATGGAAAGAGGATAAGACAGGATCATAAATGCGAAGGTTACTAGACGCTGCAAACTCCTTTTATGAAGTTCTGTATTTATCTGGATTAGTAGCTGCAACATGGGAAACGAAAGTATGAAGAAAAGAATGAGCAATGGTAGATCATAAGTGTGGCGCAGTGCAGCAGATATCCATCTTGATACTTGCAAATCGAAGGATTACCTTCGGTGAGGTACGAAGTGAAATGGGTATTTGCAGATGAACGCTAGGACGGTGCATGAAAATTTGTGCCCAATAGGTGCCCCAAAGATCAACTGACTTACAGAAACAACAATTTGTTTTAAAATTCCAGGAACTATTACGCTATATTACGCACTTTACGGTAAGGAGTACCTGCATGGTTGATGGTTCGCCACCAACGAAACACTGCAACAGACTCTTCAAAAAGTGAGTCCGCACTATTCCTAAAAATGATTTCTTGTAGCTACCCGAAAACTTCCTGGAAAACAGGAAGGCCGCATCCATTTTTTTGGGGGGGAGAGGAACTTAAAATATTCGTGTATGTATTTTCGATGTTTTATTTAATATTCTTCACACAAATTTAAATTTTCTGCTTAAAGGTTTTAATTGTCATTCCTGTAACAGTAGGTAACCAGTTACGGCGAATTATTCGTTATCTACTTAACGAAAGGGAACATTTTGTGAATTACTTTACCACCAATTAATATTTCTTTCATATGAGCGAAATAACCAAAATATCAGTGAAACTTACCTATTTCGATTTCGAAGTACATGTACTATTTCAGCTGTATTCTGAGTTTCTAGTATGTCTGTGCTGAATGCGAGTTAAATGTTTAAAAACATTAGCTCAAAAAATTAGAAATTATATCCGAGAGTTATGTTGTTTGCAGTTAACCTACAAATCAGGAATTCGATACTTATGAGAAATAAGGTAAGTAAATCATCAAACTTTTCTGCAAGTAAGCATTTTTAATGTGCATAAACAATTAGTCTCTTTGACACGGGAAACATGATAAATTAACAGTGTCCTCGCCGAGATTCGAGCCACGAATTTTACACTTGCTAACTATACATGTATGTTAATCGCTTACACTGTGTGAATACACAAGAAAGAATATAGTAATTCCTTACATTCTTTCTCATTTTAAGGAAGATTTGGATGAAGTAAGAAACCCAGGAGATGAAACCCAAGGTAGTTCGCCACATTTTATTTGAGGCAGCATTGTAGGAATTGTTAGGTTTTTTCAGATTAGGTAATTTGAAAAATCAATTTTATTCTCATTTGGATTCGAACCAATGATCTCCTACTTGCTAACGAATGAGTTTGTTTTTTAGCTTATGACACATCCATGCGTAATTCATGTTATTTCAATTTAAGTTTTTCTGACTCAGAATTAATCAGTCTACACTTTTATAAATAATATTGCTAAATTGCGTTCAACAGCTTCAAAGAAATTTATTAAATAATTCAATTTACCTCGAATATTAAATTATTGTTAAGAGGAATGAGCCTAAGTGAATACAAGACAGCATTTGCCGAGCATTAAGAGAACTTTTATTAGGTTCCATTTGAAAAACATTTATATTTTAATAGTTCACTTTGCATCTAAAGATCATCAGCGGAAAAAATAAAATAGTTTCTTTAATTTTTGCAAAAATTTGCATCAGTAGTTTTGAAATGTTTTCTAATTTGCCAATACTAAAAAACTAACAGCTTCAATAGCTTTAATTGTTACAATTAAGAAATTTTAGTAGAATTTTTAGTAAGAGTTGCAATTCGTATGACTATGGAAACCACAATGTTCTAACTTTAGAACAAATTAAGAATACATCGGAAGAAATGAAAACAATTACGTTTGGTCCAATTATTACATAGTGCTTAGGATAAAATTATTTAATATTTCTACTTGAAGCAGATCACACATTATTTTCCCTTTTAAGTTAAACGATTTTAACAGAAATTCTGAATTTTCACGTATTCTTTATTACTATAAAATAAAATAGTATTTTTATTCCAATTTCAGTTATTTCATTTGTTTAAAAGTATTAAAAAACTAATAATAATACATACTGAAACCAAATTACTGATGCCGGAAATTATTACATTCATATTTTTAAGCAAATTATGAATGAATGGGAAGAAATGTAAACAAATACATGTGATTCAAATAGCACTTAATGTTTTGGATAAGATCATTTAATATACGAAATCAGTTAAATCACACAGTATTTTTCTAAATAGGTCAAGTTAAACTAAATTGAGAGTATATTTAGACTTTTAGAATGAAAGAAACCAGGGAACTTTTAAACTTTTCTGCTATGAAATAGTAGTGTAATTTTATTTAAAATTTAAGGTTCTTTTTTTGTTTGAGAGATTTAAAAAACTAGAAGAAATAATGAAATTAATTCAGTGAGCTGCTAAATACAAATGAGGAGAAATCAATAATTCTTTAAAGTTGAATGACTTTCATAGAGTAACGAACACTTTTATTACCAAATATGCTTCAAAGGAGTACATAGAAGTTAAAATACGATGAAAATAATAATAGTTTATCTATGTGGAAAAACAATGAGATGCTACTAAAATTTCTGCTATTAAATCAATAGCGTATTATGTATAGTTATAATTTCATAAAAAATCTAGCATAGAAATGCACCATCTCTTCTTTCATTTTCTCACAATACTCGAAGCACTTGAAAGGATATTTGAGAAGAAATAGTTCCATTATATCCTTTAATGAGTTCCGAATTATCTTTTATACTCATGACGGAAGAAGTTTTGATAGCGAAAGGTTATACACTTTTTTCCAAGTAGTTCTTTCATAAAATATTTAACAATTGATTTTATCTTTTTAGATTCATAACACCATGGTCATGTATTAAATTCTAATTATGATCACATTCTATATCATAAAAATTTTTATTGAGGGTTGAGATGCTGTTATCGTTGTTAGCCGTGAAATGAAAAAATATTACATTTTTCTTTAAATGTGGAAACTATGAATGTGAATGAGTTTCAAATATCTTATGTTTGTTTCTTTCACATTTTTTTAATTCTTTATATAAAGGAAATGATGGTGAAAAATTTCGAGTTTTAGATTTCAAAGAAAATATCTATTTTGGCCACATATTTTCTTTGAAATCTGAAAAATCTTAAGATGTCTATTTGGTCTAGAATAAATTTGGACAAATGTTTTGTTTGGTATCTGTATATAAGAACATAAAAAAAGTTTCCTTTTTCTATAATAGATTGTAAAATAGATTTAAAATGGATTCGGAAAGAATTTTTGTTTCGTAATATCTGTACGTGCATACGTATGTATATATGCTAGAATATATATCGCATATTTCAAAAATTAGCTACAGAACGTTGATATTTTGAGTATGGGACTGTTATAACAACTAGTTTTGCTTCTCTTGTTTTTATTGCAATCGGAAGTACCAAATGTGTATATACATGTACATATATATATAAATCATATAATTTTTCACTCATGCCTAATTGGCTACTTTTGTTTATTTATACATTAGCCTTACCAAGTTTTTGTAAAGTTTATTCAGTAGTGCTTTTATTTTATTTTAAATTTTATGGCAGGCGCGTCGGGAAAAGAAACGATAAGAATTGAGACCAACTATATTATATAGTTTCTTTTATTTTTCTATTAATATTTTATCGCTTCTGTCTCAATTATTATCGTTTGACGAAACGCGTAATGGAGTTTAGCTGTACTCGAATTTTTCACGCTTTTCCCTTGACAAGACCGTGACTAACCTCGAGTTAGGCTAAATTGTCATTTACTGCCATCCATTGTTATTTATTCTGGTGTTTTTAATTCTTAATTTTTTACGTGTTTAAAAATTTTTTTTAAATGTTGTATTTTTTAATACCTACTTTTTGGTTTTTAATTTTTTACATCTGCTTTTACTTTTTAGTTATGATTTTGTTCGAGTTTTTTAACTCTGGAACAAAGATATCAAATTTACTTTTAGGCGATAGCTTTTAGAATTTTACTCCTTTTGCTCGTCTTTAATTTTAATTTTGCAGCTCAGTGCGCAAAATTCTTGACCAAATAGGTCTCTACGTTCTTTTACTACTTTCTATAAATTATATATATATATATA